>CM057809.1:86112193-86679693 GCA_030067965.1 Latrodectus elegans
TGGAAAACTTGTAATTATATTACCAATAGATAAAATAAAATTTTATTTAAACTAATGTCAATTAATGGTCTTATATAAAGATGGTAGGGAATATTCTTTATTTATAAAATCATTTATAAATGGGAAGCTATAATTTTTAAAGAACAATTTAATCTCCCACATTTTAGCTTTACAAAAAGAAATTTGTGCAAAGCTACCACAAAATAACACCAGTAAAAATCATAATAGAATGAAGAAAATGTAACAAATATAAGAAGAAGCTGTGTGAGAAAACAATCCTTCTACTTATCTTGTTACGACATCGTGACGCCTCTGACCGTTTTCATCTTTTTAAAGAGAGCTTCGCTTTAGTTCAAACTCTTTTAAATCTAACCGAGATTACTGAATTAATCAAGACTTAAATATCAGCTTTTTAAATGAAATTATTTTATGGCATATCTTAAAGTTGGGATACGATTCACATCGACCTTATATCTCAGTATAAAATAGTAATACATGTATTTACATTTATAAAATTTCTTCCATTCATCTTAATACATACGAATCAAAACAAGATTATTTGTTTCATCTTAAAAAGAGAGTTAACATTCTAGAAATTATGTTTTCAGTTTTGCATTAATTCTGTTTTAAATATAAGTGTCATTTAAAAATTGTTTTAAAACGTTATATTTTTAATGTTTTCTCCCAAAAATATGAATATTAAGAAAATGCTCTTTTCTGTATACGATTTCTTTTGATTTAGATAAAAGGTATGGGGAGTACAAAATTAATTTTCAAAATTTATCAGAAAAAAGACAGTTATCTTTATACATTATATGTAATAGTTATGGAACAAGGAGTTTTGTAGAAGTAAGACCTGAAATCCTGGAACTAATAATCCTTTAAGAATTAATATAGTAATAAAATTAAGTAATGGAAAACCCCTTCAATAAAATAAGAATGTATTTGAGTATGTGTATGTAATTATATAGCTTAATTTTTTTTAATAACTATTTTGATGAAATGAATGTAAAACTCATTCACAGTATTACGTTTTGTTTTTTTTAATTACTTAAATATTTAAAATTTTGAAACCCTTTTATAAAATAACTATGAAAAACCTTCAGAGTAAAAATGAGAAGATTAAATTAAATATGTTTTATTTTTTTAAAAAAATATTAATTTATTTATGCTAGTCTGAAATTATTTTAGTGAACTTTGCATGTGTATCAATATATTTATACATTTTTTTATATTTTAATGACTTATTCCCTTAGGTCATTTTTATAATCCATTGAAATCCAAATTTTAAAAGCGCGTGTTCTTTAGTTACCATATAACCATGGAATATACTTGTGTACTTTTTCGTAAAAAATATAATTAGCTTCTAAATTTCTAAAAATTGCGATCATCTTCTGTAACAGCTTTGAATTTCCGCTTTTTGTATAAGCATAGCGTGCTGGAGAATTTTTGGGTGATACTTCAATAGAACCAACAATTAATGAAAGAGGTTTTCTCAGAAGATAATACGCAATTAACATTCAATTATCGTAGCAATTAGGTACTACGATAAACTGTCTCAAAAGGAATGATAGAAAAATAGATATAGATAGGCTAAATTTTCCCATTGTTTAGTATTCTAAATACATAAGTCAGATCATTCATTTTTTCATAAAAGTTTTTGTGTTGTTTCCATTAATTTGTAATTTTTTCAACATATTACTAAATTTATTTCTTTAACTTTGAGAAATATTTATTAATATATATAGAATGTACTTTTCCTATTTTTTGAGGCTCACTAGCATAATATTGTTACAAAAATTTGTGTTTTTTATAAATAACTTTCCAATTTCTAACTTAGTTATTTAAAATGGTGTTGGCTAAAACTCATGTTAGGCCTTAAGTAACACTTAAAAATTAAATCTAATAAATTTGATATTTTTTAAATTATTCTTATTTTTTAAATAATTCAATAAGCTTTAAAATGAAAACTGGGTATAGTAACAAAATCAAAAATTAAATTGTGCTTCACAGTTTCATCTGGATTGTTGTATTTTTTGATATTAAAAACATTAGAGGATGAAACATTGGCATCCATTAACGCCTTAGATGCTTTGAAAATCGGAAAATATTTTAAGGATAAATAACGCGGCATAGGACATGTTTCTTTAAATAAGGAATCGAGGAGCTGTTCTAAAATCCTTGAAGAAAAAAAGGGCTTTTTGTTTCTCCTTCACAAGAAAGATTCCGCTGAAATTGAGGGAGACGAGATGTCACTTATCCGAAGTGAAAAGTTCGACCAAAATGACATCTCGAAATGGGGATGTAAAACGAATTTCGTAAAGGAATACCTCTCTATCCGATAAACGAAGAGTTTTGCCTCGTGATGCTTCCGTCGTTTGAAAGATACAAAATGTTTTGGATGATTGTTCACCGCGGCAAGAAAAGACGTATCTTCAGTTTTCTGTTTAAAAAATATTTATCATAAAACTGTTTTGCCGTATCTTTTTCCCAGAAATAAACAAAAAACGTAATTTCAAAATATTTTTATATAACTACACATATATTTAAAACAATTTCAGATAGGAGTAAGCCCTTATTATTTTTTATAACGACACATTTTAAACTCACTGTAATATAATATCCGAATTTAAATTTCACGCAATTTCAATGAACTATACGGAATTGTTTGGTGTTTTGAATAAAATCATTGTATCTTGAGACAGAACACAGTTTTAACCATTAAATGCATAGAATAATCTTTATAACATTTCTCTTATTTGAATGGATGACAACTGAGTGAACAGAAAATAAATAATGAGAAGTTTACTCTAAGGAGCATATATTACCACAAAATTTATATAAAAGAGATTTTACATTGTATAATATTTTGGAAATTACTTATTTGCACATCCGTTACATTCTCATCTAACCTATATGCTAAGTTGAACACACATTCCTTGTTTTGTCAGAAAAAATGAAATTTTCCCCATACTAAAATTGTGTGAGAGATCTAATTTAAAATTTTACTACTTTATTAAAATATACTTTAGCTAATATAATATTTAAAACTGTATTTAAGATATTAATTTTAAAACTATATATTTTAATTAAATATTTAATTAATGAGAACATGATTGAGAGCATGATTAACATTTAATTCATTTTGCATTAATTAAAAATTTCAGGAAATCAAAATTAATTTCATGAATATAAACAAAAATTTTATATTAGTCCCTTTAGTAAAATATTTAACACAATTACACATGTAAGACATATATAATATGAATATTGAACCGATGAAAAATTAATACCTATATATTTTAAAAATAGATGATTGGAATCATCTATTTTTAAAATAAAATATTACTAAATTACTAACTAATGCAAATATCGGTTATGATAAATAATTGTGTACTTGACAAATAATTCATATACACTTACAAAAATGTATCGATAAAGATTTCATAGTTTTTGAAAATTTAATTCAATTTCAAAATGTAAAAAATCATTAATTAAATAATCTAAATTTTCCTAGAAAACGCAAACGTATTACAACAAAATTTTATTTTTCTCTTGTCTCAAATTTTATGAAAAAAATATTGACTCCAGTTCATAATTATGTAACAATTATATAGCCTTTATGTAACAATTAGTAGCCAATTTTTTTATATATTTACAAAATGTTAGAATAACAAAATATGTATTTAAAGGTAACTGAACTTAAGTAAACTCAGGGAGAAAATAATTATCTCATTACGAAGTAATAATAAGAGTGATGAGAAGACTTAGGGGTTTGTTGGTCTCTCAACTGTGGCGAGAGTTAATTAAACTGAGATCTACAGTTATATGAAATTCAATAACCATAGGTAACATCCAAATGAATAGTAAGACGAAATAATTATGTAAATCCAGCTTATTCTGTGTAGCTGGAACTGTCATTGTGTTAAGAGTCATCGAATAAGACAGTAGATCACTTATTATAATACAGGTTCTTTTACGACTCAACGATATGCTCAAAATATCTTGAAGATGCTTTTGCTGCCCCTTATGACAGGCCATTTAACCATAATATTTCATCAAAATGATCCTTGGACACATTCAGCAAAAATTCTCAAACATTATCTCAAAAAAATGGAAATCTTTTCTCGCCATGCTCATCGCATTTATCCTAAAAAATTAGTAAATGTAGAAAATTAATTGGATTACTTGTGCAAAGAACACGTTTGTTGACACTGCTGATACATCTGCAACAATTAAGGGTAACTTTTGTCTCAAGACTATATACAAAATCTCTATGCTTCATTTGCATTCATATGTGAGTTCACGTGTGCCAGATAGTGTGTTCCTTGTCTTCGTGGCATATTTAGTTCAATAAGTATTATATATATTTATATATATAATAAATATATATGTATCTATATATATAATACACTACTGGCCATTAAAATTGCTACACCAGGAAGAAATGCAGATAACAAAATGATATTTATTGGACAAATATATTATACTAGAAATAACAAGTGATTAAATTTTCAAAAAATTTGGCTGGATATATATATATATATATATATATATATACATATAGATCCTGAGAAATCAGGACCCAGAACAACCACCTCTGGCAGTAATAACAGCAGTTATACGCCTAGGCATTGAGTCAAACAGAGATTGGATTGCATGTACAGGTACAGATGCCCATGCAGCTTCAACACGATGCCACAGATCATCAACCGTAGTGACTGGCGTTTGGTGACGAGCCAGTCGCTCGGCAATCCTTGACCAAACTTATTCTATTGGTGAAAGATCTGGAGAACGTGCTGGTCAGGGCAACAGCCGAACATGTTCCTTATCAAGGAAGGTTCGTACAATACCGGCAACATGAGTTCGGGCATTATTCTGCTGAAACGTAAGGTTTCGCAGGGCTCGAATAAAGGGTAGATCCACGGGTCGTAACACACCAGAAATGTAACGTGCACTGTTCAAAGCACCATCAATGCGAACAAGAAATGACCGAGACGTGTATCCAATGGCATCCCATACCATCACGCCAGGTGATGGACCAGTATGACGATGACGAATGCACGCTGCCAGTGTGCGTTCACCACGATGCCGCCAAACACGGATGCGACCATCATGATGCTGTGCACAGAAGCTGGATTCATCTGAAAAGATGATGTCTCGCCATTCGTGCGCCCAGGTTCGTCGTTGATCACACCATTGAAGGCCCTCTTGTATATGACGCAGCGTCAAGGGAAGCCGCAGCTATGGTCTCCGAGCTGAGAGTCCATGCTGCTGCAAACGTCATCGAACTGTTCCTGCAGACACTTGTTGTCTTCCAAACGACACCGTTTCTTGACTCACGGCTCGTGACGTGGGTGCACGATCCATTACGGCCATGCGGATAATATGCCTGTCTTCTCAGCTGCTAGTGATAGGTGGCCGTTGAGATCCCGCATGGCGTTCCGTATTACCATCCAGAAAACATCGATTCCATATTCTGCTAACAGTCATTGGATCTCGACTGACGCGAGCAGCAATACTGCGATAAGATAAGCCGCAATCCCGGTACGCTACAATTCGACCTTTATCAAAGTCAGAAACGTGCTGGTACGCATTTCTCCTTCTTACACGAGGCATCGCAACAACTTTTCACCAGGCAACAACGTTCAAATGCAATTCGTGTATGAGGAACCGGCTGAACAAGTTCCTCATTTAAACACAATGTAGGTGTCGCTACTGGCGCCTGCTTTGTCAGAATGCGCTGAAAAGTTAATCATTTGCATATCACAGCACCTTCTTCGTTTCTTATAAATTTCACGTCTGTAGCATTTCGCCTTCATGGTGTAGCAATTTTAATGGCCAGTAGTGTATATATATATACATATATATAAAAAATATTATATATATATATATATATATATATATATATATATATATATATATATATATATACCTACATCTTAATCCCGTACAATAAATTTCATTCCACTTTAATACCGCCTTCACGGTAAGATTATTTTTCCAACTTGGTTATTAGTTTGATTTTTTAAGGCACTACTGTAGCTCTTTTGCATACGAGGATAATTTAATCAGGATCCACAGTCTAAAGTGTTTTTCAAACTCTACGTGTATTCAAACTCTGGAAAGGCATTGAACCCACAATCTGTTGAATGAAAGCCAGAGTGATAAGTATTCAGCTGTCTGGTCGGCCTACATTTACTTCAAACCAAACTGTTATCCCTAGCATTACATCATAATATTGCAAGCAGTTATGAGTAAAACTATCAAAATAAATCTTACTATAAAATTTAAATGAAGATTTTGAAAAAACACTTTATCATTTTGTCAAAAAACTTGTAATATAAATATTTTGTACTAAATAAATATATCTAATCAAACGAAAACATTAAATTCTGTGTGTATTTAATGAAATATATTTAGCTACAATATGTTTGAAGTAAATTTGGTTTTTCTAGTATGATTCATTTTGACGGGAAAGGAAACAAACAAACGTCACAAAGAACCTGACTGAATTATATATTTTCCACCATACATTTAATAATCATAAAAACCGAAAACTTAATATAAATTCACTTGAAAAGTAAGTAATTGAAATCACACACACACACAAGAATAAAATGTTGTTTTTTAATTAATTTTAAATGAGGATTATTGACATCAAATCCATAAAGTGGAAAAATAATTATAAAGTGCATTAGTAATTCACATATTATTAATCCTTTGTAGTGTGCAAATGAATAACGAAAATAATTAGGTAGTATCACAAAAATAATTTTTAAAGTAATACTTTGTAATGGGAAAAAAAGCAAAATTAGAAGTTTATCCAAAAAATTTGATTTTTCTTTTTTTAAAAAAGACACTAACCCAAACTGAAAAATAAAAATAATCAACTATTGAAACTAGGAAAAAAAAAACAAGAGCAAAAACATTATAATTTATTTTAACAGTATAAAATGCAATACACTAGTGTTTTTACTTTGAAGAAATTCAACCAGCATATTCTTTGTCCATTTGTTTTGTTACTATGTAAAATTTTGCACGCTCTTGAAAAGAAAAAAATTTTTACTTCCAACTCAACGAGCAACCAATTGCTTCAGCGCAAAATTTGTTTTTTCTCAATTCAAAAACTATTTTTTTAATTTTTTTTAACTTGAGCTAAAACTCATCCTTGTATTCTCGTGAAATTTTAATTGTGCCTTTTCACTCAAGTGCCCTGGAATGGAAACTCCATTAATTACTTCCGCCGCACAGCTGACGCATTATTAACGCCGTAACAACGCCAGCTTGGGGGAAAGTTTCTTCTACTCTCGGTATATGTTCGGGCCTTTTTACTTCTCCGAGCTCTGTTCTTAGCACATGTAAATATATCAGCCGTGTGGGGTCTCTCGCTTCTCAGAATAATACTGTATTATATCCAGAGGTCTTGATTAAGATAACTAAGGTGATCAATTTAGGCGGAATAAAAAACTCTTTTCACACAAAACCTTTATCAAAACCGAAAACAACTAGAATGGATATTTGTGAACTATTATTTTCTTCTCCTTCCCAGATCTTTATCGCGTGTGACATTGGGGTTAAGTAGAAGACCGCTTCAAATGAAAATCAATTGCTTGAGAAATGTATTAAGTTTTTTGAGGATTTTATTAAATCAATTCCGTAGGTAATTAATTTTGGTCATTGAACATTTATATAACTTATGTTGTTTTTAGTTTGACTTCAGTTATAAATTATTTTATCATCTTTTATAAGTTTTAAGTATCTTTTCTTTTTTGCGGTTCCTTATGTCACGTTTTTGCTAAATATACTGTACATATGGATTATTTTTCCCACGGCCTATATATATATATCAAAGCTATATTAGGTTCAAATATGGTCTAGTACTCCTCAAAGTAAAAGGAACCAAGCGCATGGTCAGCCATTGTTGAAGAAAGGAGAATTGATGTTACGTTTCTGCATTACCTCTATTTCGCTACGTAAAACGTGAATACTGCGCATTATCTGTTAATAACCTCTTGGAATGCAATTTACACGGTGAATATTAAAAAAATGCTTTACAGCAAACTTAGACCGTAAGACTAAAGTTTGTTGAACAACAGACCGCGGAATTACACACGTATATGTGTGTCTGTATTTGTGCGAGAATGCCAAGAACATTATTAAACACTTTTGGTATATACATATATATGTATATATATATATATATATATATATATTATATACATACATGTGTGTATACATACCTACAAAGAGAGAAGGGGTTGTCAAATTTATTTAAGCAGTTGTGAATAAAAGTAACATTTTTAATGCTCTTTAAAAATGCTTTACAGCAAACTAGTATTAAAATATAAAAGCTACTATATTTTAAACAGAAATGTGTGTAGATTATAATAATATGAGGTAGCTGTATTGAAGCTTTTTAACTCTTGAAATTTTCAAAAACGTAAAGTGTTTTACCTCTCCAAATGGAGGACAAATTGTAAACATCCATCTAGCTGCAATAAGTGTGACGTAAGCAACTTTTAGGCATTTATTTCTGTATGATGTCTTAAGCTATGATAGCTGTGATATTATGTATACACACCGCGTGGCTAAAATATGTTCAGTGAATCAAAATTGTCGATGCAAAGAGAAGCAAGCTCTGTGAAACAGATCGATGGTAATTCAAGCGTAATTGTAATGTTTAAAAAGCGAACAAAACAAATCGCCTCTGTAGCGCATTAGGCAGCGCGTCAGTCTCATAGACACTCAAAAAAAAAAAAAAAAAAAAAAACTGAAGCAAAAGTAACCGCAGTGCTCCAATCAGCATCTGTATTCAATCGGTACCATTGATAAGAGAGTAAGAACACACCTTCATAATAGAATATTTATGGTAGAGCAGCAATTCCTAATTATTTGTCACACTTGTTAATGCCAAAGTCATTTACAGGGGTGTCGCACTCATAAAACCTAGTCGATTGATTAGGTAAAGAATGCAATATGAATTGACATATCGTCTTTCACACTTATCTTTATAGCAAGTCCGGTCCACGTTTGACGGATACTTGCACAAACGTACGCTCATGATTCAGTCCTCCCAATCGCAAGCATGAAAACAGCTCTGCATGTTGATATAAGCATCCATAAGATGCATGAAGATATGGGCCTCCATATAGTGGTTTTCTGCAGGACCAACCGTAATCCTGAAATGAATGATATTTGAAGAGAAGTGCGAAAGCATTTTAGCAGAGTTAGCTCATCCTATAAAACAAACTTTGTTTTATATAAGAGGCGAAACTTTCTAAGATGATAATGCATCTTCCTCTGCATGGGGACATATTCCTTCATGTTTTGATAAACAAGAGGGTGAAGTTGAGCATCTAGCGTGGCAATAGATACCCAACCTCAAAATAATTGAGCCTTTATCGTATAATTTAGAGCGTTCGATAACGAATATTTCCAGGAACTGGCATCTTTCCAGGAATTTTCACAATAACTTCATGAGTAATGGTGCAATAATTCTCTAAACATTATTCAACACTTGCATGAATCGATTACTAAGAGAATATCAGCTACATTATATATCAAAGGCAGTCTCCTACACCTTACTAATAAAGGATTATAACATAATTCTAGATTTATATGTGTGTGTGTCCATTCTTGACAAAATTTTAGTTTTGCGTCTGTTATACTTTATTACCTCAAAAGTTTGTTTTATTTATTCTTCGTTATTATGTCAAAGTAATTAATAAATTCTACTTTGAGTTAATAGATTTAAATACATATTTAAAGATTATATACAAATTTTAAAAAAGATACTCAAATGAATATTTAACATTATCGTTAACTGCGTGCGTGCGTGCGTGCGTGCGTGCGTGCGTGTGTGTGTGTGTGTGTTATACTACACTTAAAGTTTTTTATTTCCTAAAACTATATGATATTTACCATTGTTTGGTACATTTAAATAAAGGATATTAAAAAATGGCAAATAATATAATGCAGAGCAATATCGATAACCGTGATCAGATATTCAGTTTACAGTAGTAAAAATGTAGACTGAGTATTTCACGTAATAATGGTCTCAATCAAAGCATAAACAAACGACTACTATTTTCGTTTTTCTGTTCTATTTCATAAAAATATTACATATTAATTTTTTTCATAAGTAGGTTCTTAAAACATCGTAGTAAAAAAGATAATCATTTGATTTTCAGAAGCTTGTAAATGACAATTAATAGGTGACTTAATAATTTTAAGATTGTGAATGATAAGATAGTATGCTGGAAATATATTACAAATATTATGTGTGTGTTGTATATTATTAATATATATATATTATATATAATATTAATATATTATATATAATATATTATGTGTTGTATATATATTAATATAAATATTATTTTGATGTATGCTGGAAATATATTACAAATATTATGTGAAGAAAAAGTATATATGTGTTAATCAACCGACTTATTTTTGCTTTAAAAGGAGGCAAATATTTTTAACTTATTCCATAGGATGCATTACAAAGCTTGGAAATATAAAATGCTTTTATTGTATACAGTAATGAGTCCCATTTCCTAGAGATAGAAAATACTACTATAGAGTAGTGGATGATTTCCAATTCTTGTCAGTTGAAAATCGGGATATGGATATTCCATTCATGCTTCTTGCATGCATCCCTTTTTGACAATTTTCCTGGTTTTTTACTCTTAAAATGTAATGACGGTCAGTTATACTTATTAATAATTCATTTAAATGTTAACAATAAAATTAATGTGGTGACAGATCAAAATTTCTTTTTGTGTCGTTCAAATACATCAAACCGATTTATGGGTATTTTTAAGTAGTGCATACAAAATTAACAAATGTGAAGCAAATTTAAAATAAATCTTTCCATTTTTTTTATAAAAGCAATTCTTATTCATACATAAAGTAGTATGAAAAGTATTTTTCGTTAAATGTTACCTCAACTTTAACTTTTCAATTGTTTTGTGTATTCACAATTAAAGCAACATTGGTTTCTCTCTCCCCATTTTTATCGCATTTCGTGGTTCCTATAATAAACAAACCGCTTCAAAAGATGAAAATCTTTAAAAATCTAATTTATTCATTTTTCTAGTATACAACAATGTTTTCCTCGTTTTAAACTGTCAGAGCGGAACATCTCGGAATTAATTTAAATTTAATCTACGGAAACCGAAATCTGATTTCATCCCTGACGTCAGTCGTGTGTCAAACTTTCCTTTTTAGAAAGTCGTAGACGATGTCGAATAACCGTCTCCGTCAAATTCATAATTTATGACTTTTTCAAGATTGGGACGCTACTGCACGTCGCCTTAGTGTCGCGATCCCGTCCTTCAACATCACTCTTGGCGATGTTTTTTTCCCAGGCGCAAAATAGGATTAAACTTGAAGATTCAAAAGTTATATTCTGCTTAAAGGAGGCCTTATATTTAAAAGCACTTATGGCAGTGAAGAATTGAAAACTATGGTTTCCAATAATCATAAAATTGAATAAATATTATTATTTGTAAAGAGATAGATGAAAAATACAGTTTTCAGAACCATGATAAATTTAAATATAAAGATATTGCTTAAAGCATAACAGTTTCCAATAGTAACAAGTAAATTTTATAAAAAAAATTAGTTTTACTTTTAGTAGTTTTTTGTTCTAAAATGCAGTGTTAAATACTATTAAAAAAATATTCATTTTGTTGTAAGGTTTTAAGATAGCAGTTTTATATAACAGCAAAATAGAAAATATTCAAAAATGTGAGCACACACAGCAATATGTAGTTATATTCATAGATTGTAAGTAAGAATATTATAAGTACTTACAGAGTATTTCAACTTATACGAATATAAATAATTTTAACTTAAAAAATAAATAAAACACTTTTTAATCAGAATATAAGTTATAAATGCTACAAATAAATTAAGAAATAGGAAACGTTCAAGACTAAGAGAGATTTTTGTTACGTATAAAAACACACATAAAACTAAAAAATAAATAATTTTTCAAAAATATACGAGTATATTCAATATTAAAAAGTGTCTTTATCTCCAGCAAATATAATTTTATAAAAAATCATGACAAATAAAAATAATTAGCAGCAGATATAATTAAGATAAATGTTAAAATTATCATGGTTAAAAATATTTTATTATTTTTAAATAAGCTATTTCCTTGAAATTCATTAAACACTTGTTTATAACCAACATACTTATGCAAGCTAAATAAGAAATTTTACAGTCAGTACTTCATACATTCAAATATGATCAAATGATTAAATTATTTTGAAATTTTTAGAATTTATTACTTCCAAATTTCGATGTTCTGCTCAGGAAAATGTTTAGTGTAAAATTTCATGATCTTCAGTTATATGCTGCTGGAAAACCGAAATGAAACATTTTAAAGGAAGCATGCAAATCTTGTAAAATTTACATCATATTTGCTGTGATAAGATATGCAAATCAAAACATTGAAGCTTCAATGCATATCACGGCCGAGTTCAGTGCTACCATCAAGAGATATATAGGGAGGGAAAAAAATTGCTGATTTGAAAAATGCTAATTGTCTCTTGGTGATATATTTCTGAGTTAGCTGCTCAATAACTCGTCAGAGAAGATATGGAGCATCTTTCAAATAAGCTTCTGAGTTCAACCAAAAAAGCATAGCTGTCTATAGATTGTGGATTATCCTTCACAGAAATCAGGTATAGTGTTACACAAAACCAAATAAATATGATGCGGATATGTAATCACTGAATGAAGAGGGGTAAGGTGGATCAATAAGACCAATCGCATCCAATTTGTTGCACTACTGCATGTAATGACTGGCATATTGTCACATTGGTCACATTACTAACCACAGCTCAACAGATTCAGTATGTTGCTCATTATTCGGTGTCAACTGACACCATTCAAGGTCATTTTCAGCTGAGGGGAATGTCCACAAGGCGTCTATTGCTTCAATTATCCTTTTGTTAAAACCACAGACGTTTGCATCACCAATGGTTCAATGAAAGACTTATATAACGGAATGAAACATTATTGACGAATTTCGCTTCTGCCTGCAATACTATGATGGTTGAATACAAGTCCGCAAACACTATAGTGGGAGACTGCTGAACTGTTGCATTAAAGATTACACTGGTCTGACACCCCACATCATGTTTTCTGGGAGTATTGGATGTCACTTACGCATCCTTCTAATAAGCATTGCCGCATCTACAGTCAGCGATACATCTCAGAGGTGTTGGAGCTCTTTGTCCTTGACCTTCTTCAGTTCTTGACATCAGCCATATTCTTACAGGAGAATGCGAGACCACAAATGACTAATCCACGAGTTCTTCTTTACACATCAGATTGAATGGGTTCCTTATCCTTCTTGATCTTCCAATATATCACCAATAGAAAACATGTGGTCCATGTCTGCACAACAACTGATTCTGCATGCGCCACCCGCTGCTACACTAGATCAAATTTGGAAATATGTTGAAGCCTAGTGACTGATAAAGCCCAAGGATACATCTAAAGCATTTTTGATTCTAAGCCAAGGGCATGTATGACAGTTGTTATAGATAACACAATGGTGTATTTGACTACATCAATTACTTACTGTGTTGTCAATCACACTTCACAAAAGGCTGTACTTACAATCATTTCCTCGTTCTATAACGTGCTATTTGTTGATTAAATTCTGCTACGATATCTTCAATCTTTCTTATTGGTTGACTACCATTTGGCGCAGCTAAAATTTATTATTGTTATTAACTAAATACTATCAATTTAATTCACTTATTGAGAGAATATAACTTTGAAAGAAAATACTTGTGAAACTGTCAGACTCACTTTAATAGATATGTATGTAACAAATTAAAACTCATCTCTTGTTGTCTAAAGTGGTGAAAACCATAAACCTATTACCCTCCACTCTGAAGATTACAATCTTACTAAAAAAAACTTGGAGCTAAAAAATTGAAAAAAAATATCTAAATAGTACACCAAAGATTTTTTATTTTAATTTTTATTCATGAATAATTTTCACACATAATTTTATAACTATCATAATCTCGCTTTGTAGCACTCAGAAAATTCTCTTTTACGATTCTTAACGATTTAACTTAAAAGTTTTTTATCCATTGACTGACAATTCAGTAATTATAGAAAGAAAATAACTTTTTATCATCTAACATTAACGTTCTCTTCTCTTCAAAAGCTCATAAGTTGACATCAATGTCATTGCAAGAATTTTAAAGAATTTAATATAAAAAATATGCAAAGAATTGAATGGATTTGTCATCGAATGATCAATGATTCAGGAACCCTCAGTAAATTCAAAGTTTCGGAAAGCGATATATATTTCACAAATTCATTTGAGCAATTAAAATATGTTAACACAATTACGATAAAACATTAATTACATTAATTAAACTGGTCTAGAGTGAAGGTTTTTATTTCAATCTATATAGATCAGGCTTACTGTGACCAAGTGAAGAAACGTTGCACTTCCTGCAAAAATTCTCTGGTTCATTTTTAGCCCTAATTGAACAATAATATAGAGGCATGTTTTCATTAAATATTTTTAAGTATTTTTACTAGATAATCAAGCCAAATTTACTAATATCAGTACTTATCAGTCGGAATATATATATTTTATATACACAGAGATACACAGTTTGATCATATTTAGGGAAAAATATGTTAGTATCATAATGATATCTTTATTAGCTGATTAAACTCTTTTCATTTAATTATCGGATCAACAATTCGGAAAACATAGCTCGTTAGTATATATGTTTTCAAATGAATTTAATTATAAATTAATATACTATAAAACAATTTTGGATGATATTATTTATTTTATATCAATAAATTTAAAAATTATTAATGTTTTTGAAAATTTAAAGTACATGAAAAAGGATTTGTTATAATGACACATATGAATCAAAAAAATCAAGACTATTAAACAATTATACTTTATTTAAGCAGAACAGTTAAAATAAGAAATAAAAGCTTTTAAAAGGCAACTAGCAGTAATGCTACTGCTAATAAAGGTACTACTGTTAATACATACAGTTAATTTTTATTTATTTTACACTGATATGATATACATAATAAATATTTAGAGCTACTAATAAAGGTATTTTGAGAAAAATTATCTTTAAAACTTTTTTTAAGTAACTACTTTTTCTTTTTCCCACTCAATAACTAATACAAAACTCAGAAATATATATATATACATTTAAATATACTATGTTGTTTAAAACACAAAAACATTATTTAAAATTTAATGAAATAACATATTTAAAATTAAACCATCACTTAATTTTAATTGTTGGATAAAAATAATTGTTAATTTTTAATTCAGAAACAAGAACGTTTATAATTACATGTATTATAAAAGCATAAGTTATAAAAAAAAATAAAAGAACATCCTCAGCCGAAAAATATATTAACAAAGTGTTCAAATTCGGGCAAAAAAAATTGTCATTTCCTTCTGTAGCGATAATTAGATTTAGCATAGATGAGTAGCTCAAACGAAGCTATTTAGAGAAAAATATTTATTGTGAAATTCATCTTCGTTAATTTTTATGAAAAGAACCGTGTATTAAAAATGTTTTGATGAAAAAACTATCATGTACTTTTTTTTTACAAAACAGGTTTCATGATTATTCTTTTGTCATTACATAGAGTTAGGTAGGATAGACTCGATTAAAAATTGCAGAGACTTTTCAGTTCCCATAATTGAAAATAAATTAGTGTATTTAATGAAGCTTTTTCTAATCATTAGCGAAATAAAAAAAAGTTCGGGTAAAGTTTTGCGTTGCAAGCCACCCCAAACACAGATTGCTTATGGGAACATTAATTGTTGCTTCATTGTAGTAGAAATCAATTTCCAGCGGTTATTAAATATGAGGAGAATATAGTATATGCTGCAGAAAAGAGAGAGCAGGATATAAGAAACAAAGTTTTGCAACAAAAATATTTTAATAGAAAAAACAAATTCAATTAATATTTTACTCAACTTTTTAATTAATTTAGCTATAATTTTGCCTGGCACTGTCAAGGTTAATTAAATAGATTTTTTAAACCTCTGTTCTCATTAAATATGACTGATATTCTTTAGTTTTCAAAATCAATAAAATGTAAAACAGTTTGTTAATTAATGATTCATAAAATATTGTCTGCTGCAGTTTAATATTTTTCGAGAATAATACTCGATACGTCATTTCTTTTTATATTTCGATTTCCGTATCAATGAGCGTTTGCTTTTGTTAATGATAAAGCAAGAATATATTTATCAGAATTATGCATTGTTACTTCATTTGGTAATAATAATGAAACTATATAAAAAGAAAATTCTTAATATTTAAGAAACAAAAGGAAATACATTTCACAACATTATATTTGTACAATAATCAAAAATGAAATCGCCAAAGGGGATAAATAAATGATGCAAAATAAGTTTATTTTAATAAAAAATCTAGGTTTAAAATATTTTTATTTGCAATAGTGCTTCCATAATTGAAAAAATATGCAGGATTATGATTAAATTATTCAATATTACAAATGTTTAAACTGACTTGCGCAACACAAAGATCGTTTTATAAAATTATCAGCTTGTATTCAAAGGTATAAAAATGTAATTTATATATTTGTGTTTCCATATTTTTACGTACTAACAATTATTTACTTATAATATTTTTAGAACTTAAGATGCTTCATATATTGAAATATATTTTTAAATAAAATTGCACATATTGAGAATAATAGACATGTTTTATATCCTTAGATTTTAACACTAAAAATTTGATATGTTATACGATTATTATATACTAAATACAAATTGAATAGTTTCTTTCTTTTCCTCTGTACTACTCTATTGGAAGCATTAAAATAATATAAAGAAATCATTTAAGAACTATCAGAAGCTTAAAAGCAAAGAAAAACACTACAAATTACTAAAAATATGACTATTCTTTATTAAAACAACATTAACCATCATTTATGCTACGAAGATAGAAAATTTAAATACGTGTAAACACAACTATGAAAAATAAATCGAGTTACAAAATATATAATAACTAAGATAAATCAAGGTATGTGCATTACAATAATTAATTGAAAAAATATTAATTTGATGATAAAATACTGTCAATTAATGTAAACACCTGTCCTTTTGGGAGCTTTGAAATTTTTAAAAAGTATTAATTTTCTGTATTTTTACAGAAATAAGGAGTGAATTAATGTGTTTTTAAGGGAGAATAATTCAAAGTAATAACTTAAGGTCAAGAAAAAAAAGAGTATTAGGAGAAATGCGAGAAAAAATGAGAGCAATGCTATTAGAATTATTTTTAATTAACCCTTATTCATAAATTTTTCACTACTCATTTTGCTCTAAAATGAGTAGTTCAAGAATTTATGTATATATATATATAGATAGATAGATAGATAGATAGATAGATATAGATATATATGCATCCATTATATTTAAATACATACATATATATTATATATTAAACTGTCTTGATTTTGAAAACAGATATTAACAAAATGGCATGTTTTCCTTATATATTCAAAATATTATCACTATACCGAGAAAGAGTGTGCCATATTTCAGAAAATTATAAAGAAAAATTTATTTATTTTGATGTGTACAACTATATGATGGTTCATTTTGATGTGTACAATGGGGAATATAGTTTTGTTATAGCTCAAAAATAAAACTGCTTAAGATAATCCGACACAATACATATTTCAGCAAATCACTTTCATTGTCAAAATAATATTGTTGTTAGATAAAACAGAAAAGCAATACAATGAATTGTGAAAAATAAGTCCTAAAATTTAAATAAAAAAGAAATATATTTTACTATTTTATTAAATAATTGACTATGTTGGGGGGAATCGATGTAAAAATAAAAATAAATATTATTTCTTATAAATTAGTTATCTGTAGCAATATCTACATAAATAAGGTTTACCCTTTTTGTATCACATAAATATTTGAGTTTTATACACTACCAATAGTAAATTTAATAACGGAATAATGCTTCTGCGTGCAATTAATTTTAATTTCATGAATAAAGAATACAAAATATTGACAATATACCGAAAATGAGTGTTAGAGATCAGGCAAAATGCTTACATAATCCTTATAGTTAACTATAGGAAAACACAAACTACAAATTACAATAAAATTCTTAAGAATTCCATATTCAACTGTGAAATTAAATAGTAAGTGTGATACTTAAATATTTAATTTCACAGTCGAATAATTACTGAAGTGAGAAATTATATATAGGAGAATAGACTGATTAGGTATTTTGTAGTAGTTGAATATAATTTAGTAAGATTTTCCTCAGGGAAATGTTTTGATCTCCAATTTTGTATTACTAAATTGAACAAATCCTCTGACAAACTAGTGCATACAATTGTTATTTTAGTATAAAAGTTTCAATTCCTTTCTAGTATCTGTGATTCACTTAGATACTAAAATTTAAATTCAATACCAATCTTTCTAATTATTAACCAATTTTTCAAAAGAGATTGAAATTTTAAATTTAAATTGATAAATAAAGCTAGCTAATTTAGTAGCTTTCAATTGTTTTCAAAGGAATTAAATACTGAATACGCTTAAAAAAAGCATAAAAAATTAAAATTGTTAGAAAATTTTGTTGTGAAAAATATTATGTTTTTAAAAATTGCATATACATTAGCATTTTTATGCACATAAACTACTCTTTTAAATTTGGAATACAAATACGAATAATTTTGATGAATCCATGGAAATTTTTTGATAGTAATTAGTAATTTTGAAAGAAAGTGAATAAAAACATTTTCAGTTCAAAAATGGAATAAAAAATTAATATTAAATTGATGTTTTTCGAATTTTTTCATTGTGTTTCATTTATTTCGGACAAACTTTATATGAATATAAACAATGAAATAAATGAAAATATTTACATAAACGCAAATCTGTATTTACTTTATACATATGACTTAATGCCTACCATTTTCTTTTATGCTTAATTTATCCTTTGCTAAAATATTCTTGAAAAATATTTGCATGTGTATGTAAGTTCTTATAAATTTACCGTTCGGAAATCAATACCAAGTGGTTCTTCTACCATAATCACATTTATATGCAAATTTACTGGGAAAGAGAGAGAGAGCTGTTACATTTTCTAATTAATCCTTCTTGTAATCATTAATCAATGTTATTTATTTCACATTTTCCTTCAGAGAAACAGTTTAAGATCCAATAAAAGTGGTATTCTTAAAAAGTATTATTTCAAAATTGAGTTATTGTAAATTGTGAAATAACATTCAATTAAGAAGAAATTGGTAGGAAGAAATACTGCAAGAATCAATAATGGTATTCAGTATGGCAGATATAAATTGCAAATAAATTTTTAACTGTGATGCAAATAAGTACAAAATTGTTTTTTATAATAAAAAATTAAACTCTATGATAACATTAAATATAAATAAATGAAAATATGTACGCTAAACCTACTTTTGTGCTGTAGATTAGGATAACATAAAAGAAAACGCACCTAAAAGTTGCACGAAAATCCGCGAATGCAGATATAAAAGTAGTTTTGACAAAACAATTACTAAGTATTATTTATGCGCTGAATAGCGATCACATAAAAAATTCTTAAAAATAACTCAAAACCTTACTAAATAACTAGAAATTTCTTTTTATATATATATATATATATATATATATATATATATATATATATATATATAGTAATGAAAAGGAAATGATATATTTTGATCAGTATACTAAACACAAGGAGCTGAAAGCATGGGGCTTATAAATGTTGTTTCTACTGGGGTAACAAAACGTGTAATGAAAATGGATGGTGAAATACTTTTGTGAGATGAAATACATATAAAATATTTTTTTTAAAAAAAACTAAATTAAAAAAGTACACTATTGATTAAATTTCTTACGTATGAAATATTTTATATATCTGCATTTGCAACACATTTAGATACTTACATTTAAATGTAATACTTATCATTACCTACGTTAATCAAACTCTTTCAAAACAGTTTCTTTGATTGAAAAATGAGAGTTTCAGATAAGAAAAAGGCCACTATTTTTTTTAGCTTTGGTTTGTTAAAATTTTAAAATGTTTCAAGAATTCCTGGTTAACTGCCCACATAATAGTTTATCACAAAATTTAGCATTTTAAGTTTTAAGTTCACTTTAAGTTAAAGAGTGTTTTAAAAAACATAGCTACAAAATTTATTTTGAAAAATTCAAACTAATAAAATTCAAACTGGCAGGAATTCATTTTTAATCTGCTGTAGGCACTGAATATATTCAGCTGTAGTTGATGAATATATTGAGATACATTATACAAAATTTAAAAGCACATAAAGTAACAAAAATGCTTTAATTAATTAAAACGACCGTATACAACGAGAATATATTTTAACTTATTACACACAAAACTTATCATATTACATTACATATGGAATATTTGGGACTAATGACCTATAGAATCAGATAGAAAGTTAATATAAAAGGAACAAACGGGAAAAATCAAGATAAATTTTAGAAAAAGTGATCACAAAAGTAACAGAAATATTAAATGGAAACATTATTTTATATGTATCTGTGTACGCATACCGGACAACGCATTAGAAATCCAAAATTAATGTTTTATTTGACTCCCTTTTGTGCAGATAAAAGCACTTATTCCCTTGGGCATCAAATGTTCATGCTTCTGAAGAGTATGTCCAGAGAATAACATGCGCGCATTGCCTATTCAACTTTTAATAGCTTGTAAATTAGAAAGAAGTGAATATTTTGGTGTCGGATGCGTCTTCCCATCATATCCCACACATTTTCTATAGGGTTAAGGTGTTCAAGTGGTCCAGAAAAAGGGTTGGAAGTCTGATGTTCAGAAAAAGAATTTTGAGCAGTTATGGCACGATGTCTGGTTGCACAATCTTTCATGAAATTTCTGTCAACATCAGAGTAAGAATGCGACTTTCTAGTGAAAATAAAAGGTCCAATTCATCTTCCAGTTTATCTTTGTATCTCATGGCAGTTTTTTACCCTTGAAGGAACACAAGGTCACTCCTTTCACAGCAGCTGAACATGATGCGTATTATGATTCTCACCAGACCTTTGCATAGTTCGAGTAAGGTAAGATAGATTCATAGATTAATGAGGATCTCTTCAATTTTGACGTCCTCCATGAGTGCAAAATAAAGTGTAACGTGTTTCATCCAGCCACCTTACCAGTTTTCAATCCTGTTAAGATTAATGCTTTCTTTCTTAACACATTCCAATGAATTTTGCATTTCGAGTAGAAATAACTATTTTTCTCACAGGAACCCGATTGTGCATTCCTAACTTCTGCAATTCTCTGCTCATTATTCGAGTTCATATCTGCTGAAAAGTAATGTTGTTCTGCCTTACTACTATTAGACAATGAAAATCACGCTCTAGGAAAATGGAGGCAGAATCATACTTACGTTTTTTTGACAAGAACGCTTTAGGATCTGGTTCCAATTTTCGAATACCCTTTGATACATACCTGTTTTTGAGAATCCAATGATATTTGACGTCTTCAAAATCGATGTCTCTACTGAACGGCGCCACAAATTAGCTCTTTTTTCAAAAGGTGAAAGATCTCTCATTTTTTCCATTACTTCATTCATCGGGAAATGTACTCATACACATTAGCTATGCTTACATTTTTACGACGTGTAATCTACATTATAAAACAATTTGCGTACAAAATAAAAAATTTAAAAGGTTTTCGAACTATTGGGGGGGGACACATATACACACATGCACGTAAACAATATATATATATATATATAGTTTTCTTAATAGCTGAAAATTATAAAAAATAATATTCTTAACTGTAATATATGCAGTTAAATATAAATATGCACATATTTTGCAGAGTAGTACATAATATGTAATATAATTTATATACCATTTATAGTATATTTTAATAAATTAATGAATTCTAATACAGTTTAGCATTTGTGTCTAAACTGATTTATCCTGATATTACCTGACCTAATTAAAATTCCTTACATTTCTAATTTTTTAAATATATCAAAAAAAGTTTAAGAAATTAAATAATCAAGAATAAATTATTCAGTAAAGTTAATCTCGGTTGTTTAACTTGAAACACATTTGCTAAATATTTGTGACACCTAAAATATGTCTTCAAGCAGTGATGAACAAAGGAAATGCTGACATTTAAAAAACTAAAATCACTTTTAACAGCAATTCACAACTTATAAAAAATTCTTAATTTTCTCAGATTCCAGCAAAGAATAAAGTGGAGTTTATAATTTGTCGTGTATAAGCATTTTGAATACTCAAGCGTAAATCAGATATTCAAATTAATATAAAAGTTAAATTCTGAGATTAAACGTAATTTATTAAAAATTAGAACGTAGCAAAAACAGTCCGATATTTTTTTATTGAGTAAACACAAGCAGTCTTTTCAAGACTTCTTAATATTAATTTTATAGATATAAAAAGCAAAGAAATTTTAACATTTGAAAACTCTTTTCTATCATAAAAATAATCCATACAATTATTACAAGTTAGTGAAATGTTATATATATATATATATATATATATATATATATATATATATAATCTCAAAATAATTCATAATTTATTAGAATCAAGTTTTTATTGTTAAATAGAATATTTTATTCAACATCTGACAATAATGTGATTACTAGATTACTATAATAAAAATTAATCAAAAATGATTTTCCGGTTTATTGAAAAAATTCATTCAGTTGTAGAAAATTAAATGAAGAGAAGAATATTTCAACATCTTTCTATTTTCTTTGTGCCCAATAGTTTTCTTAGAAAAAGTCTCTATTTTCTCCTTCTTTAATCTGCGAAAATACTAATTAAAAATGCACACAATGTAGATATTTGGAGTTCAGAAAAAGGAATAGTGAAACTTAATTTCCACAATGAATAAAACCGCTTTTCTTAAAATACTGTTTTTACAATATATATTTTTTATCCTTTTGGATAAAAGTATAATTGAATTTATAAAGTGGTTATGTACATTTTTGCTACCTTACCTTTCAAGTATTTAAAGACTTATCTAATTAGGTAATGATACTTCATTAAATTTTTTGAAAAATATTTTTTTAACTTCTTTTTCTTTATTTTATTCTGATATACGAATTATTTCTTTATTTCGCGTTTCAAGCGAATAAAATAAAAGTTGAACAAAATATAATTATATTTTATATGCATTTATATATAATCGTACTGTACTGAATCATAATTAATTTGTGAAGAAGTATTTAATATTAAACGATCTTATTTTTATAAACTCAAATAATAAAACAAAAACTAAAACATAAGAATGTAGAAACTGATTCATTCAAATAAAACTAATGATTTAAGATGCATAATCTTTCTAATATATTTTGTAAGATTATTTAAATGTTTGCAAGAAAAAATTTAAACTGTACTTTCATTGTAATATATTATTTTATTTTAATAAATTATTTTTATGAACGTGGATTATATTTATATAAATGAATAATTGGTAGTAAAAATTTATAATGATATTCTGTAAATGGAGAAATAATGTTTTGGGACTCAAATTAAAACTCTCTCTTAGAAAATTAATTTAAATATTAATAAACTGATATTATCATTAAATTAATTTTAGTTTATGAGAAAGCACGTAATTTTATGAAATATTTAGTCGAAAAAAATATATGTGATTCTTAATTTTATAATAACAATGGCTTACACTATATGTGTCATATAAATTTTCTTTAATTTTATTTTTAAAATTTGAATTCTTATAAGACCAATTTTTTTAAAACATGCATTAATGTAAATTTAATTCCCATAAATAATGCATAATCACATATACTGCCTATTTAGGCAGTGTTAATATTTCTTTTAAGCAGTAAATGTATTAGTGTTTTGAATTTGCTTGCATAAATATATAAGAAATATTTCTAATTTTCAGGGAAATACAGAAAATTCTAGCATTCATACATTCTTTTATAATAATTTTATAAGTAATGAAAGAGCTATATAATCTATGACATTACGTTTCTCATTTCATTATATGATAATGATCAAACCAAACTGGAGAGAGTCATTATGGAAATTATATTTAAATAGAAAAGTATTGCTCTTGTATTTTCCCTTTTTCGATAAAATATCATCATTCATTTCTTGACATTCATTACCATATCAATGTTTTTGTGATTCATATGATAATTCTATGATATAAATTAACCAGCAAAGTCGTGAATCACCTGTATTTTCACAAAAGTTTTACATATAATTTTTACTGAAACTTTTTCAGCAAAGAATAGGGAAATTTTTGCCAATTTTAATTTAGGAAATACACTTCTATGACTTAATAAATCTTTTATGATTTTCTCAAAGTTTTCAGACTCTTGCATAAAATAACAATCATTTTATAAAAAAAAAGGGTATTGTGAGTCTACAGGTCTCAGTTGTGATATAAATCAAGATTATTTAGTGAATAAATATGTCATGTTGAAGAGAAATCAGTTTTAAAACTTAGAGATGTAAAAAATATTTCGCAAATCGGAGCCTTCGTTTTTTGAAACTATTCAATCAATTTAGGTTGTATTTAATGACCAATAATAGGAATAATTTGGAAATGCAGAAAATTCAATTATTGTATATATTTTTTATACATACTATAAGATTTTAAGTGCATCTTTACACATAGAAATATATATTTAATAACAAATTTATTCTAAAATTTTAAAAAATCACAGAAAATAGCATATAAATTCACAAACAATGTAATTATGTGAGTTATCTTCAAATATATCCTTATACATATATCTTTGTATAATTAGATATCATACATTTTTATTTATATGAGATTTTTAAAAGCTGCTTTGATCAAATACACTGTTGGCCACAGTAAATGCAACACCCTGAAGGAAACATGCAAATAACATGAAATTTACAACATGCATTAGTGCTGGTGAGGTATGTGAATAATTAGAATTTCAGCGCAGATTCCATCATGGCTTGGAGATTTCAATGATTACAAGATCGGCAATTTTTTGGAGGGAAAAAAAAGGACGATCAGTTATGCCTTGTAGAAAACAGATAATTTTTGATCAAGTATCAGAGTTCAACAGAGGAAGGAAAGTGGCCTACCAAGGTAGTCGTGTTGAATGAAACCAAACAAGTGTAACGTGAATATGTAATCGCTGGCTGCAGGAGGGTACGACGGTCCGACGTGTAGATTGCACCACCTCAGTGCACCACTTCACGTGATGACATGCAAATTGTGCGCATGGCAGTGACGGATCATACATCCAAATAACGAACCATAGCACAGCACATTCAGTCTGCAACGCATCATCCAGTGCCTGCGCGTACTATTCGACGCCGTTTACAGCAGAGTGATCTGTCTACAAGGCATCCATTGCATCATCTATTCTTGAGCCAAAACCACAGATGTCTCTGTCACCAGTGATACGATGAAAGAAGAGTGTGACGACAGAATGGAATGAAATTGTCTTACTGACGAATCACTCTTCTGTCTACAACACTACGATATTCACATTCTAGAGATATAATGGAAAGAAGATGCTGAACATCTGCGTCATGCACCGCCACACTGATCTGCGTCATGCACCGCCACACTGATCTGCGTCATGCACCGCCACACTGATCTGCGTCATGCACGCCCATAACATGGGGTGGTTTTGGATATCAATCTCACATTCCTTTAGTAATCATTTCCGGTACTTTATTCAGCCAACACTACATTTCCGATTTGTTGGAGTTAGTTGTCCTTTCTCACCTTCAGGTTCTGCCCACAACCCTATTTCAACAGGATGATGCGCGATAATACGGGGCATGCATTGTCCAAAGTTTCTTTGTCAATCGACAGTTTGAATTTTTTCCCTGGTCGGCTCACTCTCCAGCTCTTTCATTGATAGAAAACATGTGGTCCATGGTTGCTCAAAGATTGACCCAGATTACATACATAGCTGCCACACCAGATCAACTTTAGCAACGTGTGGAAGCTGCTTGGTCTTCTGTACCCCAATAAAACATCTAAAGTCTCTTTTAATCAATGCCGAGGCGTGTGACAGTGGTAATCTTCAACAAGGGTGACTACTCTGGCTACTGATTTTGGCAGAAACCACACTTTAGAGAAGTCTATAAATTTTATCTTTTGATTCTTGGTCAACATGTTATCTACAAAATAAATTTTGTTGTGATACCTTTTGTCCTTCTTGATGTTGTAATTTGGGGGGACAGCACTGTAAATACAATACTATTTAATTTTTTTCAGCAGTTTAAATCTTCAATAAAATTATGGTATGGGTAATTTTTTTCACTTAAATTGGAAGACAATTTTTTGTGTGAATGGAAAATGGATTTCTTCTCATTTTCAAACTTTATAGTATGCAGATTTCAAATTTCGCGTCGATAAAGATGTACATTTAGTGCCAGTGAAGATTTGGCTTTCAACTTAATATGTAAGAAAAAGTAGAAAAGAAGTATCATCATTCAGTAATCGTGTTATTTCAATAAATGCAATACCTCAAGGAAGTCATCTAAAATAATCGAAAGTTTGAAGATTTTTTTCGCCTATTGAAAGAGGGCCAAACATAATGTGAATTAGAAGAAACCTTTGCAGTTTTGCAAAGTGTGATTTACAGCATCTGAAGCCGTTTTTGAAGACAGGAAATGTAAGCCGAAGAGATCAGGGGAAGGTCGTAGTAGAATGTAACAACGGCTATAAAAGCCCATTATTTAACGTTAACGTCTAAGACACAGACATATGAATTTCACTCTGTATAAACTCCTTTGCTTGAATAATTGTAACCTGTTTAAACACAAACTGTTCAAAATCATCTTTACGCTGTTGGGTTGTATTCTCGTCAACTAATGATGTGTGTTACAACAACAGCAAGACATCGCCGCGACCTCAGAGAGTCGTCAACAAAGCATGTGAACTGGAGGAGAAATGAATAACAGAATCTTCTTCTCTGATGAATCTGTTTTTTTTTTCTTCTTTTTAATGGGCACACACACACATTTTCATCTGGAAGGAACGTGACACTAGAAACAATCCTGTGTTCACGCATGAAGTGTAAGATTTGGTGATGGAGGTTTGAAGATGTACTCTGGCATCTCTTTTGATGATCAAACATACCTCCATATCATTCGAAATGGAGCTCTGATTAGTCATCGATATAGGGATGAGATCCTTATACCTTTTACAATCCCTTACGATGTAGAGAGTACGATGTAGAGATGTAAGAGATGACTTCATGTTTGTGTACAACAGCTGCCGGCCACATCGCTCTAACTTTATGCATGATTTCCTTTTTGAGGGAGGAATCATGAGACTAGCATAGCTAGCTGCATGTTTTCTGGACAGGAAACGAATTGAACATGCCTAGAACATTTTAGGCAGATGAGTACCTGAACACCTATCGCTTCCACAATCTAAGAACTGGAAAGAGCTCTTCTTGAGGAATGGCACAGAATGCCAGTATCCTTGACGTTGTGTCGTAACTCAATATTTTTCTACCTGAAATTCATAAAAAACTATATAGCCTATTGATACAATTTTATCATTAGAACAGCACAATCTAAATTTACGTTTGAAACATAAATTTAGATTGTTCTGTTGACTTATCCAATGACAGGCTTAAATATGCAGTAATATTTAAAAATTTGGGACTGTTAAAAGTTGCGATACATCGTTTGAATTTAATAATTTTTCTTAACAAAAAAGCACACACATAATATATTTTACATATTTATTTACAGATTAACTTATCATGAATACCAAATTACAATGAATCAACAAGTATTTTTAAAATAAAAAAAAATTATTTTTAAACATTTTTAGTTACAATTATTGACAATTTATTATTTAGAGAATATCTTTTGGTACATATTTAAACTATTTCAAATAATTTTGTGTGAGTATATAAGATACAATATTTTTCTAATAATGTTTTCATATATAATTCGAAACTTTTAAGCAATCCGCTAAATTCAAGTTTAAAAAGTGTTTTCAATTTTTTACACATATTGAACATTATCTTAATTTATTTTTATTTTTAATCTTGGTGTTCGTAGTAATTATCTGCTTTTCATTTAACATATAAATTACTTCAGCATAAGCAATTTATCATATATGTTTTGATGTCCGTACATCAGTTATAACATTAAACATTTATAAATGAGATCATTTGTCTCTGCCATACATCTTCAGTAAAGTAATTAAATCAAAGTAGTGAATTTTTGTTTTTAAGCATTATATTCTTGTGACAATGTTTCACCAGTATTTTTCTTATCATACCATTTATACTTTACTTAAGACATCAAATTTTGCCTCGGACTGGAAAATTTTTAAAAATATACTTTTACTTATATACAATATTTATGACTAATAAATATTATTCATAGATCAAGAGAGAAATATGGATCAATTTTTCCATTTTCATTAAACTTAATATTATACAGTCTTTATTGGATTAAACAAAACATTTTCCTACACATTAGTAAATATTTATAAATTTCTAATTATTTGAACTGTTATGCAAATTTCTCTGCAAAATTGTCCTTTTTCTTATATCGTAGTACCAGTAAATACTTAAATAACATAACCAATGTAACACATATTTGCACATTTCTACTTTACTGTAACAATTTTAAGAAATTTTTAATATATTTGAAACTGACAAACTTGAATTTCAATTGCAAGTACTGAGAAAACTTCTGTCAATAAAAAATTCCCGTTCTTCAGATTGAATTTCTCATAATAATTGTTTAAATTTATAAGAAAATTTTGTAATTAACTTTTTCTTGCGCTGAGTAATCAAAACTAAATAGAAGTTGTTAGACATCTTTTACGTAAACAATATTTGGTGAACAAATTTCGAACACATTTTCTTAAATGCTGTTTAGATTTCTGAAAATAAAATAGAGTTCCCTTTCTTATTTCAAATACACGCTTTTATGATATTTTAAAAGAGTTAGTGCAACTAGATAGGTATTTTAAGCACGTAAAAATTATGTGAATATATAACACTTTTCTATGTTCTAGGGTAAATGGATATGTATGGAATTAAAATTACAATTCTTAGAAACTTTATGGACAAAGTAAGGTTAATATTCTCCAATACAATTTATGCCACATAGTTTTAAAGGGTCTCCTTATTAATTTCAACCACACTGCTCTGCATATTCAAAGTATGCTTCGAATATCCGTGTGGATTTTATGTCACAATCACAGACTATTTTTCATTAAATTACTTTCGTGGCATTAATTAATGTCTACAAGTTGCTAAAATTTTTGAATAAGAATTTTAAGCGTAATAAGTTTTTTTTTTTTACAATTCTGCAATGTTGTATATCACTTGATTATCAGACAAATAATGTGAATAAAAATAGATAAATATTATGATAAATAAAACAGAGAATCTAATACAAAAATCTAAAAACTGGTGTTTGGTATTAATACTAACATTTTTAAGCTATAAATAAAAACTCTACAAAATTAACAAATTTGAAAAATATTAAGTCTTAAAAATTAAGAAAATTTAAGATGCATAACATAATTCAATTTAGTTTGAATACATAATGTATATACATGTTAACGAAAAGTGAATAAAGTAAAAAAAACTAATGTATCATGTAAAGATTTCAAATCACAAGTTTTTCATCAATATCAAAAATAAAGTGTTTCAAACTGGACCCCATAGTAAAATACATTTATGGTAAGTGTTATCCTTTAAATGAAGTGAAGAACACCCAAATTTCTAGCGAGTGAGTTGGCGAGTGAAGTGATATCACGAACGTAATACTAATTTTAGGAACATCGGAAAATTCAATTTACTGGATACATAGATCTAAGTAAAGAAATCTAATGAAAGTCATTACTGGTCATTGGAGTAATGGCAAAAACATCTTGATAGATAAATCATTGATTTTACCACGATGGCAGTTTTATTAGGCAGTAATATATATATATTTATGCATACATATTTCAAGATGACATTTCCAAGTATATCAATAAAGTATTGATTAACTTCGTTGCTTGCATGAATTATGTAAACCGAAATTATATAAAGTTTGTTACATTCATATAAATACTCCAACATATTGCAATTTGAATAAGCAGCTGGATTAAAAATATAATTAGTCAATTTATATAAAAATTGAGAAAAAATAAAATTAAATGAAAATATAGGAATATTTACAAAAACAGTTTAGTATATCAGATAAGTGGTAAAAAATCAAGCGATTGAAAATAAATTCCATATAAGTATCATATAAACTCATATTATAGTATGAAAATAAAATCCTGAAAATTATTTTGAAATTTTTGTAGCAAACTAGTATTTCGTTTCCCCTTAAAAATATCTTGGTAAATTTAAAATTTAAAGATCAGAATTACAACAGAACGTATGCAAAATTACTAGAATGAGGTATATTTATATATAATATATATATATATATATATATATATATATATATATATATATATATATATATATATATATATATATATATATATATATATATATATATATATATATATATATATATATATAATATATATATATATATAATATATATATATATATATATATAATATATATACATATATATAATATATATATATATATATATATAATATATATATATATATATAATATATATATATATATATATAATATATATATATATATATATATATATATATATATATATAATATATATATATATATATATATATATATATATATATATGTTTATTTTTCATAGTGGAAACTATGAAATTATAGATCATTTGTGTGGATTCTTTTGTAACCCCAAAATAATATTTCTGTTATGATCGTAATATGTTTGGTATGAAATTTGAATTCATATGCTATTGGAAATGTCTTTTTTACCATTTCAAATTCTTAGAAAATCTAAGCGTTAAAATCATTTTCAGCATAATAGGGCTTAAAAATCCTGATGCAAAAAAACCAAGTTTTAATTACTTGCATAGAAAATGGCTAAAAAGTAAATCATTCTGAAGTAATATAAAATTATTAAAACAAATATATAATAATCAATTTAGAATTTATTTTAATATATAAATTCGCAAGATGTCAGCTGGAATCTAGTAGTATTGGAAAACAAAAACTTATTTCATTCTGCACAGTTTCACTAGATGTTTCTCCTAAACTGCCCTTCAGTTTTTCTGAAATATTTGCCTTAATATAAATACATGCGAGTCCTGTTTCTACGAACCTACTTGGTACTCATTTAACATCTAATGAAAGGTTTATTCTCTTGAACCACAGAATATTTTTATAAAAATGAGCAATTTTTTAATGTAAATTGAGTACGTGCGCTTACTGTGAAAATAATCTTATATTTTTCGTCAGTATAGCTGAAATATATCATGGAAAAACCTACACACGTGTGAAAAGTCATTTAAATTGAAAAGAAGCGTCAAATGAAAATTTCCTTCTACAAACAGAAAATTCTATTTTCTTTGACATATACTTTATAGTCAGCAGATACAAAAAGACTGTTCAGTATGACAATTACTGTTTGGGAATAAATCATATATAAATCAAACTAAACTTATATTTTCTAACAATGTGCACTTGATCCTCACAATTTCACGGCTTTCATTACGTTAAATACAACACATTAAAGATTTCTGGTTCTTCAAAATGTGAAATTAATATTTTTATTGATCAACTTGAGTTAGTATTAGAAATTTTTAGTTTCGTTTATATTTAATTACTTTTCCAGTTATGAGTAACATTATAGCGATAATAAAATTTTAAACTATCTATGAACTTTATTATAAAGATCAGCTTATAAATTGCAACAACTTATGAAATATTTTATAGTGCTCATTAAAATTTGTGAAAAAAAATTTTAATTTTAAATGTTGAAATTTAATATAGTATATACTCAAATCACTTAGTTGGGAAGAAGATATGAAATGATAAAACATTCATGTTACTACTTCACCTCTAAAAATATTCATTTCGGAAATTTCAAGTAGTAATTTTCATTAAAGTAAAATTTGCCTGAAATACTGCGGGATAAATTTAATCTTAAATCTATTTCATTTTATAGTATTTTCCTTAATATGCAGAACTCTAAAATTCACATAAAAAAAATTAAAGATTGAAACCTGATTCTTTAATTTTTTTAAATTTGTCTAGCATTTTTGAAAATCATCATCCATAGCATCACAATATTTCCAGTATACACTTTCATAGCCAATTTGAATTTTGTTTTAAAAGAAATTAACATGACAGTAACTACCTCATCACTGCAAAGTAGTGTCAAAGCACCATGAAGAGCTCACTTTATCAAAAAGATAGATTTCGTACACAAGAACCTGTCAAACCTGAGCTTTTCATTTAAAGTGTTTTCAGAACTTTAACAAACATAGATACTCAAAGTCAAATCCTCAAACTAAAGGCCAGAGAACTGACCATTTAATTACAATTTCACAATGAAAGGATGGAACAAAACCCCCTAAAAGAATCAAATAGAGGTAAATTATTAGACAGGCATATTTTAAATGCGTTAACTCTAAACTAATATATGCTTCAGTCAAACACTCGTGAATACTAACATTTAAAATGGTATAGTATCTGAAAAGCAATTTCATAAAAATATTAATAACAGAGAAGTATTATTTTTAAATTTATACGTTGTTAAAAATATTTATTTAAAATTTAAGCTATTTACAATTTATACCCAATATTTTTCAATTGTATTAAGAAAATACATTAGACAAGTTGAAATTAAGATTGTAAAAATTAACATTTTCCTATTTTTCATATCTAAGCATAACTATAAAATAAAATAAATTATACAAAATATTAGAGTACAGCATGAAGCAAATTCTAATATTAACAGAAATTAAATTCAAATGGTTTCAAATCCTTACCGTAGAAAAGGTTTGAAAAACCTTAGTTTTGCTGTTGCAAATTAATTTCAGATGCATTGAAAATTATAAACAAAATAACACGATAAAGCTTTGGAAAACTTATCGTAGAAATCTTATAAAAAAAGCGAAGATTTTATTGTAAAAAAATTTTATCACACTCACAAAAATTCAAATAAACTCGGCCAAATATTGATAAGCAAACATTTTGATATTTAGTAAGTTCAAGTTTTTAAAATAAATTTACAATCAGTGCAAATTTTAAAACTCTCGAAATCAGAAACTTCTCTATGAAAAAGATTTTAAGGTTACCCAAAAGTTAATAAAAATATAGTTAATTTCCTAAATTGTTTCTGAAGTTTAAAAAAAACTTGTTAATTATTTTAATCAGGAAAATTTAAATAACCCTATTTTTCGTTTCATAAAAAGGAAATATCTAAACTTTCAGTACAATTCACTGGTAGGGAAGAGTTTAACAATAAACAGACTTATATTTTACGATAGAATTCAGGATGATATGTATAGAAATAAAAATACTCGAGTCTAGGCATGTGTTCACTTACAAAATTATATAATTTTTCATAATGAATAAACATTATGATCGCAACACACAGATAAATGAATAAAATCTGAGCAGGTCGGCTTGCAGTTATACAGCATAAAATTAGAAATGTACAAAAAAGTGAAGAAAAGATCACGCAATATATATACGAGGGTCACTCTGAAATTTTTGAGGTACAACTAGGTTTTAAAGTTATACTTACAAAATTTTAGGTGTATTCAAAGTAGTCTCATCTAGCATCAAATCACACTTTTGTAGACAAATTTTCCACAGATTAAATGCCTCAAGCCATTCATTTCTTGGAATAGATGAAAAAAATGTATTTATAGCCACACCAATCTCTTATGAATGAAAACGACGTCCACGTTCTTTTTCAGTTTAAAGAATAACCAAAAGTTGCGCATACCTGGATCAGGTGAATACGGCGGATGTTCGATCACTTTAATTTGTTTTTGTTTAAGAAACTCAACTGTTAATCCGGCTGTATGTGGAGATGCATTGTTATTGTAAAGCATTAGTCCCCTAACATTCAGTTCCTGTAGAATTTCTGGAAGACATTTAGTGGTATACCAGTTTGCTGTTACTGTCTTCTGTCCTTCCAACTTGATGGCTTTGACCAATCCCGTACTTCTGAAGAAAACGGCATACATCACTTTTTTCAGTGCGCGTTGTTTCTTCACCATTGTCGGCCTGAAATCATCTTCAAAGATCCATACTTTGCTTTCTTGACGTGTTGGAACGTCAAAAACGGTATGTACGTTTCATCACCTGTTACAGTTTTAGAAATGATGCGGTGGCCATCATCATTTAGCAATTTAAGAGTTTCCTTACTGATTCTGACACGCTCCTCTTTTTGGTGCTCAGTTAAATTATGGGGAACCCAACTGCAAACTATTTTTTTTATATGTAATTCTTCATGAATGATTTTCTGTATGGCTGCGGATCCAATGTTAAGTTCCTTCTGTATCATTTGATGGGTACAGTGATTATCATCCATTAACATTTTTCGTATGGCAGACACATTACCCGGGATTACTGCCGATGGCGGCCTTCCTGTGTGTTCTTCATCCTGAAGAAAATTGGACCTCTTTTAAATTCTCTAAACCATCTGAATACAGGAGTACTAGCTGGAGATTCATCACCAAATGCAACCGTTGCACGCATTCTTCTTGATATAATCCTGCTTTAAAATCGTAAAAAATCATAGCGCGAAAATGTTCTCGCGTCAACTCCATTTTCTCTTCTGTTTAAAATTTATTCTACGCTAAACAAGTTGAAGTAAGTCCATAAAAAATCGTCTTCTGTGTTAAAAAAGTACTTTATATTTTAAAATTAAAGCGTTATTTTTATTTTGTAAAGTCTCGTCTGCGCGTATCTCAAAAATTTCAGAGTAACTCTCGTGTGTGTGTATATATATATATATATATATATATAAGCTAGAAGTCTTTTTCTTAATGCAGTCAAAGAATCTTTGATTTTTTTTATAAGAATCCGTGTAACTTTTGACTGTGGTGTTTTGATTCTAATTCAGCCTTATATATGTTAGACAATGGTCTATACATATGTAATCAATAACAGTAGATCATAATACTTATTTTACGAAAATGAATTAGGGTAGAAAATATATAATAGTATACTTATTTTGAATCTGGACTGAATTTAATAATTTTTGCTTCGAAAATATAGATTCCATTACTGATTTATAATAACTAAATTTATAAAAGTTTAGCTATTGCCATTGGAAAATTCGTTATTTCTGACCTAGCAAATCATTGTAATAATTAATAGATAAATAACATCATTAAGAATGGTGAAGTAGGAAGATTTAAAAGATGGAAGCTTCTATCCAGTAATTGGATCATTATTCCTAAATTATTTTTAACAGACCACTTTGTGATAAAAATACATACTAAATGTGCTAACAAACTAACAAATCTATAATTGTATAGTTCCAAATTAAAAAAAGGAACAAATATCAAACTTTCTTTGCACATTGCAGATGAAATCAGATATATTTTAGCAAATTAATATGTATTTATTTGTCAATTTGAGTATGTTGTGAACATTGTGACTTGTGAAAATACTAAATACGCTTTTTTCTGCATTTGATTATGGATACTTTAAAGTATATATTGCAACTTCATTTTAAGAAGTCAAAATATTATATCTTTCATGATCTCAACTTGAGTTCTGTAGTATTCAGTTTCAATAAGTAAGGTTTCAAAACATGAATAATAATTGCTGTTTGACTTAGTAAAACACCAATTATATTCATATAAACATAGAAGTTAATTCGAAGTGATTTTAACAATTTCCATGCACATTTATCTCTGTCAAATGTAAATAACTCTTTAGGCATTTGAAATATTTATTATTTGTCTTTGAAACCATTATTTAGTTAAAATTTCAAATTTAAGGAAAATTATTTATTTAATTTTATCTTAAAATAGTAATGAAATTACACATATACTTTCTAAATTAAAATGTTATCTAAAAATATCTTCTCTAATCCTTGCAGAAATTTTCCTCATTTGGCAACATTATGGATTTAATAATTTTTCCGAACGACTTTTGATCAGTTATAAAATACCTGTAGATGTTGAGAAAATTTTAGTTTCCACCAAGCCTTACTATTCATTATTTATTATCTAGTTATTAAATCAGCTATTAAAAGAAATATTTAGATTACTTCGACACAACATGATTTATTACAGTTTTCCATCAAAATCAAGCAATTAGTTTTATTAGATCATGTCAAACATCATCTTTTGAAGGTTTTCTGTCATGCTTGAAAGTGTATTGAGATGCACTCCACACTCCACTTAACTCCCCATCATTTAAAGCAAGTATCATGAATCTCTACTCGCGGCGGTATGCTTCTAAAAATAGGTCCGGAAGTTTGTGACGGAGAGAAAGTAAAGTGTGTCAGTGTGTAATCTTCTAAATAAATATTCTAAAACAAAAAATTTTTTTCTTTAACTAATAAATTTTAAATATTTGTATACCCTGAAATTTTACAAAAAAGAAATAGCAATAATTGTTACATTGAATTTAAAAGAATTACACAAATTGAAATATAAAAGTAATTTACTATGTTCACATCATATTGACAAATTAAATAATGTTATCAAAATCAAAGAAATCACAACTTTTAATAATAGATCTCTACTTTATAACATGTACCATTAACATTTGTCTACTATTAAATTTGTTACAAAATTAATGATATTTAATTTAAATAATTATACAGAATATTACCTGAAGCTCCCATATCATTTCGGTTGTGCAATGTGTTGTTTTAACATAAAAATAATTTTACTTCTCATTTATCATAGAAATTAGTTTTTAAAAACACTTCAAAATACTTTTAATTCTGTTAAAAGAGAGAAATTATAAAAAAAGACGGCAGTTCAATTTTTCTACCAACTGATATTCAATAACAATTTGAACATTTATTGGAATTGTATTACATTCAAAATCTAAGAATTGATTTAGATTAAGCTTTTATACACTTTGAAATTTACAAATATAATACAATCAGATAGTTTGCTTCGTTCGTATTAAAGGTTTTAACAATATAATAAATTTCTCTCTATATCTATAACACTTTTTGACCTCACCTAGCAATTCCAATAGTTATAATATTAGTTCAATTTTTCTGGATCATTTTGTATATAAAATCATAAGACTTATTCATTTTCTGCTCCATATAGAAATAATGATAACATTACTATGAAATGAATGTAATAGTGTTTTTTAAACACAAAAAATAGTAGTTAAAAAATGTTACCTTCGAGGAAAAACACATGATTATAATACATAATGCACCTTACTTTACAAAAGGGACTCATACATTAACAATCGTAATAATAAATTAATTTAAATGAATAAGTAACACATTTATTTATATTAATAGTGATTATAAATATATATATATATATATATATATATATATATATATATATATATATATATATACATATATATATATATATATATATATATATATATATATATATATATATATATATATATATATATATATATACATATGTATATATATATACATATATATGTATATATATATACATATATATATATATATATATATATATATATATAATTTTAAAATTTAAACAATATTCTAAAATAATATAAAACCTAGAAGTACAAGGAGATACTAAGGAGGGCACCTGATCAGTATGTAAGTTTAACAGGTATCTCCTTCCTTCCTTTAAATCCAACAAAGCCAAGACAGCACCTCACAAGGTCTCAGAGTGTTGCTCGTTTACCGCAGCATAGAAGACTTAATTGAGAACCAAATAAAATAGTTACAAGATGAATTTACAAAATAATGAGCTGCCAGTGCTGTTATTTATAAATGAAGTAAGCAAAAATAAATGAAATGCTTGATAAAGTTGATATACAAATAATGAGGCGTTTCGCAAAAATTTAAAAATAAAGTCCATAAAAGTTCTTAAAATAAGAACTTGAATAATAAATTATTGCTAACTGATTCAACAAATTATGAGTGCTAACTCAAAATGAAATTATGTTTTCAAAAAAGGTTATGTCGCCTTTAAATATTTAAACCAAATAACCTTTTTTTAAACTTCATTAAGGTGATCATTTATATCCTCCTTAAAGACAGTAATAGTAAATAAATTCCTGCAAAATGAACAAAATTGAAAATTCGTTATGAGAAACAAACATAGTATTTACATTAATAAGAAAATATTATTCTTCCAATGTAATGTAATTGTAAAAATGGTACAACAGAATCATGCGCAAAAAATACGACAACGTAGTGGAGAACAGGATAGATTTAAAATATGTTGTAGTTTTCTTGAGAATTTTCTGAGAAATTTATTCGAGAAAAACTTTTCGTGAACAGTAACCTATATCTTTCTGCTGCAAACATAGAGAGAGAGAGAAACCTTGAAGATACACAGTCATCTTCTCCAATATCTTCATACATATATATATATATCATAAACACTAATTTCGTTCACAGAGTCTTGATCTAATGTTGGTTAACAGTGCCTTGAACTGAATCGGTAACCTTTCGCACTGAAGTAGATCCTAGCATGTTGAGTTTATGTATACTGTAATAATTTGTGCGAGATATTTTTAATTTATCTAGACACATTGCTCCAATAAATATTTTTGTTCATGTTTTTTTATTTAGTTATGAAGAAATGCTCCTTTGCCCTCTACTCTTAATCTAAGATTTTCTAATAATTAATGCCAAAAATGGATAATCGATATTAGACAAATTCCTCAATTACTAAAAAGGTTTAATTTAAAACAAACAGTTTTTATTAGTTGCAATTTTCGTTGGAGAATTGCAACTGCCTAGAAGATCCAACGAACCAATATAATCCATCATTTTTGGTCACATATTCCAATTTTTAACACTTATGTGTTAAAATCGTTTTATTGATTTTTTTTCGTTCATATATAATATTTCACTTTTCTATAATCTGGCCTTAAAAGAAACTTATGAATTAATATTATCTTAGTCTATCTATGATACTCACTACTATGTCCTTGAAAAATGATTTACTTCATTATCTTTGTAAGTTTCTGATGAAGACAAATGCTTTTCTTGAGTTTGCACTTAAATCTTAGTCAATATATTTCGTTTCACGCATAGTAAGACATGAGTTGGTGACCACAATCTCAAGGTCAATTTAAGCAGCAAGAAAACATCGAGATACATAGTTGAAATGCTATTCATTTATTCGAGTTGAAACTAAATATTATTTTTGTCTTCCTTCTAGTTCTCATCTGTCATTTTAATCATCTTATTTCAATACCATTACTAGTTACTTTCAATCTTAAGAAATAATATTCTTTTGGTCCATTAACTGTCTCAAATCACAATATATTTTTATTTCACACTTTAAAAATTTTATTTTATTTTGTTTTTATTTTATAGTTTTATTTTGATTGAGTATTTTGCCTAATCATTTCATACATATTACTAATAATGTTCAATTAACATGAAGGAAGAAAAAAATTGCATAAAGTATTTGAAAAGACTTATACACTTTGAACTATGACTTTTAGAACAAAATTTTAACTTATAAAAATGTGATATTTTTAAATAAAAATTTCTGTGAACTACATTCTTGATTTTTAAATTATAAAATATTTTTAATAAATAATCTGAACTTTTACTCAGAGCAAGTGCATTACTTAACGAAATCAAGGAAAAATGTCATCTTTATTTTTCATATCACCATCTGAAAGTTATGCTATGTGTTGCTATATTATATATCCTATTTATGCCAATCCTACCTACAAGACGCATCCTCATACTTTTAAACTAAAATCGGAAAATATTGTCTCTAAAGACGGCAACCTTCTTACGCCAGCAGAGGGACAGTAGGCCAGAAGGATATTTTAATATACTAAGATGCTCCCAGTACAAATATATTTGGCTGGATTTGGTATCGTAACCGCAACTTTTTTCAGGCACGGTAACAGAAGTTTCTTCTACCACACTAGCCTTAACGCATGCAAGCTATTGAATTAAGATGTTTTTGACGCACGTTCTTTCTTTATTTTTGCCACATCAGTTTAATTCATAATTGAAAACTTTATTTCTCTCTTTTTTAATGCTTAATATTGTTACATCCTTTTAATAAAAATTGGCTTTATGTTCCCTCCAATTTAATAAAAATTAGAGGTATGTGTGTGTCGTATTTATCGTTATTAACTTCTTAAAGTACGCAATTCAAGGAATTTTATAGCACCAATATAACGTTTTCTTATAGACATAGAATCACTCGTGTTCGTTGGTTGTAGATATCTTACTTTTTAAAAGACTTGACATATTCACAAACTCAGAACATTGTTTTCAATTGTAAGGCTTGTGGGCAACTGAAATATAAAAATGAATAATTTATATTGTTGTACTTTTGTATGCTTCTCATGAGTATTGCGTAATTATCTTGATAAAATAAATCATAATATTCATATGTGCACAATAAAGCAATAAATTATTCAAAATATATAACAGTAGCAATATAGTTTTCTTTTTCTACAGTGCGTTAACTGTAACTGTAAATGTTTCGTATAGGCTTAGTTGGAAATAAAAGAAATAAAGGAATTTTTTTTCATTAAAATGGGGTTAAAATTTTATAAAAACAAATAATAACTGTTTACTAATTTTCGTAATTTATGGTTTTCCGAATGAATGAGGAAATAAAGATCAACAGCAAACTAATAGAAAAAGTCATGATTTCTGAATTGTTTTCATACATTTTGTCTCAAAAAATGTGCAAGGAAATATGATTAAAAATGTTTCCTAAGACATTTAAATTAAATAAAATGTGTGTTGGCTGACTCACATGAGCTAAATGTATTTTTCTAATGAGCTAGATATCCACCAATGAATATGACATACTGATAGAGAATTATTAAAGTATATGATCAATTAACTGTAATTTTTATAAGTTTAATCCAAATACAATCAATACACATTTTTCTAACAACAAGAAATGAGAAAGTTAAAATTTGTGTAATAAGGGGGAAGCAAAATATTGGAGATATTTTTATTTATTATGCTACTTTAGTTTATCACAAAAGTGTAATTTTAAATTTGTAATATAAAACATTAATATATATTTAGCAAATATTTTATGAAATTATTCCCATTTCACATTTTGAATTAAATATATAAAATATTGTTTTAAATATCATCAGTAGAGTTCTTGAATCATTTGGTGTGCTTTGTTGAAACATTTGGTGTATTTCTTTGGATCTCAACAGACAAATTATTATGAAGTAATTTCTATACCGAATTATAACGTGTATTTCTTAAAAATGTTTTTTACGAAATTTAACTGTAAACTGTTTTATTGTGAAGATGCCTTAATTATTGGACGATTAAATTTATGCTAGAGGGATTTGATTTCGCAATTTAGATTCCTTACAAATAGACATAACTGATAGAGTGAACTTCGAAAGAAATGCAGGGGTTGTATTGCCATAACAGCTTGTAAGCATTTTCGCAAATAAATTATTGATCTGCTAACTCCAATTAATTTTTACCCAACTCCAGAAAATCTCATTAAATATAAGAGACTAAAAATCTTCTGGGATTGAAATCATGACTGATAGGATTTTTTTTGTCTTGTGCCAGATTAGGCTGACGATATGAGGTGCGCTGCTCCACTTTTCCATACTGACCAATATTTGGTGTGTCCGACTGCTTCAGTACATCCATGGTTGGTTGGTTGGTTGGTTTTTATGGCGCAAGGTCCAGATAAGGACAAGCTGCGCCATTCAGTACATCCATGCCATAGGGACTCGTTTATAGGGTAGGCAACCATTCACACCTCATTCATACACAGAAAGGACAAAGACAGGATATATAGAGAGAGAAAGTACATCCATGCCCGAACCGAGATTCGAACCCAGAAGCTCCCTATCCGCAGTCAAGCACTCTGACCACTGGACAGGTTGGTCGGCGACTGATAGGAATGATAAATGAATAAAAGTACGAACCATGTTCTACTACATAATAACAGGACCAGATCTATCGTAAAAGAAATAGGTTGTGGAGTATATATTAGCTCTAGAGTCAAACATAATCATTAATCAACATTGGACACTTGCGAATTGTTCTTTATTCTGAAAAGCTTCTGTTTTACGCGTTAAAGGTTATGTAAATTATATATATATATATATATATATATATATATATATATATATATATATATATATATATATATATATATATATATATATATATATATATATAATAGATTATATCAGGTAGCTTTAAAGAATTTAATAAAATAAATATTGCAATTCATAATTTTTCGATTTTCATTTTTGTTTCTAATATCCCTAAGAGATACGCTTGGATACAGCTAGTGAACTAGGCGATACATTATGATATCTTAAAATTATACTCTTTTTAAAAGGTAGTGTTCGAGTAGAAATTCAAATAAATAATAAACATGAGTCATCATAGATTGACGAATATCATTCAAGAAAAAAATGAGCTTCTGAAATAATAATTCATTTTGATGTATAGAATACAAATGATGAATGCTGAAACTGTTTTATTATAAGTGCATACATATGTATGATGTATATTTACTATAAAAGTCTATGCAGTTTTATGAAACTTAAGTTAATTTTATGCATAGTTGGAAATATAAATTCTTGTGTCATAAAATTTATGTCATACTTCAGATCAGAAAAAATACCAAATAAAACTAACTTCACAAATTTTATAAAAGAGCAAAAATGGTGAAAATGAATAATATAAAATAATTTTAGTATTGATTTTTCTTTAATGATCATACTAAAACAAATAAAACCTTCTCAGAAATATATTTTAAATTATAATGAATTATTGGAGTTATTTTTTTTATTTTTATGGCCTCTACTTATAAAGTTTATGAAAATGTTATGTAATTTCGAAAATTTTAAATGAGTATTAAGGTTAGTTTAATATATACAATGAGAGAGTTACTATCACAAATATTGCATTGATGATATGAATTATTTTTGTCATATATTCCTCATTTCCGTTTAAAAGACTGGTATATTATCTAATAATAATTCTTAAGATGAGAAAAGAGTTTTGTATAGAGGGAATGTGTTATTTTATGAAACGTGGAGAAATATTTCACATTCATTTAAGGATTCACAGACATTAGTTTTCTAGTGGTAACGAATTACACATATTGTACTGCCATTACTAATTTATAGCCAGTTAAAAGGTTTTCATGTTAACACGTACGGAAATAAACTAAACTTTTAGAATGTTTCAAAACAGTTATAATTTTTCTAGCGAGAATGATTTTTATTGCAAAATAAATATTTAAAGAAACGCTGCATTTTATCACAAACTTGATTCTTTAATTATTTTCATAAGTGAAGGAGATTTTAATATCCCAATAACTAGCTTGTCAAAAACAGTTGACCATCAGAATATATAATGACTGCTGAAAATAGTTTTAAAAAGTCTCAAAATAATTATTGGCGTTCACAACAAAAATTTAATTTACCACCACAAAGGAATTATTCCAAAAGAGGAAAAAACTGATAACATTTTTATAAGAATAGAAAAATACTAAAGCATGCTCTAGAAAGTATATAAAATGCGATTCTAAATTTTACAACACAGTAAAGAGGCGCAAGCTTTTTGTATAAACCGCAAGAGCGCTTAGAGAGGTCGATGGAGGAAACCACATAAAACACCAAAAGTATGTTCAAATATCGAATGAATAATAAAACTTGATTCAACGAAGCACAGCCAAGGTAACGCAGTTCTCAGGAAGTGGAAAACTGATTTGCAATGCAAATTTTATGGCTCGATTGAAAACATCATCTAATCAAACAAATAAGCAGTTCAGATGAAAGTCTTCGCTTCTAACCATAAATGAGTTGAGAAGAAATCGTTTATGTATGGAGAAAAACTTCCCTGCGTATTGGCGATTGAGTAGCTTGTCGTTAGATTCACATTTGATCTGTTCTTCACGGTTCATGGCAAATGGAGTGCGTGAAAAAGTCCTGATTATTTCATTCGGTCACCTCTTATGCTGATGACTTTTTTTTTTCAGTTTCTTTTTCTCAGTCTAACAGAATCATCATAAATTTCACACAAAAGAAGTTTTATAAAATGAAAGTATTGGTTTGATAATCTTAATCATCAGTTTATTGCGTTGAATGATATGAAACACTTCCGCATTAAGTCAAAAACCCAGTGCAACAAATAAATTACTCTAATGCAACAATTTTCGGGTATTAACTAACTAATGTATTAGTGAAAATTAATCAGTTTATATTTAAAATGCGTATTTCAGCATATCTACAAAAATTCCTATATTTTGAAAAGTATATCTCAGTGTAATATTATTTTATAAGCATATCTTTGAAAATTCATGTTTTTTTTTAAACTACATCACATAAAATTCTATATTTTTATGGTAATTTACAATAGCATATTTCAGGCACTTAAAATATCTTTTCCGCTTTTCTGAATCGAAAAATATTGTAACACAAATGTATAGACTTTACCACTACTGCATTAATAGTGAAGTGTCCTTTTTTCACTTTGAAAATAATTCCATTACAGTGAATAGTTTTTTTTGCAAAAAATATTTAATAATTTGAATTTGAACAATCATTTGATATGATTGAATATGACTGTCGTTGAGATAATTTGAATATATTTGTCTGAAATAATTCATAGCTTGCTCTAACTTAAAATGTATATGAAATTATAAAGTTAATTGAAATATAAATATTAAATAATAATACTAATAATATTTGTTATTTACTACTCCACAACTGTATAACTTTATAAAAAAGCAAAATATGTAATACGCAAACAAACAATATTTCGCATTATAAAAAAGTATAATAACGCATGACGTATAATAATGACTTTATATATACATAATATATATGTGTGTATATTTTATTAGTTCTATTTTAGCTATGCTTTTGCGTTGAATATATTACTAACCATAAATGTTTTTATATATTTTTGTAATTTTCAGTTCAATATCCAATTTTGCATTTTATATTAATATATATATATATATATTCAATTTATCATACTATCGTAGTCCTATTAGAAAAGTAAGCAAATTATTTCTTATTATTAATAATTTTCTTTTAAACTTATAATATAGAGAAAAATAAAATCAGTAATTTAAGACATAATAAAGCAATTTTTTGACTAAGTAGATAAATTAATTTCAAGAAAAAACGATATATTTTGTTCCTCAAACTGATAAAATATTTTGTTAAAAAATACTTAAATTAATTCTGCATTCAAATTACTTGTACTTGTGCATCTCTTTCATATCTTTCTACTTTTTGAAAAGAAAAATGCCTTTAACGCGAGACAAAACTGTTGAGTTAATTAAAGGTGAATAAAAATATTTATTAACTCTTTTAAAGTTTAAAAACACATGATGCAGAAAAGAGGGAGTAAATCCTAAAAAAATTTTAATTATATGTGGAAACTTGTACTAAAGACAATATTAAAGCCCTTATAACAGCATTTTATGCATGATGGTTAGAGAAAGAGGAAATGGTTTGCTACAGTTAGATGACAAAGTAAGATAAAAGTAGATGGTTACCTTTTAATAATGCAAAACATCATTTATTAAGCGGAATATACATATCAAGGGGTGTCGAATATTCGAGCCAGTTTATGCATGAAGTGTAATTTTTCTACCTAAAATTAGTTAACTATTAATTTTTCTTAAATATTAAAATTAGTTTTAATATTTAAGAAAAATATTAAATATTAAAAATCACTGTAAGTATTCTGTATTGTGCAAGAATAAAGAAAATGAAAGTTATTTCTCATCTTGCTAATATAAGAAAATTACTTCTTCGGACTAAGTCGCTTCCTATACATTTTTAATATTCAAATTAGAGCAATCAATAAAACTTGCAGTTAATTGAGATTTTTAAAACTTAATTTATTCAAAATAACAAGATGAAACTTGAATCAATGTTACTTGCTTAAGTGAAAATTCTAATAATATTAAAGGATTGAATCGAAAGATACACAAACAGCTGAAGTTTTAATAAGATTAGCGGAAGTTCTAAGTGCATAAGAATGAAAAGTATATTCATACTTGTAAGCATTTTTTATCACAAGCGTTATTTAACTAGCTTAAAGAATGATGTCCATTATAAATATTAATTCTATAAAATATATTCTTTTTTTAAATAATTTATCTTAAATTAATCTAATTTTAAATATTTCTTTTTCAATTCGGTTTTTATATACACAAAATATTACGATTTAGGTAGTTCGATATACACTAATAAGATAAGAAAAGATTATCGCGAATAGGATCATTCAAGATAGATAAAAAAGTATATTTTAAAGAGGTTTTTCTAAATATGAAAACATTTAAAATATGAAAATTCTGTAGATAACTATTAATGGCAAAATCTTTATTTTCTGAAATATTAAATATAAAATGCGTCATAAAAATTAAATGAACTGTAAAATGTTACAGCACATAATTAAAGGATCAATCAATCTATACACAGGATTTACAGGCTCAAATTGAAATTATTTACAGGGATTTCCACAAAAATGTATGAATATTAAACTTACCGAAAGGCTAAACTTGTTAAGATTAATAGTGTTTAAGGACACATGTGACATTATTTTTTTTAAAAAAAAATGATTTCTGAAATGACATTCGCCAGTTCTTCGCATAAGTGAATTCAACATTATGAACATTATATCTTATACATAAAAACCATAAAGTAGAATTATTTTCAAATATTTCATTACTTTACCTTAAGAGTTTATATTGATGTGTGTGTTTCTAAGCATTTTAAAAAAAATTATTTATATAGAAACGCAAAAAAAGATTTTTGTACTAAACACAGCTTTGAAAATCTTCTTCGAACATAAATACATTCAAAATTTTTGGTAATATATTCAATTGATTGTTTCACAACTTATATCATTTCAATTATTGTTCAAACCAAAATAATGTATTTTACTTTTACGTTTCATCTAATACCTCTGTCCCTGGACATTCAGAGGGATTGCAGGAAATGAAATCGCTGATTCATTGGCGAAAGCAGCTACTATGAGACAATATGCTGTACGATCTATCTTTCCTAAAGATCCTGAACAATACATCAGAAAATTCTACTTTAAGAAAAGACTCAATCAATGGAAAAATTGCAAATATGCTGAAGCGTTCTTTCATCTCACATCTATTCGCAAAAATCATAGAGTATTAATGAAATCCTAAATAGAAGACGTGTGTCTGGCCAGAGCTAGAACAAGATCTTTCCCTACCAATTCGGTTCTATTTAGATTTAATCTTTGGCATATGAATCTCTTTGAGTAAGGTGAATCTGAAACAATAGATCATATTTTTCTAGACTGTCTTTTATACGAACATCCGAAAAACCAATTACGAAATAAAATTAGGAAAAGAAGCATTCTCTTGAACACTTGAATCATTTCCATGTCCGGAAAATAAAATTCTTGCTTGCTACGAATTTCTACGACTGTCAGATTTTAAAGATTTTAGTCATAATAACATAAAAAGTGAAAATTTGTAATATTTAAAATCCTTTAACTTCCCTTTATCACAAATAGTGTTAATTCAAATTATTTGTGTATGTCAAGACATATCTCTTAGTGTTCACCGATAGATTAAAATATTTCAATCGACTTCTCTTAAGCAATGTTAGTCAATTGAATATAAATCATCTCCAGATATCTTCCTCAATGTGAGCTACAAGCATCTTAGTATAGAACTCCAAAAGTGTCCGCCCTAACTGACTTACCTACCTCTAATATCTCTTTTTCTAAATACCAATAACATCATACAAATCTTTCTCATATTTATGTAAAAAACATACATTAAATTCACCCCACTCATGTTATTACAATTATTTATTAGTGAATGCTAAGGATTTCGTTCTTTATTGTCCTATCGAGAAATAATATAATGTATAACTGAATCTTACATGATAACATACATGCCTTATATAATTTATTAAATGAATTTTACCAAATATTTGTATCATCAAGACATTTTTAAAATTATCTAAATTAAGATAAAAGAAAATTACAAATATATATATATATATATATATATATATATATATATATATATATATATATATATATATATATATATATATATATATATATATATATATATATATATATATATATATATATATATATATATATATATATATATATATATATATATACATATATATATATATATATATATATATATATAATATATATATATATATATATATATATATATATAGATGCAAATGAATGAAGAAAAATACTGAGAAATGTAATTGCTGTATTAATAATAATGTATTATTTTTTAGTTTGTTATTTACAAGGAAATCTAAAAAAATATTCGCATTAAAATGAGTATCTGTCTTGGCTTATAAAATTAAATTTAAACTTAAGATTATTTATCCTAGTTTAAAAATTATTCTAAAATATCTGTATTGCTCCTAGACTGCTTAAATTTTTTAATACAACCCTTTACCAAAAACGGATCTTGAATGGGATTTTCATAATTTTATGAAAAGTAGTGAAAACAAATCCCATAATTCAAGCTAACAACCATGTGAAATTTGTTGTTGAGATTAGTTTTTATAATTTGATTTTATAAGAAATTAACATTTTGAACTGTCGGACACTGATTATGTGCAGAACAAATGCCCTACATAAACTCGTCTGAAAGTGAGTCTTGAATTAATATCCTACGGCAGCAACTAATACCACCAGTTTCATAAAACCAATATTCTTCATGTCACATTCATGTGTTTCCAATTCAATGCGGTAGATAGCAATAGAGTTGCTTGAAATTGCTATCCAAGAATTGAATATTTTACTCTTTTAAGCGTTTCATTGACTTTTTTACATTACACACACAGACACATTTTAAATCCCACTTAATTTTCTATAATACCTTGCAGTGAACATTCCCTATATACCTTCACATTGTGCAAAACTCTTTTTCTCATTTTCACTTTCGTTAACACTCTAACTTACTATTAATTCAACAAAAAATCTAATTTAAAAATTTTTCTCCATCTGCTTATTTTTCTTAAATTATTCTGTTTGAAAAATAACTATCATCATACTCGTACAATTGTTACAAAATTATGAATTAAGTTTCACCTTGGTATACTTACCCCAAAAGAGTCAAGACTTCTTTCTTCACAATCTGATTTTTAACACTAAGAACTATAGAATTTGATTAAATTCTAAAAGGAATTTACTATTGAACAGTGCTGTGTAAATTTACTATTTTGAGCTCAATTCTTTGATAATTAATTTTGTTTCTAAAAATGCTAGTCTTCGAGGTTTGCTTTTTTAATATTTTGTATTTAATATTATTGCTTTATTTGTCAGCATGTCTGTATATTATTAGTACTATTACTCAGCATGTCTGTGTATTGCTTTTTCTCCTTTCCTGAATAACAGAATTAATTTTTACAGAAATTACTATTTCCGAAGTTTTTCTTCTTTGATTAGAAGAAAAATACTTTAAAGAACCGTACCATAATACATTAGTAAGCCATTTTATGCTTTCGTCGAAAGTTCTGGAATCTTAAAAGGAGTCAATTCCCAGGCAAAAACCTAAACATATTGCCAAGTGTTGAATCAATTACTTTAGCAAATGTTTAAGAAACGCAATCCAACAATTTAAGGTATAGATAGTGACTTCACTCCTCACTTTCAAGTATTATGCGACCCACTCTTCATTACAGATATGGGGAGAAGAGCAACACCTCAAATTATTTACCATAAGTTCATACTTGTTACTTCGTATACTATGAAATCAGCCTATCAATTTCTCATATTTGTGCAAACTGGTTAGTAAAATTTAAATCTATATGGCTTATTTCGTACAAAGAAGGAAGAGATAGGTCGACAGATTCTTAATATGTTAATTACAACTATACTCGCAATCTTCCATCTCGTGGAAGTTTATTAGAACATCGTATCATCCATCAAATTGCTTAGAATGATACTTAGTTTGAAATTATTGATTTCTTATATGGAGCGACATAATGTTGATTGAATACATTTGTTTCGTATAATTTCGAAATATAAATTGAGTGTCATATGTTGTTCGGAAGAAGTGTTACATTTATACAATTCCATGGAAGTGTTGAACCAAGATTTTGTAAGGGGATAATAACTACAAGATGTCATTAAAAACGATTTTCTTAAGATAGAATGCATTTATTGAATAGTCTAGACAGCTAGTTTTTCACACTTAAATTCTTTAGAAAAAGAATTCAATCATTTTGACAAATATATAGTTTGGTAATCATAATCTACAACTTAATAAGTTACAAATTGCGCTTCTTGAATAGTGAAATTATTTAAATCAATGTATTCCCTTTTACCCAACAAGGAATATACCTCATTTACACCATTGTTTTTTTTATATCTAAGTGTATAAATTCTAACTATTATTGAATGTATTGGTGATTTAAATACAGGTAAATTTCGCTTCTAATTACTATATTCCCTTTCCTATTACAAATGGAATTATCTTTCTTAGCGTATTTGTACTCTCTATCTGGAAAATCAAAAAACACACGTTTTCACGAAACTTTTGTTCTATTTAAATCATAAAAAATAAAAGCAATACGTTTATCTTTCATGCTAGGAATCATTATATTATTTTTTTAAAAAATTTTGTATTATTTGAGTTTAATAATTGGTTTGATGTTGCATGTTTACATTCCTTAAGGTTATTACATTTTTTCGTTGTAGAAGTTTATTCAGATTAAATATACACTAATGCACAAAAATGAAATGATTCATATAAACACTCTTCATAAAAATTCACTTTTTTTTGCATTCTGGGTAAAAGTATTTTGCATGCCATCAAAAACATAGATTATTCACTGTAATATAAAATATATTTTCAACATATATAGAAGCTATTGTGATTTCATTTTAATGTTCAATTGAAGATTAAAGATAGACTTCTCTCTCTCTCTCAGGAAAAGAGGGTCCAATGAATATGTGTCTTGAATTCCGTCACCATGTAGAATTAATCACTAGGGCGTGTCCTGTTTTTTTTTAACTTTCATCGTAAATGTTAATTAATTTCTTAACTTCCCTCTTGGGAAATTTATATTCTTTCAATCACTAAAATCTCATACACCTTAATGAATTGATGATTCAAATTTTGCAAATTCTTAACCTGAACTCAATATAGTACTAACAATCAATTTTATCTCACTTGATAATCAATTTGGAAATCTATCTTTGCTACTACTTCCAAAATTCTTGTGAGAATAATTATTGTTGAATAATTAATAGAGAAGACATTCACTCAAATGAATTTAAATTACGTTTTAAATATCAAAACAGAGAAGCACGTAATTTTTACAACAGACATTTTGAGGAGAATTTAATTCTATAATATTATAAAATAAAATGTATATATTTGAATAATTATTCATTGTTTCAAATAAATATAAGTTATCTAATTTAAATTTTTTTTACAAATGTCTTTAATTTTACTAAACTTAATGATAAATGAATGGTAATAATATCAATAAGGAGTTACTTTTCCCAGTTTGAAATTAACAACTATATGTGCATTGAAGTTTGCAAAATTTTTTATCTAAAGTAATTATAGCAAAATGATAATTTAAAATTAATAGTTGTCAACAATTTTACTACAAACCACAATAATTCAAAATATAAAAGGCAGTGTTTTATTGTGTTATTCTTGGAATAATTTCCTTTTTATTGCGTTTAAAGCATTTTTATTTAGTTTAAAAATTTGCTAAACTCAGTAGAATATAATTTAAGCTACTTACATTTGACATTTCTACATATGTGAAATTCTAAAAAATGTGTATACGTTTTTTAAATATTTATGTCAGAGGAAATAGTTATTCTTTTTGAAAATGAAATTATCATCACAGGTGTTATAAAAAGAAATTATTTAGTGGAAAAATTTGTTTTATAAGCCTTCTTGGAAAAATGTATTTCGAATAGTTCACGGAGATATTTAGCTCATGCAAAAGATGATCTCTTAACTCAATTTACATTAAAAGTATTTTAGATGAGAAATATTCTATTTTTTATCATTTATATATATATATATGTGTGTGTGTGTGTATATATATATATATATATATACATATATACATCAACATGCAACATGCCACTAGAATAGCTTGTAAGGTGCCAAAATTCGAGATATATAAAAGAGAAAATCCATGAAAGGCCTCGTTGTTTACTGCAGTTGTTTATATGAAAGCTCCTATGTCTGCCACAAAGGCTTTAAAAATAAAAGCAGAACACTAGGCTACCGCGTAAGAAAAAGGGCCTAAGGAAGAAAAGTATAAAAGCGTTAAAGAGACATTTGAAACATTCAGTGGTGGCTAGGGACAAGTCAAAAATAAATGTGTGCTAGGAGAATTGCGATTCGAAGCCATTGGCGAGTATTAATGGACTATGAAGAAGTCGTTATTGGATTGCGAAGAAGGCTTTCTTTAATGCTGGGTGTCTGTCTGCACTTTCCAGAGAAGTTTTAATTACGGTATTTTTATATTTTTGCACAGTCACACTGTCTCGAGGGAGATTTTTAAGAGGACAAGCTCATTAAAATTAAACATAATATTTATCGCTGAATTCACTTCTTCTCTTACCCAAAAGAACAGCCACGAAACGTTTTAAAGATGATTAACTTAAATTTCAGATTTCTGCGAGGAATATTTACTACAATAAAACTTTAATGCATCAATTCTCCACTCGTAAAATAGGGAATAAATGTTGTTTCATTTGCTAGTATAAAAGGAATCTAACATATTTTTTTTTAGTTTTTTAATAATTTAAATACAAATGTAAGCTAATTAGTTTTAGCATTCTTTGAAAAATTAAATGATGCAAGCCTTATCTTACTTAACAATTTAATAAGTAGGTGCAAGCAGATTACATATCATATAATAATCCTATAAATTACAACCACTGCAATGAATATGAATAAATTTCAGCCTGATATTACTGTTTATCCTCACCGAATCATCCGCTACTAAGTGCTGCAACAATATGAAAAACTAGCATGGCAGTCATAAAATAAAACTGAAGATATTTACGTTATAATTTTATGACATTAAAAGTTTGAGGAATGAAATTCTTAAATTAAAATTTGTTTAGCTGAAATTTAACATGGGCCATAGCAATAATCACATTCATATGTTAACACCACATTTGCTTCTAAGATCTCATTCTATGTCATAACAGATTTACTTCCACAAAAAGTATCTCAATGTTTTTTTTTTTTTTCTTTTTTTTTTTTTTTTTTAAATATTATTCAGCAAAATCACATAACCCTTTTGCGAAATTTTCACCCTCAGTACAGCCAGGTTTACTCTTCTACATAGATATGAAATAATAGGCGCCTGTAATATAGAAGATGGAGGACATACTGTCCACTATGTTCTTAACTGAGCTACGTTCTGAAGACATTTTGAGCAGAAAAGCTGTGATAGCCACCAAAATACCCACAACTCCAGCCCAAAAGTCCAAAGATAAGATTCACGAAGGGCGGATGGAGTGAGAAAATACTGAATCTATGCCTTATCGTGAATTCTCTGTTGGGAATTTTATTTTCATTTATTTATGTACTTTTTATCGCGTCGTCGTTTTCGTGCGACATAAAAGAGAGGCATTTTTATTTTATTTTTTAAGAGCTTTGATGTAAGAAGCTAAAAAATAAAACAACTAAAGTATATAAATAAAAAACTAAAATCAATTTAATCTTTGTGGGAATTGCATTTATTCCTTTAACAACAGAAAATAGGAAAATAAAATATATTTTCCTTCAATATCAAGTTTCAAGACTTAAACTGCCCCGAACTGCATTTCGAATAAAACCTTTTCCTTCAGTCACATACAAGTAAGTGCCTCATACTATTAGCTTTAGCATTTTTTAACGTCTTTGACATGATGAAATTTCGCTTTTTTAAAGTCTCAGGAAGTGACAAACGGCTGTTAAGTCCATAAATGATAACGTCAGATATAGCAATGTTTTCTTTGTGTAGTATGCTTGACAAGAATATAGTTCCTCTTGGGTCATCTTATCAGAAGAATTTTCCGGGAATACTTATTTTTATGCTCCATTTTTATACGAACAATTGAATACTTCATGGTTCTTTTCCTCAAATTTTAAGCATCAACTGGCAAATAGATACAAGTTTAATAGATAAATTTTGTAATTAACTAAAATCTTGTATATTTAATTTATTATTTGGTAATACAACAAATAAATAAAATATGATTGACTGAATAAAAAATATTTCTCAGGCTCCTGCGAAACAAAAGCTAAAATAATGTAATGTTATAAAAAATATGTAATATTTCTTTCTTGTATTTCATCTACAATAGATATTTTCGCGAATAATTTTTACAAACACTGGACATTTGGTGGGGTATATTATGATTTATATTTGATCGAAATAACAAATGATTCCTATTTCAAGTCACATCTTCAGTCACTTTACTCATCATAACAAAGACTCAATGGTGTCTTGGTATGATACACATTTACGGCATAACAGTATTTCATAAAACGTGCATCAGTTCTCGAAATACTTCTGCCATTGACTTGAAATTCAGTAATCAATCATTTTTGTGTAAGTCAGATAAATTACACAATTTACTTATCATGATAAACTGTAAAATGTAATACGTTGTCCCATTCTGACTAACAGTAACTACTTACAGGGTGAGCCAAAAGTTCGTTACAATTTTAAAAATTCATAAAAAAAAGAAGAAAGTGAGATAAAGAAGTGCGGTTTGCAGGAAAGGGCTCACAAGGTAGTCGGATTTTTTTTAGGAGCAAAAAAAGTTTTAGTTAAAAAAGTCACCTATAGATGGCGCTGACATCGAGAGATTTAGCAGAATTATGCAAACTAATCTTGTGATAAAAGGCCGTGATACTCGAGAATTTCTCATTCGCTTTCAGAATGTTATCATAACCCGATCGAGCGTTGTTGGTGAAGTTGTTCTATTTGAACGGAGAGTCAACATCTATTGCGTTGCGAAAATTTCGCACGACTAAAGGACTGAAGACGAAGAAAGGCCCCATATCGTGTCCTGGAATAGTCAAGCTTGTCAAGAGGTTCGAGGAAACTGGCTCTTTGGAGGATCGGCCACGCAGTGGAAGACCCTCGTTGGCGGAGAGCCGAATTACTGCGGTGTAAACCACAATGAATGATTTAGCGGCGGAATCGTCCATTGGGAGTAGCAAAGCTCGCGAAGCTGGAAGAATATTGAATGTGCCTTAATCATCGATTCGACGTATCCTCCACGAGATATTGCATCTCTATCCCTACAAACTGCAGTCACTGCAGGAGTTACAATCGGGAGACACAGCTATGCGGGAATCATTTGCCGAGTGGGCTATGGCAAGAATCGAAAACGACCCTCAATGGTTGTTCAACGTTTTCTGGACGGATGAGGCGCACTTCACACTACACGGGGATGTCAACACCCATAACACTCGCATATGGGCAACATCTAATCCTCGTGAATACACGACGAAATCTCTGCATCCAGCCAAGTTGACAGTCTGGTGTGGCTTCACCTCATCTTTCATTGTCGGAACTTTCTTCTTTGAAGAACCGTGTCCCAGATTGGGTTGGAAAACGTGCACAGTAACCGCTAAGCGTTACCTCACTCTTTTGGGTGACAAAGTCGTGCCCGCATTAAATCAAAGAGGTGTGTTATCTGTAATAAACTTTATGCAGGATGGCGCACGACCACATTATGCCAATCCAGTAAAACGATTCCTTTTGAGTACCTTTGGTGAAGAGAGACTGATCAGTCGAGGTTGCAAGATCACATGGCCTCCACGATCACCCGACCTCACTCCGGTCGACTTCTGGTTGTGGAGCTATTTGAAATCACGTGTGTACCGTTCATGTCCTTCAATATTGGTCGAACTTAAAGATTCCATCTGTCGTGAGGTTTCTGCAATTCATTCCGACATATTGCATTCAGCTGTAACGGGCGTTGCGAGTCGCCTTAGTTGTGTCGTACAATGTACTGGAGGTCATATTGAACAGCTGTTATTATCAGAATAAATGAATGGAGCGTACTGTTGTCCTTTTCATTGTGTTTCGGACAGTCAGCGCCATCTATAGGCGACTTTTTTAACTAAAACTTTTTTTGCTGCAAAAAAAAATCCGACTACCTTGTGAGCCCTTTCTTGCAAACCGCACTTCTTTATCTTACTTTCTTCTTTTTTATGAATTTTTAAAATTGTAACGAACTTTTGGCTCACCCTATACTTAAAAGCTTAATTACAACTTTTTTATAGAAAATTCCCAATTCCGCCTTTAATTATCTTGAGATTTAATTTATTTAAAAAAGAACAAGAGTTTTTATTTTCCATGGTAAATAAATTGTTCCTCTGATTCCTTCATACTCAAAGAGCAGTAATTCTGAAAATTTTTCCATTTAAATTTTATGAAACTCCCTCTGAGACGCTGTGTAAATCAGAGCTCTCCTCTCACAGAAAATCTAAGAAAATCGCATTCAATCAATTATCAAGCTATTTAGTATTCAAGTGAATTCTCATCGCTGGAGAGAGCTTATGTTTAATGTCTAGGAGACTCCGCTCACGCAGAAAACAATAAACACTCCGAATGGAAAATTACACCCATGGAGACATAAAATACATTATACGAAACCATGAAAGAGCTCAGAGATTAGCAACTTTCACACGAAGCGAAAACTGTTATTGGAGTGAAGTTAATTATCATACAGGGTTGAGGCAATCTTCTCTGAAACTATACTTTCTAAAATATCTAAATGTGAGAATGTTAATAGTGTGGATGCGTTTTTGCGTTTCCTTGTAAAAAAATGACTGAAATGCATGCTCATTAAAAGAGCAAGAATGTTTCAACAGAATATTTAGTTTAGGTAATTGCGTACACGTCAAGAAATTTTCAGAGAATAAGTTATTAAAATTCCCTTTGAAAACAAAGTGAAAATATGTGAATTAATATGCCAACTTCCTCACATATACGTCTGTGTATGCTGAAAAACAATTACATGGTTCTTTAATTTATTAACTTATTTGGTGGAGGAAATCATACTTTCTGTTCTCGATAGCATTCGAAAACTCTACTGCGATATACATCATAATTTAATATATTTATCTACCACTTCCTTCTAACTCTAAATAGGAAATAGGAAATTTCATTATAAAGAAATGAATGCACAACTTACAATGAAATATGAGCTTATTTGATCATTTAATACAATTCTTTTCCTCAGGATTCATTTAATCTTTAAAGAAATTGTACAGATTTGGAGAGATTAGACAAAAAAGGAGCTCATAATTAATATAATGAAAGAGTTTAAAATAATTGGAAGTGTTTTGGTCAAAATATTGAAAATAAATTAATTGTGTAAATCATTAGATACTGGAGCAAATGAATGTGAAATATTATTAATTTATACCTTACAAATAATCTATACATAAATATATAAAAAAATAAGTAATGAGAATGGGAATTACATAAGAAGTAAAAAAAAAATTACTAGTAAAAAATATAATTTTTTTATTTATAATATTAAGTGCTCTGAGGTTCTTACCATTTCATTGGTGGAAAATATTGATTATTCTAAATCATACACATGTACTGAATTTTTTCGTAATAGTACAATATGATTGCTGTTCAAAATGAGTACTGAAAATTTTTGGTTTGACAAAGCGCCAAAATCAATGCTACCTACTATCAAGAAAATATATTGAATCTATTGAATACAAAAGAGCTTCGTGTTCTTATGGATGAGTCTCTAAATTTTTTTCATTCTCTATTCCATCGATATAACACTTTCATCCTTAAACTATTTTTGACGAAAGTAATACACTGAAATTTGAATGATTCATTTTTCTCATATTCTCTTCATGTCACATGATGCATCTTATAGACTTTTATGGCCCTGTTCTTATGAAGAGAACAATTTTAAAACGAGTATCCAGAGATTTATCTGGACTTTTGAAAATTTGTTGGAAAAAATGAAATACAGTTCGTATCCTTGTTCTATGATGAATCGTGCTGAAATCCGTTAAAATTTAAATGATGAAATTTCAATTGGTAGAATGTATAATTTTAATTAAATTCTAAACTATAAAGTCAACATAACTGGTACAAAATGTTTATAAATACAACACTTACTATAACCTCATAATTGTACTTTACATATGAAATTATTAATTATCCACTACAATTTTTAATGCACTAAAACTGAAGGGGTAAATATGAGTAAATGTCATCGAAATAATAATTTGAAATTTAATATTCTTAAATTAAAAAAGTAAGAATTTACTTATAAATAGTATAAATAGTAAAGAAATAGACAAAAAAAACTGTATACACTTATATTGTAACCCTATAGCTAAGCATGACAAGCATAATGGTATTCTATTAGAACTTCTTAAAAAACACTCAAGAGAATGGTATTACGTGTACGTTTGCAATGTAAATAAATTGTACACACTATAATTGTATTTATAAGATTGGATATATTTCATATAACTAAATACCAATCCACAGAACATATCATATAAGTACAGCTACATAGGTATAACATTTTTTAAAATGCAAATTTAGGAATGTATGAAGACTCGATTGGCGGGTACCAATCAAATGAAACTGAAACTTGTAATGGATCATGGTAAATTTTAACATTAATTTTTCGTCCTACATTCATAAAGTATCATCAATGATTAACTCTGATTTAGCTTCTATAGTTCATGAACATCTTTAATTTCAATATTAATGGTAGGAAATAAAGTTCTAATATTTTTAAGAAACATTATAAGATTACATATGACAAAAACTGTATCACATGATCAATGAATCATTATTCTTGCTGTAACAAATGAATAAATTATATGCAAGATATAGGCATAGAATACACGCAGAGCTGGCAGCCGAATAGTTAGGGCTCTTGCCCTCGGTTCAACTGTTCATGGGTTCGAATCCCACCTTGAGCATGGATGTTTGTAGTGGTTCAAAATCCACTTTAAACCGTAGGTCCCGATCTAATTAGCCCTCGTGTGCAAAAAGGGACCGTTGAGTGACAAACAAAGAAACCAGCATAGAATACGCATAGAAAATGAAAGTCCCTTTTTACTATCAAATAATTCTTATTGCTTGCTTTCGTTGTACTCGGTTGAACTTTAATAAGTTCGGTATATATTGATATTCTAAATGATTACCAACTCTCACTCAAAAGATGAAAGAAAATACTACTATACGAAGTAACAATATATGTGTGCTGAATAGCAGTTGAATGATTGTGAAAGCAGTATTTAATAAAGCAACATGATTATTTTATGATTTTGAAAAACATTAATCATAACTCTATTGACCCCATTTTCCATAGCGTAAGTAAACGAACATTCTATTCAGATTACAGTACTCACCAGGTATTCTCAGCCCTAATGTGAAGACGTTTCATTACTACACTTATTCAGATCACCATAGATCAACTATTAATGTAAATACATAAATATTAAGGGAAATTTTATGTTTTATAATTTTGTTTGAGAATTGTTATATATATATATATTGAATTTCACCTTAAAATTCCATGTACTATTGCTGACAACCTTTAATGCAGCCATAATGCAATGTAAACAAGAAAGTTTAATACAGTTTTTTAGTATTACCTATCAAAATCTTCATCAAAAGCATGCAGGATTATATCCGGTGGTTTTCAATTTTTTTTCAGCAATATGCCTGCTAGGTGGTTACTTTGCAATAATATTTACAGGATTTTATCATGAGCAAAGCTTCAGCACTACATCGAATATCTTACAATGTTTATTTTTTGTTAATTTTAAGAAAGAAAAGAAAAGTTATAAAAATGTGGGTATAATACTTAATTTATTTCAATATAGAAGTTAACTACCCTGGTTTTTGGCTTCTCGGGAGTATCTAATTTCAATATATTAGAGGTGTATATAAATTCGAATATGCAAGTCCAATTATAAGCATTTAATTTAGATTTGGCTATAGTCCTAAATGCATTAATCAATGAAATTAGCTCCTCAAACAGCATGCAATATCTATAACGCAACTAATTTTTCGTAGAGTAAGCAATTTTTTTCACTCTTTAACATATTTTTAATCTAGATAATTTGATAATTAATAAGCTTGTGCTGTTCTATGTTCACTTTTTCGAAGACTAATATACATATAGTTTAATGAACTTAAAGTGTTTGAGGATTTTGGATCAGACATAGCTTTTCAAATCAGATAAATTGACTCTAAACTGAACTATTTACACCAAGATTAAGAGAATAAACTATGAAGATTAAGAAAGATTAAATTGCATTTAAAATTATTTTAAGATTTGACCCTATTTTAAGATTAGTTACTATAAATACTTGTATGAAGATATAGGATTGAATAAAATCCTTTTATAACAAAATGCTATTTTTAGTTTAAATAAATAATTTATAAGGTACAGTAAATATTAATTATATTAATGAATATTTTTGTTACTTTTAGAAACAAAACAAAATTACCAATCCGTTTTTACAATAATCACTCTGATTTGAAATAAAATAATTACTTTTAATGCTTCATCAAAATTTTAATATGCAAAAATTAATATTAAATGTGACAATTAATTTAAAATGAAGCTCACAAGAACTATAAAAATCGTAAATATTTAAACTAATTGAAACACAGTTATATTTTTAAAAAATAGATCTAACTGGCCAATGGAAAATTGAGATTTCTTTTACACCAACTTTGATAAGGATACTATGCAGTTTCACAGTAACATGCGAATAATTAATTAAAAAATGTAAAAATTAAAAATAAAATAAAATATGATACATAACTAACATTGTCTTTAATAACATTAATAAATGAGGGTAAAGCCTCTGATAATATCAAAACATTGACAATATATTTGATTTAATATAAAAATAATATTAAAATAATAAAACTTATAAGTTTTTAATAATGTATATATTAGATTTAATATAAAAATAATAAAAAAACTTACCAGTTTTAAACATAAAACAGGAATTCCTTTAGCGAAATTTATTGAATAAATATATGAACATAAATAAAATACCTTTTTCAAATGTCCCTCATAAAACAAATAATTTCATTTTAGAAAAGCTGATTTTTTAAAAATAAATGAAGCAGGAAATAAATATTTAAAATAAATTTAGCACGTATTTATTGTTGCTTTAGATATTTATAAACAAGTATCTCGAAAATTAGAAATTTCCAGGATCATAAGGAATTGTAAGGGATATAAAAATAAACAGCTATGGAAACTTAATTTTCACTGTCAATTTCGGTTAATCAAGATTTATTTTAGAAATGTTTAGAAGTAATTTCTCTTTATAATAGTTCTTCTTTAACTAGTGTTATCTGGAATAATTATTTGTGAACTCTTCAAATGTTTCTTGGGGAAAATGCAATGAGAAATTTTCTTAAATAAAAACTTTGAAGATATATTCATACATAGGATGAATTGAGTGGTGGAGTTATACTTTGAACACTGATGTCTTTTCATTCTAGATATTTTTTCTTTATAGTGCAAATCTATATTTCGACTGTACTGCAAAATATAAATACATTACAAATTTTACAGAAAAGACGCATTTACTAGTCATAAGAAGTACACACTGCAGTATAAAATTTATGATTTGATCATTAACGTCATGCTAATTTTGCTCAGTGACCTGCTATGGGAAATTGGATGAGATATTCTTAATGAAACTAACTGAAGAAAATTTTAGGTTTATAACTATAACGCACACTGTGGTAGAAGCAAAACTAATAACTGTTTCGTAAAAGATTTTAAATTATGTAAATTTAAATGCATTTTTATCTGTTAAATACGCTCAATGTTTAAGAAATTTTAAACAAAATATAGATTTACATGAATATTAATATAATAACATTTGTTTTCTTTTTTAACATTTCTGATAGAAAATGCATTTTTAAATTGAAAGAATTGTTATAGCTGAAAATTCTGTAGTATATGTAAATACATAGGAAATTTAACATATAAATCTGTCATTTTTAAAGTGTCATATTCTCAAAGTAAATAAAATATAATTTTGCTATTTTCACACGTATAAAAATAGAAAAATGCAATTATTTTTAAGAAAAAAATAAACTATTTTCTATTTAAAAAATTAGTTTCTTTTATATAAACTATTAATATTTTTACTTTCTCTAGTAGCCACTAAGATGCAAATTTATGATGTTAATGTTAATTAATAATGGAGCGAAATAATTAAGTCATTTGTAGTCATTGTATAAAGTTAAGGTAATGAATGTGAAAAGTAAATATTTAATGAGTAAAAACCAAGGTAATAAAGGCTAACCTTTTAATGACATAATAATTATCAAAATACTGAAAAAATGGTTTCTTTAAATATGCTAAAATTTAAACTAAGCTAATAACATGAAATGAATAATTATTTACTCCGCACAGCATTCTTTTTTTTTTTTTTTTTTTTTTTTTTTTTTGATTTTCATAAAGAGAGAGACTGTGTGTGTCTGGGACTAAAACAATTATTTTTATAGTTATACTTAAATGGTATTTCAAGGTGTCTAATAATTATAAGCAGGATTTATAATGTATGATGTTAAGGGGAACTATAATACTTGGAATTTTATATTATGAATAAATGCGCTGTCATTTTTATCTACACAAATATTTGAATTTATGTAATTTTGTTTCATTAAAATATATTCCATAAATTTTGAATTATTACAGTCAAGCAAATATCAACGTTATTATTTTATATCATTCATACAATTTCATTTTATTAACACTACATAAGAAAGTAAAACAGTTAACGATTATTTATGGTAGATTCTTTGAAATAGAAGCAACTGTTTACCAAAACTCTTTAATGTCCTAATTGGTAAAATATTAATAAGTTCATTTGAAATAATGTAACAGCATTTAATCATTTATATCTTACAAAAAAATGGGGGACTTAAACAAAAGGAAATATAAATAGATGAACGGAAAATGTTTTTCAATAATTCTAAATTTAACTCAAATATTTATGAAATTAGATCTAAAACTATGATGTGTATTTGTTGAAATGTTTGAAGACCAGATGAGTCTGATGCCTTTTGATATTTGCTGCATAATATAACGGAACAATTGGTATCAGGACAAAACAATTTACATGAATAATACAGAAGATGTGTTTGTTTTTATGAACCTGTGGAATCGGTAAACCAGTTCTTAAAATTGAAAATTCGTAAAACTGAAAAATACAAGTTGGGTTTGAAATGTAATATTTTAAACCAAACTGTTCTCACTTTATAAATAAACTACTATTAAAAATTATTTAGTATGCATTATATAGAAAATATGTAAAATAAAGTTCATACTTAAAACCAATTCCAAATTTTATTTTAATAAAGAAACAACAGGCCAAGTAATCACTTATTTTTTGTTTCAAAATTACATTTTTAAAAGTTTTCTCATTTTTTGCGATGTAGAAAAACATTTTTCTATGTTTTCTCAAAAAAAGTTTTTTAATCTTGCCAGTCATTCATCCGTTTGTTCTGCACACATTGCAGCACGTCTTTTCTTTGCAAATGCCTTGAAATTGTTTTTCCTTCTCATTCATTGTGTTTTCAGTCATTTAATCATCCGATACTTCTTACGTACAAATTAAATCTAAGTTTACATTCAAAAAATCATGAAATGAAATTTCTAATTGTCGAATTTCATGGATTTCAAGTCAATCCAGGACTTGATTAGCAAGGTAAAAGTTCTTAGGTTTCTTTAGTTATCTCTATTTATTCAATAAGACTTGCGTATCAAAATGAACTAGATAGCGCTTTTCTTTACTGCATATATTAATGTACATTCAACGATCTCCTTGAAAAAGATATTCCCTGTATGGACTGATAATCCAGATCATACAACTAAAACCGAGCATAGACTGACAAATGAATTGCGTCTAGAATGTCATTTTCATAATGCAATTCCAAGTTATGATCCCTCTATGCCAAAGTACCTTACAATGGAAGCAATTGGCTATATTTGAAGCCTGGTCTATAAGACGCAGATATTCATCATTTATTCCTTCAAAACATCTATTTCCACATCGTAAATGGGAATTATAGTTGCCATTGCGCTTATGAAACCATGTTAGAGACTACTCATTAGTTCGTAAAATCGAGCCTCGATTATATCACACCTTTTTGTTGAAAATTATATTCATTTTATAAATATATAAATCAGGCATAGGGGAGTAATAAATTAAGTTGTGATGTTGATTGAAAAAACATTTTATAATTTGTACCTGCAAAATTACTTTTAGAAATTTTACATATAATCTTATCGATACAACAAAAGTTTGACTTTACTGTTGTCATCAAAGAAATTTTTTTCACCTATCAACATTTATCAATACAAGCCCATCGATTGAGCATCTTAATACAAGGCATTTCCATTAAGGAATAGATGAATTGTTGGGTGTGCTTGATTTTCCATAACTCTCAGGTAATATTTGGTAGTCACTTTTCAAACTGTTAAAACAAAATTATAGAAAATAACGGTATCTACAAAGACAATCACTTTCCCGCTTCTTTGATACTTGGAATTAATCAGTTTGAGTAGTGAATCGTTGATGATTAGCTTTTAAACTGTTCTCGAAGAAGTAAAGACACTAGGGATAAATTTATCACTGAATAATACAGTTATCTAATAATTAACATTTGATAGGATGATATAACACAAAACGCGTTTTGTTGTTTTAAAAAAGGTGATTCTAAAAAGTTAATATTTTGCAATCAGAACAAATAATAGCATACGCTTTATATATAACGGATACTCTTTGATATATAATGCTTTAGTATGCAATAAAATGAATATTCCATGTTGATAAAAACCTTCATTGAACTCGAGTACATAATCATTATCTTAAGTCTAGACACCAATGTTTAAGAAATTCCCATAGAAGATGCTGTGACTAATTTTCGAAATTTGAAAAACGAAACTGGAACAGAATAAGTATTGTAATTCTTACAGAAATCTATTCAATATCAATGGAATGTGCTAAACCTCACACAAAGAATAGTATTTCGCTTTTAAGTTTCTTATCCAGTGAATCTCAGTTTGAGTCAAAAGAAAAGATTAAATGTTAAGTAATATTAGAATTTATAAACTGTATTTAAAATTTGCATTTGGGTTACTTTTAACAATTGCAGACTAGAAGCAATGACCCAAACCTAACTTTCAGCTAAAGATAGTGACTAATTTACACTTGTTCCATTTTGAGTCTACAGAGGCTCAGAATTACATGCCTTTTGTCTGAACACGAATTTCATCATATTATTTTTGACTCTCCACAAACAAAATTAGTCCCTTTTTTATTGTATAAAAATATTCATTAAAATATAGTACTCGTACATTCAACGATCTCCTTGAAAAAGATATTCCCTGTATGGACTGATAATCCAGATCATACAACTAAAAGCCAAATCAATAATTTTGGGATTTCCTTTGAAGAACGAATACTATTTGCTGTCCATTTAAGCAAATTAATTATTTATAGGATGAAAATTGCATTAAAACAGGAATTGGAATAGTTCCCTGGGGATTCATTATTTCCTGTTTGAGGTTGAGCTGGAAGAGCTGCACTATTGTGGGTGAGAATCACATGAGAGTCATTCTACGTTGGGTTTTTTGTAACACGATAACAAGTATTAAATATCTAAGAAAATGTTGTTAAATTTTATGTTTTATTTTTGTGTATAGTAAAACAATCCAATGCAAATTTCAAATCAAGACACTTTTAGATACCTGCAAAAGTATAATATTTATTTATTTTGTAATATGTATTACGGTACTTTATATCTGAGGATTCAAAGTTTCAGCATTTTAAGTTATTATTAAATTTTAGGATCTTAAGGCACATTAAAACAATGTTGACATTTTAAGAAATATTCTTATAAAATAAAATGATTTATAAGTAATGAATGAAATAGTTTAACAGTTTTTGCATAAGTAATTATGTTAAATTATCTCGTTCATTACTTATAAGTCATTTTATTTTCTCGTTCATTACTTATAAAATTATTATACTGAAAAATAAATACGTCTTCTATTCTATTTTAAGAAAAAGTGTGAAAGATTATACTCTTTGGGAAGGGAATACAAACGTTATAATATTACTGCGCTAATAATACTTTATAATATTGGCAATTTTAGCTTTAAGCTAAAACTGAAAGAAATCCTTATAAAATTGCACATGTTTTTAAATTAGATCTTTTGATTGTTGTAAAAAATAACCTCCATGAAAATTAAATTGGAATAAAAGAAACTTTATTATGACACTTCTAGAAACAGATTTAGAATTATTTTCATACTACAAATCATGTTTTCATGTATAATATCATTTAGCTTAATGTGCAACTTATCATAATGAAAAATAAAATTTTGAAGCCTTATTTCATAATCAGTAAGTGTATACAGATAAAAATCATTTATCATCTAATTAATCATTACTTTTTTAATTTTCTTCACTTAAAAATTTTTATAAATACAAGTGAAAGCCTAAATTTGCGAATTTTTCTAACAAATAATAAAAAGAATGCGAAAATTATTAATATTTGTTTCATGCCCGTTGGGTATAAAAAAGTTTTTCTCTCATAAATCTTAAAATTGTGTCGATCAAATAATAGAAATGTTAAATAATTATAACGATAAGCACTTTTATGCTCATTGAAATCCGCCTGTGAATATTTAATATATGATGTTTGTATTGGACACATTAAAGTATCAGGTACACAATAGCTTGTGCATATGCCATTTTTTTTAAAAAAATGAATGTTATTAACCAACATTTCATACAAGAGATTTCACATAAATATTTCTGACAGCTAAACTTTAGAAAACGTATTATATCTTATGTATAATTTATTTTTAATTCTTTCAAGAGAAAAGAATTTTACAACTAAATAACTCATTTTTTTTATCGAAAATTTCATTTCTTTTCGGAACTACCCAAATAATTTAATAATGAATAATAGTTTTTTTCCCACATCACATAAAAATATTTAAATTAGTGAAATATAATTTCATACCAATGTTTCTAAATCTATGTAAAGCACGATTCACTAAATGTTATTTAAAGCAACAGAGCATAAAATAAACATTAAAGTTTCGCATAATATGAACTTAAACACACAAAAAAACATTTCAAAATTACCTCAATTCAAAGATGCTGTTTAAATTTTTGATATTGCTCACTCTTCTGTTTATAGCTGTTGACATTAATAGCTTCATTAACATAATAGCCTCGTTACCACACAAAATGGCATCAAGCGTCCCGCCATCCATTCAGTAAGCTTCTCTTGTTAGCTCTAAAAATGTAGCTGACGAATAAAAATGCGAAAATTCCCCATGTCTCAGTATTTCCTAGTGAAATTCAATTATCCCAGTGAGAAAATGTAGAAATTTTAATGGCACTGACAGAGAATCATTTTCTTCGGAATTAATTGTTATAATGGCGCTGTCGACTTTTTGTCTCTCCGAAAGAGTTTCGGGACATTAAAGTGTAAAAAATAATTGCTTATTTCATAAGAGTTATACAGGAAAAGTGGATATTAAATTAGCGAAATGAACGCGGGGCGAACTATTTTTGGACAGTAGAGATACTAAATTGTGTATGAGTAAATTTGTAATTAAACATTTATTTTACATTAAGGTTGAACGGCATGCATGTAAGTAACGTATGAATTAGCAATTTAACCTATGCTTCATTATGTTCATTCTAATCATTCTAATTCCTGTAACATACTTTTTGACATTCTGAAGAAGTTTTCCAACAATTTTAGCTTATTACTAGAGTAGAAAATTTGATATTTCAATTAAGAATCAAGTCGTGCACCAATTTTATTAAAAATGTATTTATATAGTTCTATATTCTTTGCAAGGAATTTTATATACTATCAGTAAAGTTCAGAAATCTGGAATTTTGAATATTCATGATTTCTAAAATCAATAATTAAAATGTTTTCATTAAATATATTTGCGCTTCTTTCTTTATATTAATTTGTTTTGAAATATATATTTCAGTATTCGAATGGAATGACATAATTATATGTGACAAAAATTTACATATAAATAATCCTAATGACACTTTCTTTATTTTTCTAAAGTACTAATTTTTGATTAGTCAATTTATTTTTTCAATAAATTTTTAATAAAGGTTGTTTTAAAGTAACAGAAAATAGCTATTTCTATTATTTTTAGAATTATAGTAACTCTGCCAAAAATGAAAAGCAGTCATACCTCGCTGCATTCATTATTGTTATTCTTTTAATACATTTTTCATGTTTCTTTTTAAATACAGTGCGATATCTTTTGAATGAGTGATTAATGGTTAAGTACTGCATAGTAAACGAATTTTGTATTTAAATAAGATTAGTTTTATATAACAATTCAAATTTAATTTTCCGTTTTTATGCTCCTACTTTTAAATCTCAAAAACAAAATTTGATCATCATTTTCCTTCCAAAAATTTTGTTTTCAAGGTCAGTGTAATATTTATCCAGCATTCTCTTTCAGTCTAGTCATCAAACTGACAATAGATAGTTCTGTATAAAAAATAAATTCAACTATAGTTATTTCATATACCATTTGTTATTACTTATGCACTGTCTGAGCTTTGTAAAATGCACATGCATAATTAGTTCCCCACACATAAGCATACACTAGGCCTTTCTCACAAATGAGATGTAATAAAAAGAATAATTAAATAAAAATAAGATTTTATTGAGGAAGATGGAACAGTTTTTCAAAATTTCTATTATTAGAATTTATGCTAAAACATGTGAAATGAAAAAGTTATGCGCAGCTTTAAATTATTTTGAAAAATTTCTCCATTTCCTCACTCTAGTAAATAGTTCAAGCGTTCACCAATGGGTATAAAAATTTCATTCAATAATGAATTTTCTGGTGCTTATTCATTTGTTTTGCCCTAGTTCAGGGGGAAAAAATATTAATTTTCTTACCAATATGTGTGGGTATATCTTCTTGGTATTGCACTGTATACCTATTGAGATGCATAAATGCAGCTTCAAACTAAATTTCTTTTGTATTACAAACACATGCCAGATATATGATTATTAAATTTAAATAAGAAGTTCTTATTTTATCTCTAACTTAATCACTATTGAGTAACAATAAATCAAATTTTGTAAGCTTACTTTTTTAGTTAGCAGTTTGGATTTCTAAACAAACAAAAAGATGAGACATATTCCAATAAGAAGGAAATAGCACTTCAGTACACATGATTTGTATAATATTTACCTAAATAGAATTTTTTGTGTCAATAAGAAATACAGAAAAAGTATTTTTTATTGGTGATTCTTTATCCATAATAATAAAATTCTCTTTATAAGATTACACGTTTCTTAAACTATATTGTTTAAACTGTTCTCCTTTTCTATGCAAGGCATCTTAAAATATTTTAAGAAAACATTTTTAATGAGCAATGAATTTTTAAGATTCTCTTACAATATATTTCCCATCAAATCTAAGAGAAAAAAACACAAACTGGAATATGGAAAGCAGAAGAAATTGTTACTGAGTTCAGTTATGATCACAGTAATAGAAGAAACTATAAGTATGAAACAAATGTAGATGATAAAAGCAGCAGAGCAAACCAAGTGCAGTATCACAAAATTTGAAATTACTCAATGGTTTTAACTGATTTAACAAATAATTTAACTATTTTAAACACAGTCAACAGTCTGCGAAGTTCTGGGGAGTATTATAGGGTTTATTCTAATAAGCTATCTCACACTTTTCAATAATGATGGGATAAAATGTTCATAAAGATGGTATAATAAAGATAGATAAATACATAAAGATAGATAAAGATAATGATAACCGCATAGTTTTGATAGAGGATCAAGATATTTGGAATTCATTTCAGTTATAAAAAATTTAAGCCCACATAGGTTTAGAATATATTTTCAAGTGCTTTTGCATTCCTTAAAAACCCTTTATATGGTTAAAAAACAATGATGTGATTACACATTGTCTTTTATTAATGGATTTAACTCCTTCAAAAAAACTACTACTTCAATACTAGTAACAGGCTATTCTAATATTTTGAAAGATATTATTTATTCCAGAATTCATGCAAAACACACAGTTCCTCTAACAAAAAACTTGCCTTGAAACTTCCATTTTATACTCCAGTGATGACTATAAAATTGAAATTTCTGAATTTTAAAATACATTAATATGCAGCAACTCCTTACATCGCTTTGTCTACATGAAACCTATTTTGGCAAATGTTTCCCATAAGTGTGTGATTTGCATTATCATTTGCAGCATCCTGGCTCGCTCAATCACCTGATCTAGTTTTTTGTGACACTTAACTTTGGAACAATTAAGGGACAGCATTTAACACAGGAATGTTCTAAGTTTATTCAGCATAAAAATACTTAAAATGCTTCAATACTTCAATGAAAATCATTCGAGTTGTGCTCGCGAATCAATGTACAGAGAATATAAGGCATGACGATGGAGAGTGTTGAAACATATTTCGATGGATACTTGTAATGCAATAAATTCATTATACTTCATTTCCTTAGTATTTATTTTCATTAAATATGTCAATTCAATAAAATATTTGTATACTATTTTCTTTTTACTTCTATTAATTTAATTTCCATATTTTGTTATAAAAATATACTGCGTTTACTTAAATTTGCAATATTTATTAGTTGTACTGTATTACGATTGTCTTTCCTGTTAGTGGAAATATAAACTCATTTTTCCTCTCAACTTATATCTTTCATTTCCATGGCATATTTCTTTTCAACTCACTCTACATGTCAGAATCTTATTGTTTAAATACTTGTTTCGATATTAGTATATGTGCAGTTCTTGTGCCAGACACAACCCAAGACATTCAATTTAACTTTGCATTCAAATAAAATAATAAAATTTTACTAAAACTTCTTTCAAAATTGACCCCACTTTGCAGATGCTCTAAATTACAGTGCTGCAAAATTGTTGATAACTAGAAGATTTCGCTTAAAAATATGCAAAAATTGGTTGTACTTATGAAACGTTTACCATCTTGTTTTAAAAGGATTCAAACAAATAAAGAATTTGCTTCATTGCCTTAATAGTAGAATTCCTTTTTTCAAAATGAAAGATTGCAGACTACCGAGTCAAAATTAAAAATTAGTAGATAACAGTTACTTTTAAAAAAAAATACATAATATCTCTGTAGCATCTAGTTGCATTGAACTTTACAATTTGTAATATGTTAATACGGTTCATAATCTGTGGAAAAGTTCTGTTGGGAAGCACAATATTTTTAAAAAAAGTCTAATAAAATCTTTCAATGTTTATGATGTGGTGTCAAACTTGGGAATGAATTAAAATGATTACTGAAGCTATATGCACTTAGTCTAAAACATTTTTGACGATACAGAGTATTTAAGAAATATCAATATTAATACGCAGTATCAATAATAACTATTTTGTACTGATTGAAACTTAAAAAGGATATAAATTCTTACAGACTATTTTATTCATAATAATCATTGTCAGTATCCTCAATTTTCATTCTTTATAACTGAAATGCACTATGATTGAGATATCATATTAATTTAATAGCAAAATTTATGACTAATACATTACCTTTAGCTTAAGGATCAATGTACAAAGATATATAATAAGGATTTTATTGCTGGATTATTTTCCTCTTGATTTTTTTTAACTTCTTATAACATTTTGCAAGATCAACTTATTTTGATTCACATTAAAAATTTCCATTACTTTAATTTTCTCGGCTGATTTCTTACAGAATTATATAATAAATTCAAAAAATTTTTAGTAAAGATTTCACTTGATTTATTTATAAAAGCTAGCTTCATGATGGATTTTTAAGGAAGTCTTAGATATATGAAATTCTAGATAATGGATGTGAAATGTGTGGTCGTTGCCCTGTCTAATCAATGCGCCATTTTGCGTCTTTAAAAAAGAATAAATCAAAGTCTCGCCATGACGGTACTCAATCTCCTTCAGAACGTTTGTTATTTTAAGAAAATAATATATCATTTTTCCTTGATGCCACTTACAGGTGAAAAATTTTAAGCTTTTCGTTATCTGAAAAATGGGGTAAATTTTCTCTTTTAGTTTTGATATCAGCTTTAAACTTGATGTAAGTAAAAACATCAATATTAATTGTACGCGCGTTCATGAATAAAATATGTAATGATAAGTAATGTTATATATATATATATACATATGTATATATATATATATATAATATATATATAATATATATATATATATATATATATATATATATATATATATATATATATATATATATATATAATATATATATATATACATATATGTGTATATATATATATATAATATAAAATATGCTAAAAATATTATATTTATTATATTAGTCAGATAATTATCATAAACATAAAATAAGCTGTTTTACTCTAAAGAAAATTATTCAAACCCTACTCTTTTTAATTTCATTATTATAAAGTTGATAATTTCTCTAAACTTTCTACCATATATAAATAAAAGCCATATTACTGAACTCTGATAAAGCTCACAGAGCTATACCGGAATCAGTGTTGGTTTCATTGGTTTTTCCTCATTGGTTTTGTTAATAAAATTCATGATTGTTTTAGTTGAAAGTTCAGATATGAAAATGTTATACTTTAGCCATTAATGTATTTACGGAAACAAAGTTAAATCATTCTTTTATAAAGCGGAAATATTTGCTTACTAAACACATAGAAGTGATTCCTTCCCCTTATATCATTATTTTCATACTACATTTTACATTAAGAACTGCCACAATTCAAGTCTTTAGATCTAATTTTTTGTTTCATATATGGTATAAGAACTGCTAATTTACATCAAAACAAAATACAAGGGAATTGTTGGAATATTTCTCAACGAGACAACATTCAAAAACACATCACACTGTATAACTCATGAAATTCATCTTAAAGGCACAAAGTACAGAAAAGTACAGGTTTCTTTTTTTTTTAAGAAAAGCACTTAGAACGAAGAATTATCACTTTAAAAACGTAAAAAATCAATTATAGCTCTAAATAAGTCTTGAGAAAATACTTACTTTATACTTGATATAATGAGAGGTTACTCAATATATTTCGCGTTACTAATATAGTGAACTTCCGTTTTAATTCCTTAAAAGTAATGCATAATATTATGAAATACTATTTCGCACGCGCGAAGGAAAACAAATTAACTTAACCATAAAAAATAAAACTCTCCAGATTTTCTGTTAATTCATTTCATATGAAGATTTGTTTATTTAACTACTAAATTTAATATAAGTAATTAGATATAATTATATACTCATATTATACATGATGAAGTATAAAACTAGCAATTATTTAAATAGTTCTATAATAACTTTTTATCTGAAATTTTCTCCACCCACATATATTTTGTTAAAATTATATCATAAGTCAAATAGCTAATTCAATGACTTTAACAAAATTACACTGTTAAAAATAAAAAGCTGACTGATTACACTGGATTATAAGCAATTTTCTGTATTATAAAGTCATATTTTGCGAAAATGTATGAAGCAATTTGTACTACAATAACTGCATAGTTGAATGACAACAATGGAAATATTGAGTTTACATTTCGTGATTCTTTAACGAGTCATCTTCTGTCCATAATCATTACTATCTGCCATTCAATATTTTAAATTTTTTCTATACGACTGACCTTTCTGAATTTTACAACCACGCTCTACCAAGTTGAAGATCTCGTGTATGATAGTTCTACCTCAGTTGTTCAGTATTTAACAACGGAAAACGAATATTGAATAAGTGCTTTCTGTATACACGTCTGTCAAGGTAGATGCTTTGGAGTTTTTCAGGTTATCTACTTTGTAATACTACCTACTGTGTGTGGAAATACTTTCCGGAAGACAAGAACGCGGCGGTTGTTCAAGTATCCTTAAACTGTCTTCGAGTGTAAGATGGTGTGATCAAGAAAACTGAGAGGATTTTATGATCATCATTTGTTGTTCCTCTATAGTGATTCATTAATCGAGTGTTATGATGGTGTGTAGATTTTACATTCACTACGTACAACAATTAATATTCTTTCTTGAAATTCATATCTAAGCATTTCGTTTTGTAGATTAATGTTAAGCAATTTCTTTCAGTATTTACTGAAAAAATAATGTGAAAAAGTTTCCCCAGTGAATTCTTACGGATTCCTTAATACAAAGGATTATATATTCTCCTTCTGTTGTATATTAATTTGATGGCACTATGATCTGTTTTTGACATCATATGTTCTATCGTCTCAAATTGTGATAGTATCTTTAATTACATATTATTCAAGAGCAAATCTCTAATGAAATAATTTCAGATTTTCTTGTGAGAGGATTCCTGTTCCCATAAGCTCACATATTTCTGTTCTGCATTCATACTGTTCATGATCTTTTTTGGCCCAAAATAAGAGAGAAATTGGGATGTGTCATTCATCAAAATGTAGGTGAAATTATGGTACTTACGTTGACGTATATAAAAATATATCAATTTAAGGACGTACTTCACAAAATCATAATTTAAGAAATTGATATGATATATATGGTATATGTGTGAGTGAGTGAGACAGTGAAAATGTAATACTAGAAGTACATAACTAGAAAATATGTAAATTAATAATAAGAAAGTAGCAAAACAAGTTATACAAATGATGCAAAATGTTTTGCATTCTGGGACAGTTGAAGTGATAGATAAGTGAAGCAATCTGCGAAACTGATAATAATTGTATTGAATTCGTAATCACTTTTTTAATAAACAAAACAATTTCTTTTAATTTGTAGTCTCTTTTATAAACGACTTTAATAAAAGACTTTTTCTGTTAAAATAAAAATCCTTTTTTACCTCAATAATTAGCCCCTTATTATTTTTTGATTTCATATCATTTGAAATTTAATATCATAAAATTATTAGTTTCAAATTAAAACAAAATGATTCTAAAAACATACACACACACAATGGCATAAAGAAAATAGAAATTAGTATTAACACAAATAATTAATTCTTTTTCCCTTTATCTTAAGAACATAAAATATAACGTAATAACTCGTCATTTGTTTGAAGTGAGTTAAGAAATGAAAAATTTTCAATCTAAGGAAGCATAATTTAAGTAGTTATTTTAAATATATATTTATAAAATATTAATAAATGCCTTGAATTTTGCTTAACTTATTCAGAAAACCAAATAAAATTTAATATCTGTGCTATGCATCAGCTTATTTAATTAATTGTCGAAAACAATTAACTTAAAACACAACATTGTATGTGACAAACTCATCATTATAATTTTTAAATAATTACATTTTCAGTGTCTGTGTAAAGATAATTGTTCTGTATCACTTCTTAAAATAATTAGTTCTTAGAAAAAAAGTGAAATGTGAAATTTCTGTAAATTACCTCTGTTCTTGTTTTAAGAAAAGAATCAAGAATCGATTTTTATATGCTGTACAATTGTGCAAGCTTAACCAAATCTTTCAAACAAATTAGACCTAGTCTTGGAGATTTAAAAGATTTAATTTTTTTCAGAATCCCCAGAGCATCATTACTTTCAAAGCTGACGTCAGGGGAGAAACTTCTTAGGTCTCATTCTGTTGCGGAGGATTTAATGTATTCTTTATTAAAGATGCTGTGGAAAATATAATTTAATAAATTTGTATTATTCTCATCTCACTCTCACATTGGTAATTAGCAAGTCTTCTGATAACAAAAACCATATTTGAATGACTCCCAAAAGACCATGAAAAATGAAAAGTTCTTCATATTTAAAACAAATATTTTGTTTAATTAATTCCAGCCTAATTTTTTTGAAATTTTAAAGTACTTAAATGACATCCATAATACTTATTATATATTTTATAACTTTACTCATTCTTTGGAATTTCCTAAAAAATCTTAATATTAATCTTTATCAATTCGTATGTGTTTCAAGAGAATTTCGTTTGAAATTGATAACTTTTTTTCTCAGAAGTAAAGAAAAATTATAGGCTAAAATTCTTTATCATCACTATTTCATAAATATTACATGTTATTTTCCATGCACTTAAGCATACATAAATTATTAAAATAACTCTGTGGTAATATATCACCAAAACATTTACATACACTGATGTTATATATATATATATATATATATATATATATATATATATATATATATATATATATATATATATATATATATATATATATATATATATATATATATATATATATATATATATATATATATATATATATATATATATATATATATATATATATATATATATATATATATATATATATATATATATATATATATATATATATATATATATATATATATATATATATATATATATATATATATATATATATATATATATATAAGAGCAAAAATGACCTACAGAAAGTATAGCTGATTGTTAATTCTCGAAATAGTCTCCATAGACATCCAGCACTTTCTATTAATGTGTTTAGCTGTGTATCACTCTTGTGATAAAACTGGGATTCTGAACGTAAGGAAATCCGTAAGTGATTCGCAAATGTCTGCTTCATTAGCCTGAATTTTTTAAACCAGTAGCTCGCAGTATATTCATTTACAGCACTGTCTCCAAACACTTGACATACATGTATTCGATTATTTGATATTAAAGCTGATAAGCCTACTTAGAAGTTGTACAACCTGGTCGGGCTTCTTGTACACTTATATTTGTCTTCACCGCTGTACAAGTTACGACTGATGAAAATGTGTTAGGTCTGCTTTTATAAATACAAGTAATCCTACTCTCTAACGACAGGTTTTTGAATCACCCGCTATACTAGTAATTCGCTTGTCAAAGTTTTTTTTTTTACATTCAGTGGCGAAAAATTATTTCTTCATTACCTTACATATAAACTGTGGACCACTGTAAATGCAACACCCTGAAAGAATAATGCAAATAACATGAAATTTACAGCATGCATTAGCGGATGTGAGATATGCAAATGATTAAAATTTCAGCACATATGTACATTACGCACTCCTGCTGCGTCACTTCAAAAAAGTACTTAAGGCTTGGAGATTTCAACGATTTCCAATTCTGCAATTGCGATTCTGTTGTAATTTTTTTTTTTTTTTAACGATCAATTATGCCTTGCAGAAATTAGCGATCATTTTTTGATCAAGTATCTGAGCTCGACAGAAGAAGTATAGTGGCCTACCAAGACATTGGATTATCCTTCAAGGAAATCGGTAGTCATGCTGGACGAAATCAAGCAACTGTAATGCGGATATGTGATCGTTGGATGCAGGATGGTAACACGGACAAACGTGTTCGATAGCATCCACTACATGGTTGCTCAACGATTGACCCAGATTACATCCCCAGCTGCCACACCAGATCAACTTTGTCAATGTATTTAAGCTGCTTGTCTGCTGTACCCCAAAAACAAATCCAAAGTCTGAATCAATGCTGAGGCGTATGGCAGCGGTGATCTCCAACAATGACCGCTACTCTGGCAAATGATTTTGGCAGAAACCACACTTTGTTTAACATGTTGTCTACAAAATAAATTTTGTTGTGATATTTCTTGTCTTTCTTGGTGTTGCAATTTGGATAGCCAGCAGTGTATACCAAACGCTTAAATACATATTGATTATTTTGAATGAATCACAAAGTCTTTAGTGTAACTACATGATATGTTTTAGATCATATAATATTTAATTTAATATCGTTAATTTTGGATATTTTGTGTATAGAAAAAAATTGGTTTTATTCATTTTTAAATATTAATTTCAGTCAAAATATTTTCCCTGTAAAATCTTAATGCTTAATTTTCTTATTATATGGATTGAAGTATCTAGTGTAAATGTATAAAGAAAAGTAATAATGATGAAAGAGTTTCAGATATGTAACTACTTTCCAAATATGGATTATTTTCTATAAAAATCAAAGCAAAATTGAAAAAAAGTTGCCTATAATTTCTGAGGATGTGCGAATGATTGAAAACTGGATGCGAAAAAAAGATGAAATCATTAAATAAAATTTACATTTTCAAAGATTTGTTTAAAGCATACATTAAGCATCTTACAAGCAAACTAACACCAAAACACAATTTGACTTTTCAAAAAATAGGAAATGTAAATACTTAAACGCAATCAACCAAGTCAAAGATATATGATGAATTTACATCAAAATGTAATTTACCAAAACAAAGGAACATAAGAATGCACCTTACAATTTTAACGTTTTCTCGGTAAACTCATTAACTCTTGAAAAAAATTACCGAAGGAACTCATGCTCACACACATACAAACAAAATACCAAAAAAGTCCTTGATGAAAGAAGTTTTAGAAACTTTATGAAGGGCATTTAGCAGGTAATAAAAACTTATATATATGATCCTTTTAGATAAGACATATTTCTGCCACCATTATTGAAATGCTATCATAAAAATTTCTTCTGATCAACTTGGGAGAAATATATTTCAAAATTGTAAATCAAATGTCAAGAAAACTAGCTTAATGGGTTCCTGTTTGTTGAAGGAATGGTTTGTCCACGAGTGTTAAAGTAAATTAATGTAATAAAAAAATCTTAAAATATTACGCACTATTATGTTGACGGTTTTTTAAAATCTTATTTAGTTCAGAGATTGAGAAACAGGATTTAATTTTTAACATAATATATAGTACAATAACACGTTTTCATATGAAACAAATTGTATAAAGAGGATTTAAATTATATCAGAAAACAAGAAGTGTTCGCACAAACTCTATTGATGTAGATCATAGGACTGATTTTCTTACTGTCTTTGTTAATACTCATTCCAAGGGAACAAAATATATGAAAGAATTGAAAAAACTGCTGACTAATAAATGAAACTTCTATTGAAAAATACAGAAACTGTTTTTAATTTACCTATAAAAGGGAATTTCTTAAATTTTTCAGTATTTTAAAATACTTAAAAATTTGTTAAAGTAGTAGTATAAAATTATCAACATTTTAAAATACTCTGTATTGAGAATTAAAATTAGTATTAAACTGAGTTTAGTATTAAATATTAAGGTCATATGTCCTACCACTCTTCATTTACTAAATTTTGAAAAAGATTTTTTTTCATATTTCTTCGATAACTCTCATATTCATATTCATTCATATTTCTTCGATAACATTAGATTTAAAGCTTAACTTCAAAGTTACTGATAAATATATCAGTAATTCACGTTTGCCCTTCTATCACAACTAACACACCGCTTCAAAATTTTCCCTTAATTACTAAATTCTGAATTTTAGCTAATTTTATGAAATTTTTTAAATAACTTTGGAAGCCAAAGAAGATAAAACACTAGATTACAAATATAAGGTTTTCATGTGTTTAGAGAATATAGCTATAAAGCTTTGTCATTATCTTAAATATCATTTTCGAATAAATGGTTATGCAATGGGACTCGAAAAGCGAACCGTACAATACTTGAATAATTATTTCAGATCTCTTGTTTAGAGCAGCTCAATATTTTAAGGCAGCTGCATTTCCAATATATTTTATGTTACTAAAAATCACTATTGAATCTTGAGTTTATTTCAATTCAAATACAAAGGCCAATAATGAAAGTTGTGCTGATAATTGAGAAGAAACATTCATCTCATCACAACACTTGAGGCACTGTTTGCGTTGTAATCAAGAATGGGAACGCATTTCGTTTTGGTATCTTCCTTTAAATGCTGACATATTTTTGGGATTAATCTGTAAGCAACATATATATGCAAGATAATAATCAATTCCAAACTACAGAGTTACATTTCTTTCTCTCTCTGCCTCTCTCTCTCTCAAACTCTGTCTCTCTCTCTTGCACATCCGCAGATACTTCTGCATTTTATTGGCAAAATTTGTGTGATAGGAAATATATTTTCGGAAAATTTTAATTTCAAAAATGGAGGCAATTTTTGTTGTAGCCTTTACACAGCTCTTAATTGATTATATTGATTTCCCAACACAATACTTCACAATAATTATTAAAAAAATTCATATTTTACTCACGCTGAAGTGTGAGGATACTTTTGTCAGTGATACTAAATTTTTTAAGCTAAAAACGATATCTTTTAATTTCTTTCTTTAATAAATTCTTCAATGGATATATGAACTAGTTAAAAATATTCATAATGATCAAGAAAAAAGAAGTAAATGTGTCTAAGCACTTTAATATTCACCATTATCGAAGTTTTTAATAACGAAATCTCCGGTAAAAACATTTATCTGTTAATGAAAAAAAAACTATTCAAATGAGAAAAAGGAAATTATTTGAATCATAACAATATATGAAAAAATAATGGCTATTAAAATAATACTGACACTTATGTGTTATATATTATTATTAACTCTCTCTCTTGTTAACTAAATACTTTTGTGTGTGTGTGTGTGTGTGTGTGTGTGTGTGTGTGTATGTGTGTGTGTGTGTGTGTGTGTGTGTGTGTGTGTGTGTGTGTGTGTGTGTGTGTGTGTGTGTGTGTGTGTGTGTGTGTGTGTGTGTGTGTGTGTGTGTGTGTGTGTGTGTGTGTGTGTACATTTGTATACATATATAATAGTTAAGGTCATATAATTCTAGTGCCCAAGCATTAGAAAAAAATTCTGTGTGTAATACATGAAAAATTCTGGATGTAGTAAAGTCATCCATATTATCAAAACGTAATTAAGCCTTAAGTTTTTAAAGAGATTTTATTATATTTTTACTCATTGTTCTTCCCATTTTACTCATTCACGTACAGAATAAATAAATAAACCACTATAAAAATAATGCACTTAAATGAAATTCATAAGTTTAATTAAGCATGACTTACATAAAGCAATCTTACAAAAAGTGTATTAAACGAGCTAAACGTACAAATTATATTTTTGTGCGTTGGTAAAAACTATGCAGATAGAAAAAACATACTTCAGATTTAATGAATAACATCCGAACCTCTTCCCCAAGCATCAGCGTGATTTTTAAGATATTTTCAAGTCTTAGAGCAATTTCCTTCTTGGATTAAATCGACTGTAGATTCTATTAGTGGATTTCTTTTTCTGTTGAGCAAACGTAACTCTAATGAAAATTCCTTGTCTTTCAAAAGTTTTTCCTCCTGCGCAATTTATTTCTTCAACCTGTTTTTAATTAGTTGCAGCACTTTATTCATTCTAGAGAAAACTGTTCGATAATGCAAGAGTGAAAAGTTTTTTTCTGTCCTTAAAATTTTTCAGTAAATGCTATATCTTAGAAAGCAATATGTTTCAAGGAAAACAAAATTTCACATTCATCTAAAAAGCGTCTACATTTTCTTCATTTTATAGGAGATAGGACAAAACTTTCTTGCTTTTTGTGGCGGTTCATTGTGCATTTTTTTTCAAATAAAAGATTTCTGAAATTTTCTCTAATTATAAATCTTAATAAATTAAAAAGCAAATAATTTCATTAATCCTCATTAAAAATAAAAATCATGCATCCCATTTGAAACTTGTATTCCTAATAACATTGCTTGCATGAATTATAAAAAATTCCCATTAATTTGTAAATTTGCATACATTTTAATGACCAAATATTCTAAATGATTAACACGTATAATGTAACATAAAATTTTCATATTTTTGTTAAAATCGAATTAATTTTTGAAAACATTCTGTTTCCAACACCTTTAACTCTAGGTCTACATGTTTTTTTTAATATTAGTTGCTCGAAATCATATTTTTGAATTCATTAATTATAATAACATTTAAACACTAATTTTGTGTGTGCGTGTTTAGATAATAAATATTAAAATAACCAATGCATATCATTTATCAGAACTATTGGTATTTCAAGCAGTTTCACGCATTTTACAATGCATTAAATGAGTTTAGATACGCAAAACCTGATAGCTGTAGTATAATTCCTAATAAATACTTTTTTCTTGGTAAATATTGCTTCCTTTGTTATTTTTTGCTATTTTACTTTTAAAGCTCTCCTATAAGTTAAATGGCATTTGAACAAAATATAGTATTTGTTATAATAGATATATATAATTAACCCACAAGATAAATATCTAGTTCAAAAAAATTTCAAGTCTTTATTGTATGCTTGAAAGTGCTTCAGTATAAGAGTAGAAAGATTTTTAACCTATCAAATTTTAAGTGCAAATTATTTATATCAAATGCAATATAAATTACATCTGAAGGAAATTACAATAGAAGTAATTGAATACAAGTATAATGAGTTTTCTCCTAAACATAGATAATTAAACGACATATTATTATTTAAGAAACTACAAAGTCTTGTGTTATATTCTATATGAAGTGCATGCGAAAACATGAATTTACACATAACACAGTTTTAGAGAACATAATACACATTTCTTATTGTGCATATTTAGAGATATAACTTATTAAAGATAACATATTTTAAAATTGACTGAATCTTAATACGTTTGAGCATCATGTAAATTGAAATCAGCAGTCAAAACCATATAATCAGCTGAATGAATTCTGCTTAAGGTATAGCATCCTTCATTTGATTTCAATATTTTTTAAATTGATAATATGATAAATTAAGGAAAGAATAAGGAAGTTCCATTAGCATGCTAAATGTAAATAATAAAGAAGAAATTATTGAAAATTGAAATTTTAATTTATTAATATTTATTTTCCAGTGTTATTAAAAAGTTTACTGTTAATAAATTTCATTTCGGTTTTTTGTTATGCGCAAAACTTTGAATTAAAATTATATTTTCCATTAATTTACTTCGTAAATGAAAGTATGCAAGTAATTTTAAAATTTTTATGGTCACACTCCAAAAAATTGATCAAACATCCCAATTATATTGATAAGTTATTTAAAAAACCAAATCTCATTCTGCATAAAACTTTTGAATGAGTAGTTAAGTGAACGGCACTGAATAATTTTGAAATATTCAACTAATTTGATAAGAAAAATCTAAGACTTCAGTCAATGAAGAGAGCAAAAATTTATGATGGAGAAGTAAATTACGAAAATTCCCTGTAAGCATATGATACTAATACTGGGATAGATAAATTTAACAATAATCTCAAAGATTATTGCCACAAATAACTGATATGGTAATCTGTTGAGAGATAAGCAACAAAACAAATTAAACGAAGGAGATAAAATGGTTTTTTAGGAATCCCTTGCTAACTATTTTAAACAAGTAGTTAGTTACCAAGAAATCTTAGAAAAGCACTCCAATTACTATGGCGATATTCAGTGACTACTAGTTGTAGTTATGTGCTCGAAGGAATAAAATAGCATATCTAACTCAACTCAGAGCATTCCTCGTTGCGGTATTTAGGAAATTAACAATGTATATTGAAGGTTTGTAATAATTAGGGTTTGTCTACCACATAATCAATACCTTTTTTTTACTATCACATGGCCAAGCAAGTGAGAATATGTGACATGGTACAAAAATATTGCCATTGAGTGAGTTATTAGTAAAATATATTTTTACTTATGAAAAATAAGGTCTGATCGCTGATGGCAGATATTACTTGATTTGAAGTGACACTGCATTTGTGAAAATAATTCCTACAAATAAAGAATATCGGTATTCGAATTGTATCTCTTTGAGTGGATAAAAAGACACCATAGCTTTCCACGTGATATTATGAAGATTCATATCTATAGATTTAACATTCTTGCTGCTTTTTTGCTCATTTCTTGCAGCATAATAATAACTTTACAAGTTACAGGAAAAGCATCATGGATAACTATTGTTAACAGGCAGCAATTTATCACATGAAGTATCTGAATTTCAACAAGCTTGCTTGAAATGTTTTTGTGAAACATGATTTCTCTGTTTTTTCTGAAACCTATTTCGTGCACACAATTACTTTGTACCAGGAATTCATTTCGATATCTTACTTCTAGAACATATAGATCATATGATTAAAATTACCACACCTCCCTGTATTGTACTGCTTCTCTGAGTTTTGTACTTCATATTCAAATATTTTCCTTATTTCAAATGTAATTTGTTAAACACCTTAATTTTCTTTCACATTTCTATGCATGATCTACCTCGATTGTTTCTTACTCTCTTATTGATTTACTCTGCATAACATATTTTAACAATTTAAAGGGAACAGCTAAATTAGTTTTAAGTTATTCAAATTAACAATGTGTTAAACTTAATCTAATTATTCCATTCCTTTTAAAACTTACTGGTTCTTTAAAACTTTGATTTTTTTTGTATTTCAAGTTTACATGACTTTATTCTAGTTTTCATTTTCTTTCTTTAATCTTATTTCATCATTTCAACATTTTTACTTATCATTTAAAATTTACAGCATTTTGAATTGTCCAATACTGTCCATTAATCATAAATAAAATTAAAATATACAAAAAAATTTCAACCCATATTTTTTTCCAAAAGTAAAATAAAAAATATGTATTCTCTGATGGAAATGCTATTAATACTAATTGTTTTCATATTTATATTTCTTACATCTGTAACAAATTCGATCCAAAATCAAAAAATATTTCTTAGTAAGCAAATTGTTTGGGAATATTTACTCTAGGAAAACTTTTGATTAAATTATAAAAACAGATATAAAGTTACAATCTAAATCAAATCTCAAAAATTACCTTCCCTGCTTATAATAAGCATATTGTTTATAATAGATATATTGTTTATAATATCAGTTTACTAATAAGCAAAAAATAATCAGCATCGAAAGAACATCATATGTTAAGCTTTTAATCATTTTAAAATATCTAAGTTTATTATTTAGCTTAAGAAAACTACCTGAGAAATTTATCATCATATCAAAAAATTTCGTTATAAAATATTTTATATTATAAGATGATTTTTAAAAATTTTGAAAAGAAGAAAATTGTATACCAAATAATAAACTACATTTTTCTCAAAACGCAAAAGATAAATTTTAATTTATACTTTTAGAAAATTAAAGTAAAATTTAAAATCTAAGAAATGAAACACAAAAAAAAAACTTAGCAAATTTTATGCATAAATCCTGTGTGTGTGTGTGTGATTATAAAAAAAAAATAATAGAACAATACTTCGAACCTCATCATTATTTTGTCAAGAATGGGAGAATCACAAGCCTAACTTACATGCATCTGTAAAAGATCTTAATATATAACAGGCTCGTTGCTCCATTATTTTTGTCATGAATATATTCAAGGTGCTCGACTATTACTGCACGAGGTCACGTCGAGGCAGTAACATAAAATGGAGTAATTATCCGGGGTGTTTTGCTCCAAAGCCCATGGGATCATCAAAATAAGTTGAAGTAATTTTCTTGACATATTTTTAGGGAAAAGTTTTGCTTGATAGACAAATGAGTATAGACCGAATAGTTACGTTTATTATAACTGTTCCTTTTCTCATTATGCATGCCTTGGTGATAATTTTATGACAGAAACGTTGTTTTAGCATTTGGATTAACGATGGCAAATCTTAATTGCGTTTCAAAAATCTTCTAGACTCTTCTAGCGAAATCTCTGGAAACGAATCTCTTACGATTACTTATTCTCTTCAGTTGTTCGTTGAAGGTCGGTGATTGGGAGATGGGACAATGGGTCTATTAAGAGGAAAAGCTTTACTTAAAGGGGCTTCCACATTACTCTTTTGCATCCATTAATACTCAAGAAAGGTGAGAAGTTGGATTCAATTGGTCATTACTTGCTTCTGTAAATATCTTTACTTTTAAATGGATATGGAACTCTGTAAAGTTAACAATAGAGCATACTTTATTAGGAATTTCACCTCAAAATTTATTCTCGTGATAAACTATTCATTTTAATTTTCAAATAAACTTAAATTCATAACACTTAAATCAATTGAAGATACTTAAATAAAATTACTAAAATATTTGCAGTAAGTAGTGAATCTCATTTTATTTAAATCAAAAAACTAAACATTACAGAGCAATATTTTAAATAACCATAATATAAAAAAAAGAAAAATAAATTTAAAATTTAAAAAAAATATTTTTTACAAATTGCATAGTTGAAAATAAAATAGTTACATAAAACTAAAAAAATGATTTATATAAAAGTGATGGCAATGGTTTGAACTAGATTAACCAATATTTATAGTATTGTAAAGTGAAATATATATATATATATATATATATATATATATATATATAGCTCCTTATAAGATTAGTATAGTAAAGTAAAATATAGCTTCTTCTTCAGAAGAGAACGAGTGCATAGCTTTTGACGGAAAATTGCAATCTGAAAAATAGAGATATTTACTATTTTCTAAGCTTACTTTAAAATTCTATTTTCAACATAAAATTAGATTTCCAGTATAGATCAACTAGTTACAAATTTAATGAGGTGGGAATTATTTCAAAATTCTCAATTACAAAGTTAATAAATATTGAATTCTTCACTCATTTCAATAGCATTCCAGTACATTTTAAATTGGTGGGGTATTAAAACAAAACACACGTTAGATGCCATGGATAAAAACAATATTTTTTAAAAGATAAAAAAATACTAATTTTATTTTTAAGAAAACTACATTGCGATAATGTAAAAAGGAGTATCTGATGCCATATATAGATTTCTTTATCTCCATTGGTTATGCACAGATTGCAGTTTCAAAAGGGAGAAAAAATTCCTTCTCCTCCTTTCTTGAAGCGAGTACAGTACAGGAATTTTGTGCATTACAATCATAAAAAACTTTACAATAAATTGAAATCAGCTTTACTTATGGTTTGAATTAATTGCAAACTCTGAAGTCGCAATATTCCGAAACGAAACGTAGTAAAAAAAAGCGAAATAGAATAACATCTAGATAAAAATTGCATTCCATTATGTGAAGCCATCTCAATTCTATTCAGGGCAAAAATTTGACACATCAATTGTGTGTGTGTGTGTGTGAATAATCATTTTATTTGTTTAAATTACAAATATATTCAGTCACTAATATTCTATTCCAAACAAAATTGTAAAAAACACATAAAATTGAATAAAAAATAACATAGATAAAAAATAAACTTGCGAAAACATTATATACTCCATATTTTTACTATTGTTGATCAATCATTTTTAATATCAACTATTTTTAGTATAATAAAAGCATAAAATTATAGTTCTTTGCCATAAGTCATTCCATTAAATTACAAAATCTTTGATTTAATTATTATATAAATATCAAAGACATATTCAAAAAATTGCTGTTTTATGTGCAAACTAAATTTTAATGGCTGGCACTCAAATGATATAAGTATATTTAGAAAAGCAATCTAGTACTTAAAATTAATGATTTTTATTTGACTGAAATATAAATATAGTGCCCGTTATTTGTATTTATTGTTACGAATTATTGAGTATACAGCATATGAAAGGAAACATTTTTTTCTTTTTTTTTTTGTAATTGAAAGTAATTAGATTTTTGTTTTCTCCAACTGAACAGCGGATTCTATGGTAAGAATGTAAAGTTATGACAGTTGTTCGAAAGAAAAAATAATCTCATGTTTAATAATATATTCTTACAAAAATAATAAAATATTTAAGATTAAAATAAATCATTAATAGCTTTACTATATATGTACAACGAATTTTACATGCTAGAATTTGAAGCATGAAAAGTACAGTAATAGACACACCATATTTTTTACATATACAAGTTTTTTTTTTCATTTTATGTAATTAACTAATGATTCCTTTGGAGACGAAAGCTTGAATTATTCCTAATATTCAGAAGTATTATACAAATCGTTCAATAAAACTTCATTTTCATACTCCCTGAATTAAGTTTTTGCTAGCAAAATATAATTCCTTCAATGGCTTAATTATTTATTTTAAAATTTTTGTTCAATATTTTAAGTATCTCATTAAAATGAGGGTCATTATTAATGATCTTATGATTTAAAAAATTAATTCTAACCCAAATTTTAAAAGCTAAAATATGTATCACTTTTTTGTTATATTTTTATGTAAAATTATTAACCAGGTTTGATCTTCACACATTTCAGAATAAATGAAAATACACAAAATAAGAAATAAACAGAGATTATTACAAAATGCTCCTAATATTTATACTTGTATGAGACAATTCTTCAGAAAAAGCATTTTCTGAAGAAAAAATTTATAATTCAAGAAAAGTTTATATTAAAACATTTTAAGCAGAGGGAAAGGCCAAATGATATTTTTATCAAATAATTAGGAAATTTTCTATACTTTCATTTAAAATATAAAAGCCCCACATACTTCATCATTAAAGTTTAATTTTACTTAATTAATTTGATGACGCAAAATAATTTCCTAAAACATTTAACTACCACAAAAATATTTTATTTTAGTCTGTGAATATAATTCCAAATTATTATCATTTGAATGCTGTTAATAATATAAATTAATAGTTCAATATTATAAACTGTGCCCAGCAACAATTTAATAATTTAACAAATGAATATGGCGTAGTTACCCACAGCTTTTCGTAATAGCCAATCTCCTAAAAACGCAAAATAATTGAAGCAGTATACACACTTTCACAGATATATTTACTTACGTTCAACATGATATTAGTTTCGAAATTTCAGAAAAAAATTACATAATTTTCAAATATTATTGAAAGAAATTATAATTGCATCGAAATGCTATTTTAAAATTTTACTATCGTCAAAGAGAGTGTGTGTGTGTGTGTGTGTGTGTGTGTGTGTGTGTGTGTGTGTGTGTGTGTGTGTGTGTGTGTGCGTGTGCGTGTGCGTGTGCGTGTGCGTGTGCGTGGTGTGTGTGTGTGTGTGTGTGTGTGTGTGTGTGTGTGTGTTTTAATTAGCAAACTAATAGCATAAATGTCACAAACAAAATCTCACTATGTTTTAATTTAAAATGAACATACATATTAACTTAATATTTTTTAAATGTAAAACATGTTACACCTTTTCTCTATGCCGTTTAAATAAAATCTTTAAGCAATTCTTTAAAAAAAATTTCTAAAACAATTTATTTTTTATGAAGTTATAAGTATTTGCTCAAACATTTCGTATAATCGTTAAAAACTGTAGAAATTTATAAAACGTTTTAGAATTAAAATTTCAAAACATTTGCTATAAGTTATTATTTAAATAAAATTAAGTATGCACAAATATTATTATATTTCATTAAAGACATTTATCCTGCTTTCAAGAAAGTTTGAGTGTAGAAGACGTGTTAATATTTAATTAAAAGAACAATAAATATTTTAGGAAAAATTTCTTACGTGAGGATAAATTTCCTATTTAAAATTTCTTCCATGCATTTTTTAAAGTAAAATATTTATATGTTGCTGAATTTAAAGAGCACGTATTGATGTGTTTAATAATGTATTTATTTGATGCTGTAAAATGAAAAAGGATAAAGAAAATTTTCTAGGTTACTCAACAATATTATAAATTCTGAGGTTTTTACATTTTTCTGATTAACATTTTTATAAAAATTTTTAATAACATATCATTAAACTGGGGTTAAGGTATTTTATATTAAAATGTAAAGTATCCAATCACTTGCAATGTCTTAGAAGATTTCTAGTTACAATGGTTAAAAACAATGAACATAATTTTTTGTAAAATATATTTTCTAACTAATACGAGTATTATGTTATAATCACTTGCTTTAATATGGTAAACCCTCACTCTCTTCTTTCCAACCATAATGACATAGAATGTTTATTAATAGATATCATTTGTTATTTAACTAATTATCTAGATATCTTGTTTTTCCACTTGAAAATTGTATAAAATTCCTATCTTGAGACAGCAAAAGAATGTTAACATTCGAACTTGATATATTGTCCTTAAAAGTCATTGTCTAATTATCTCCTTCATATAAAGTTGAGATAAAGTGTGCTGTGTTTCTCAAATGTCGTATTAGGTGGCTGATTTTCCTACATTAAAATACTGACTTTCTCATCTTAATACTTAAGATATCCATAGTTATTTACAATATGAATGATTTAAAATTAAATATAAGTATAAAAATAGAAGATGGTATCTTTTTCTTTTCGATTACTTAAAATAAGTAAATACAAGCTTATTTTTCATATTTTTACCTTCTACCTATGTTCTAAATGTATTTATGCTAAAACGTTCTTCGGTCATGTATTACACTGTAGGGCTAATTTTACCAAAATAAGGTGTGAATGAATTCTCGAAACACAGCAAAAATTTCCATCCGAGTTCAGAATCGAATCAACGAACTGTAGAACGAGAGCATTGATCAGTCAACTTGTTTCATTTTTCGGCATTTAAATTTACTATCTTACAAAAACAGATTCGAAATGATTGAATAATGATCAACTAACTGCTTATTCATATTTATTTAACTAACATCTGCCAATTTTTACATTTTTCTTTATTGATTATTTTTGTAAATAATAACTTAACAAAAATTTTAAATAATTGGCTAGGAGTAAAAATAAATTGCTTTAACAAAATTAAAATATCTCATTTTAATGAAAAATATTTTCATAAAAAATTACTTTTTCCTTCCCATTTGCTGACTTTATTAAATATAATATGGTTTTATGAATATATTGAAATAGAATACAAAATTATTAAAAAGTTATATCAACTGCAACAAATCAACAGAAGGAAAGATGTTTCTCGTGTTGAATTATTCACTGAAAAATAACGTAAATTACATACTTTGATAGCACTGAAACAATTCAAAAATATTATATAAGTCAACCTTAATTGTCAAAATCAATGTTTCTCATTTATTTCATTTATTTAATTATTATCTCTCATTTATTTAATTATTATTATTATTTAGTTTAAAAAATAAAAGCCGTTTATTTATTTCATAAAATAGAGTCGATAAATCCTTTTAATTCACTAACGTTATTTCTTATCGATATAGAATCGGTTTTCATTATGAAATGGCGCAAAATAAATGTTACTTAAAAACATTTAATATTTTCATTTGATCTTGTGAATAAACATTTTAATATCTTGAAATTACCTACTCCAATTATTATCATGTGCACATTGTTCTCTACTAAGATAGTTCATAATAATGTTTCGAAATAAGTCTACTAATATAGAGAAGGCGTGATTCCCTCACACGAAACCCGCTGAACTTCTATTATAAATAATTATTTAAGTGTGAAAAACTTCTATTTCAATTTTATATGAGATGTATTTGTACAGTTAACTTATTAGAGTATATTATGACGGTATTTCATCTATGAACTTTGAGTTTGAAGAATTTTTCAACATGATTCAATGAAATTTAAAAAAAATTAATAGTTATAAAAGCCAGAATTTTATTTCAAATGCAATAAAATGATGAAACAGTTAAAGGAAAAGGTAACAAAATGCAGTGAATTGGTAATAAGGCAATCTTATAAAATTCTAAAGTATTTCAAAATTTGGAGAAATAGTGAGGTTTGGAGTGCTTATATTGTGATTCAGTGGAAAATAAGATTAGAGTTTTAAGACTCATAAGAAACCTTAGGAACATTATTGGCACAAAAATCACCCCCATCAACAGAGATCTAAATGAAAACAAAAAGAATACTAAAACATTTGAATTCAAAAAATAAAAAAATTATATCCAGCGTGTAAAGTTTGATCATTGGTTCCAAGTTATATAGTGTAATAAATGAAAGTTTTGATCCAAATGGAAATAATCATATGGTATATGAAAGGGAATGTGTGGTGAAAAATTGCTATTTGTCAATCAAAAAATATAGGAAGTAAGGGGCTGTATACGTAATAAAAGTCTTCGAAGCAAATTGTCAATCTCTCCCTATCTTATATATGACAGGTATATAATTTCTGTTATATTTAAAATATTTAACAATTAACATAATATATAAAATGGTTAACTGTATTAAAAATTACATAATTTACTGTTTAAAAAGCCTCAGAAAGAGCAAATATTTAGAAAGAACAATGCTACTAATTAACCCGTCGTCTTACCACAATTTCATCGAATAACAAATAGATTTAGAATTAACCCATTCATTTGTACTTTGCTGTATTTATTATTGATTTTAGATTAAACTTACTTTGGTATTCAATTTTTAACCCGGTAAGATTAACCTGGCCCTGATTTTAATATTTTTGAGAATGTAAGACTTGTATGGCCATGCTTATCAAGAAATATAAGGAAATTATATAGAATTCACTTTGAGCAATGTATAGAATGTGTAATAGCTTCGTAATATATAGAACCTCAAAAATATCCATAATTTATATAGTTCAATATCAAAAGGTATAAAAATTGTAATTAAGCAAAGGAGAGTAGAAATCGTAATTATTAGGAATTTTTAAATTCTTTTCTATGCAGTTAGTTTAAAAAAAAAATTTTATTCTTATTCATAACATAACTACACTACTGGCCATTAAAATTGCTACACCAGGAAGAAATGCAGATAACAAAATGATATTTATTGGACAAATATATTATACTAGAAATAACAATTGATTAAATTTTCAAACAATTTAGCTGGATATATATATATATATATATATATATATATATATAGATCCTGAGAAATCAGTACCCATAACAACCACCTCTGGCAGTAATAACAGCAGTTATACGCCTGGGCATTGAGTCAAACAGAGATTGGATTGCATGTACAGGTACAGATGCCACTGCAGCTTCAACACGATGCCACAGTTCATCAACCGTAGTGACTGGCGTTTGATGACGAGCCAGTCGCTCGGATACCATTGACCAGACGTTTTCTATTAGTGAAAGATCTGGAGAACGTGCAGGCCAGGGCAACAGCCGAACATGTTCCGTATCAAAGAAGGTCCGTACAATACCGGCAACACGCGGTCGGGCATTATCCTGCTGAAACGTAGGGTTTCGCAGGGCTCGAATAAAGGGTAGAGCCACGGGTCGTAACACACCAGAAATGCAACGTGCACTGTCCAAAGCACTGTCAATGCGAACAAGAGGTGACCGAGACGTGTATCCAATGGCACCCCATACCATCATGCCAGGTGATGGGCCAATAGGACTATGACGAATGCACGCTGCCAGTGTGCGTTCACCACGATGCCGCCAAACACGGATGCGACCATCATGATGCTGTAGAGAGAACCTGGATTCATCTGAAAAGATGACATCTCGACATTCGTGCGCCCAGGTTCGTCGTTGATCACACCATTGAAGGCGCTCTTGTCTATGATGCAGCGTCAAGGGAAGCCGCAGCCATGGTCTCCGAGCTGAGAGTCCATGCTGCTGCAAACGTCGTTGAACTGTTCGCGCAGACACTTGTTGTCTTCCAAACGACCCCGTTTCTTGACTCACGGCTCGTGACGTGGTTGCACGATCCATTACGGCCATGTGGATAATATGCCTGTTTTCTCGGCTGCTAGTGATAGGTGACCGTTGAGATCCCGCATGGCGTTCCGTATTACCGTCCTGAAACCATCGATTCCATATTCAGCTAACAGTCATTGGATCTCGACCGACGCGAACAGCAATACTGCGATAAGATAAACCGCAATCCCGGTACGCTACAATTCGACCTTTATCAAAGTCAGAAACGTGCTGGTACGCATTTCTCCTTCTTACACGAGGCATCGCAACAACTTTTCACCAGGCAACAACGTTCAAATGCAATTTGTATATGAGGAACCGGCTGAACAATTTCCTCGTTTAAACACAATGTAGGTGTTGCTACTGGCGCCTGCTTTGTCTGAATGCGCTGAAAAGCTAATCATTTGCATATCACAGCACCTTCTTCGTTTCGTATAAATTTCACGTCTGTAGCATGTCGCCTTCATGGTGTAGCAATTTTAATGGCCAGTAGTGTATATATATACACACATATATATAATAAATAGAATATATATATATATATATATATTATATACACTATTCTAATTTTAACAACATAGTTTAGCTTATTTATTTATTTCAAACATTTTTGTTCCTATATATTAAGATAAAAAAAAATAGAATTTTGTTCAAATTACTCTTTTGTTAGAGTTACGATGTGCATCCCTAAGCGGAATAACTTTCGAGGATTCCTACCAAAGATCAGCAAGAAATTGATTTTTTAAAATATATTTCAATATTTTTAAAGTTCTCTGCTTTTATAGCATTTTTTTTATTAAATTTAGTGTTACTTTTATTTCTATATTCAATCACAACTCAAATCACATTTCCACTTTCTCTATTTTTTGTGGTTCGAAGAAAATGCAATTCCTTTATTGTATTTTCCCTATACAAAAATTTATATTCCACGCATATTTCTGGGAACCGAAAAGCGCAATATGTTGTCATCATTTTTGAGGACCATACCTATAACTATAAAAGCCTTCTATATCATTTAAGTTAAACCTCTTTTTTATCCTTGGCTAGGAATGTTCCTTGTCTGATAATTTTATGTTTCCTTCAAGCTAATCTGTTTTTACTTTTGCATGCAGTTCAGATTATACATCATGTGCATGGTATTTTATATTTTGTTATGCAAGAATCAATGCTCAAAACCTCTCATAATCAGACTTACTAATACCCAAAAACATTTAAATTATCAGTTTAAATATTTTGGATCCTGTTAAGTTTCAGATTATTCAGAGCGATTTTCACCAGCTGTTTTACAGTTCAGAATGATTTTTATATGACCCTTATACAGATTTCTTGCTGAAACTTAATTTACTTAGATTAATACTAAATAATTATAGATTAACAATTAATAATAAACTGGAAATATACTGGGAGTTTTCTAATGCTACTCACAGTGCATTTAAAATTCATGAGAATAAAAACTTGAATACGTCTAGAAACGAGTTTTTATCAAGTTTTCAGGATTTCAAACAAAATTATTTAGGAAGCCTGACTAATTTATGCGATATTTTACGGTTTCTTCTTTATTTATGAATCAATATAATTTCTGTTATCTGTTTATAAAATCTTGAAACTTGTGTCGCAGCCTGTAGATGTTATTTCCATTTAATATTTTCACTAAATTCCTAAAACTTTTTTACACACATTAGTTTTTAGTATTTTCATAAAAACACATATTTATTTATTATTAAAAACAAGTATCAAATGGGCTTTTCTTCCGTAATATAGAAGAGAAATATGTATGATATTTCGTTTATGGCTCTACGGTTATTCTACTCATGAGAAATAATGCGAACAAAGTGTATTTTTAATGCACACAAAGAAGACGAAACAAGCACAGAGCCCATGAACTGTTCAGTTGAAGGAATAGAGTTAGGAATTCAATTTCCAAATAATAAAATATGTGTCTGTAAAAAAATCATACAATTCCTCTATTATTTATTTTTATAAAGAAAAGTTAAAAAAAAATTCATTTTTTGTTATGTTTAAGATGTTAATTCAAAAACATACTGATATGAAAAATTTTATGATTCTATGAATATCTGTAATATGTGTCCCAAAGATTTTATTCTCTTCAAACACAGTATTAATATCTATAGTTTCAATTTATCGCTAAAAAAACACATCATGAAACTTAATTTTGATATTGCTTCATATGATACTAAGTATACAGTATACTTGATACTGACCAACCTAACAATACAATATTTTGATCAGTCTTGTTTTAATTACAATAAAATAGCATCGCAAGAATTCTCATATTATCAATAATTCATTTAAAGAAATTTGAATCCACTTTTATGAAAAAAAATTGATTTAAATATATTGAAATATAAACTCGTAAAATATCAACCAAAATCTTATAAAATAGGATTTGTAATCAATGCCTTACCTTCATTCTGATTTGAATAATTGTCTTTTAAGCAAATGCGTTTATATTTAAAACAATAAAAAAATGACACTCTCTAAAGTGTAAATCATTACATGTATTTTAAGTTATGTGACACAAATAGAGTCCCACTCCTTTTCTTGCTTATTGCTTATAAGATGTCAGCATTTTTAATTAGATTTTGAGTACAAACTTGCAACGTATCAGCACAAACTTCATTTGAAATTTAATTTTGAATCCGTGTTTCTATTTTTACTACCTTTCTTTTTATAAGAAATGTCACCGTTGTGTAGTATTAACAGTTCACGAAAGAAAATTAAATACTCTTTGTAGCGTTTTTCAGAACACGAATTTTTTCAGCCTCTTTTCCTTAAGAGGATATTTTCCATTGTCTAACTTGAACATTCCTTTCTTTCTCATTGCTCTCAGGCACAGACTTAATGTTATGTTTCACCGCAAATGTAGCTTAAGAGAAAGTTTCTCATTTAATGAGATTTTTTTTCATATCTCATTTCAAAAGTATATAAGAGAAATAATTAATATATTACGACATGTATTCTTTGTAAAATAGTAGGCACACATTAGAAACTTCTCATTTGCAATTTTATATTTGAATGCTTGTATATTTAGAATTCATAGATAAATCTTTATTAAATTAGATTTTTTTTGTGGTTGTAAAAATTCAAAGTATAAATGTGAAATTTCAATTTTAAAAAGAATGTTTTTACTTAATACATTCTTAAAAATGAAAGCAGACTGTTTATTTAAGATTTAAAGTAATGCCTAACAAAATGTCAAGGCAATTTGTTTTACATTTTAAGCATCGTTTAACTTAGTGAACAAAATATTTTGTTTTAGTTTTTTAGACATGATCTTCTGAAAGGAAAATAATTGTTTTTTATGTGATTTAGGAAATTTTGCTCGAAAAATTTAAAAAATGGGAGCTATTTTTTAAATATTGAAAAAACTGAAGTAAACAATAGTTTTAATTACTGAAAATGAGTAGAAATGCAGAGCTTCCTTTTTTTTCAGAAATTTGGAGCCCAAAAACTGTTACTTGAAAGTGTTTATTGAAACGAGAGTTAAATTTATTTATTGTGAAAATATGGAGAAAAATTTAGTTTTCTTACTTTGATAAATCTTGAACTAAAAAATTACAAATTGCCAGACAAGAAGAAATGCTTAGTTACATATCAATGAAATTTTCTTCTCAAAAATTAATGGAAAATTGTCACATTCTTATGTGACAATTAATCGATCAGTTAATTGTAATGTTTAACTCGTTCGTGTGCAGCCAATTAATTATTTCATGATTGTATAAAAATTAAGTAAAGGATTTTTTTATAGAAAAAATATGTTTTCCAAGTGGACTGGAAATATAATAATACATGTATACTTGGACAATTCTGTTTGATGAAAAATTGTCATTCAGCTGGCCTTTATGGAATACCACATAACTAAGATTATTTAACAGAATTTCAAATCAATAAATTGAATAAATATATTGAAAATAAACTTCTATTCCTTTTAATTAATCACTAAATTTATGGTTTATTTACAATCAATGAGTATTTTATCGTGATGTTACAACAGATCAAATCTCAATATTTTCGAATTTTTTTCGAATAAATATTTGTAGTGGTCTTCAATAAAATGAAGTGTGGATTTCTGAATAAATGCACACTTCATTTTATTGAAATTTATTCAGTCAACACTATTTATGAAATTGATTTGCATTTCAAAAGAATGTGGATCATATATATTTTTGTTAATACTTAGTAAATGAAACATGGTATATGATTTATTTTTTATATCGTACTAATAAATAAATCTGAATATTAATGTATGTTTGGCTACATTTAAACTCTTGTCAAAATTGAATTCCTTGCTCAGCAATTACTTTCTCGCTCAAAATTCCTGCAAAAGTCTGCTTATTTTGTAAGATATAAGTTTTTTCTTTGTTTACAGAGATGCCTTTTTATAAATATTTGTGAATGCTGATTTAAGATAAGGTTTATTAGTGTATGTACAATTTTATGTTATTTATGCTTAAACTAATAACACAATGTTAAAATAATTGATTTTTTATTTTGAAATTTAAAAAGAAACTAAATAGCATTTTGGCATTAGGTATTTGTTATATTATGGCATCGTGACACACACACACACGAGAACATTCGATGACAAACATTCAGTAATGTTTTTTCAATGAATTCAGAGGAAATTATAATACGATAAGGAAAAGAAAACATTAGAAAATAAATGAAAATTAAGAAAATAAATGTAGTGAAAAGAGAACACATTTTCTTAATTTGTGTCGCTCTCCATGGATTGCTTAGAGTGATTAAGAAGTTTTGCTACCATGGGTTAAATACACCTAGAAAAATTATAATATATCAACGAAAAAGTATAAGAAACGTGAGAAAAAATTTTGAAGCGCCAGATTTGCTTAAAAGAATTAAGTACTCTAATATATATACACTAATCTCTATAATTAAATGATTTGCATATATGTCAGATGAAGAGCATCTTGATTAATAATGAATGTATACATAAAATACTGCATAAAAATATTATATTTTATTAGAGTGGGTTATATTTAGGGAGTGGTTTTGGAAATTGATGCGTTAAATTGTTAACTCATAATGATGGTTCAGTAAAGTATTAATTATTTTATGCTGCAAAATTGTTGATTGAAAGAGGAAATGAAACAAGAAAGCTGACCTATTTTCATTAAATATATGTCGCTTACTATTTATTTTTAAAATTGAATGGTTCAAAATAATTGTAATAAATTGTTTAAATGAATAAAAATGAAGTTTTTATTGCAATACTTTAATTACTTTTTCACTGTTTCGAAAAAATAATGCTTACTACTGTAATTTAAAATAAATTATTTAAACTCAATAATCAAATTATTTAAGTACATTGAAAATAAATGCAAAACTCTAAGCATTTTACTTCAACTTAATTTACAGAGTCGTTATAACGTTTGTTTTGATAAGGTCATCATCAATATTTTAACATGCGTTGTTCTTAATCTATTTTTACTGTATTAATGCAATGAAATGACACTATACGTTGACATTATTAGAAAGAAAATAGTTCACGTTTTGTCTTACCACACATCAAGTTTTCTCTTAGTTTTAAATGTAGTTTAATAAAGTGATAGATACCTATGTGCTCATATCTCCGTCTACAAACTTCCAAACCAGATAAACGATATTATAGCTAGATTTGTTAAAACATGTATAAATCCTTATTGCTGACCTTTGGCATAAGCTTAGTCAAAAAAAATTTAAAGATTATTAACCCTAGTATGGGGAAATTATTTACTACTACAAATCTCTTTTTGCTGTATTGCTCGTCTTGACTTAAAATGAGTGAATCTTAAATTTAATAATCAAAAAATTTTACAAGTAAATTTAGTCTATAGTTTTACTTCTATTAAGCTGACAGTTACTTAGTAGTTAACTATCCACTCTTAGAATCCTCGTACTGCAAAGATAGCCTAATTCACCAATCGAGGTACAAGTCCCAGTTTCTTATAGGCATTAGGAATTTAAAACGGCATAATTTCAATCGATTGTTAAATTAAAGAAATTTAGAAGAATAACTGCTTAAAAAGTTTCATTTCGAGAAAATTTCATTATCTACTAAGAGCACATTCACTGTTTTTAAAAATAGCTTAGAGAAAACTCACATTTTAGCAAAATATATTCTTATCTTGATACTGTTGATTACTCGCTTCTATGGAAAGTGTTCAATGTTTTTGAAAAATATTTATTAATTACAGAAACATTATATTTATTTTTCTTAATACAATATCATAAAAAAATACAAAATTCACTTTTTTAATTTTTTTCATCATTCAACTGGTGTTTACAAACAAAATGTCAGTATCAGTTAAATGCCACGTTTCTGGTTTCTGGAAGACATACTACCAATTTTAAGATTTTCTCAACAGAGAATTGAAGCAAAAACTTCAAAATTCAGTCATATGAAGAGAATTTCAACTAAAGGAATCTGAAAATATGTGAGACGTCACAGAAATTCTGTGACATAGGCAGAATGGAGTTATTCAAATTTAAGTAAATATGTATTTTATTTTCTGAGATTCTAAATCAAATTTCACATGACTTCATTTCCTTAGCTCTTATTATCCCGTTTCAATTGATATATATATATATATATATATATATATATATATATATATATATATATATATATATATATATATATATATATATATATATATATATTATTTGCAAGCTATTTATTTTGAATTTGAATACATACCCTATAAATAAATATTAGCTTATCAGTCAAACAAATATTTTTCACTGCTCATATATAAAATATTAATTAAAAAAAAATCAGATTATTACCTTAAATATAATTTGCCAGAAGTAAAAATGCATCTGAAATAATTGTCATGCTTTCAATCCTATATTTTTATAAAAGAGTCAAAAAAATATATTTCAAAATTATATAAATGTAATGTTTATAACACACACACAAACTTCAATTAAAAGTAATATTATTATAGCTATACTTATCCTGTTACATCCTCTAAACTACTGTCGTTCTCTTCCAGTGAAATATGAAATTTATTTCGGTAAATTGTTTGCGAGCATGTACATAAAATACATATATTTCTAGATGCTTCCATATTTCTCTCTGTACCTTGTTGATTCAGGAAAATAATCTGTAGATGGTGCCTTAATGGACTTGGCAACAGAAGCAGCTTAAGTCCTGTTATTCTTATGTGGTTCACCACTTTTTATAGAAGTTGAGTAATACTCCTGATAGATTTCATCCAAATCGGCTTACCTCCACGGGTGGAAGCTTCCCGACATGCATTTCACAGTTCAAGAATCAGTTTTTGATCTAACGTAAAATTACTCTTCTCTGCTAGGATTTTCTCTATCGATGAAAATAATTCATAAAGCTTAAACATATAGCGCACGCTATGATATTAATGGACAGATTATGTTTTTGCAATGATCATTCACTTATTTCACTTTCTTGATCCAAAATATATCTCATAAAACGATAAAGTTTCACAAGAGGTTTTTTGAGGTAATTTTTCTCCTTTACGGATAATCTTATGTGTTACATTGCAATGTAGTTCTAAAAGATTATATATATATATATATATATATATATATATATATATATATATATATATATATATATATATATATATATATATATATATATATATATATATATATATATATACATATATTATATATATATATATATATATATATATATATATATAATACACAGTGCATGTAACTTGATAAAACTTGATGATTATTGATAATAATAGACTAGTTTTCGATTTTTTATTAAATAATAGTATTTATTGGATTAGTTCCTTTGATTTTAAAGACTTTTTCACCAATATACTTATTTATTAATGAAATGATATATTGTATTTCTATTTTCAACATTATTAAAATGTATTAAATGTTGATTTTGAAATTCTGGAATTACTTGGTTAAATTATGTGTATTCATAATAACTATATATATAATGTGGTGGAAATATTTTTATTCAAAATTGTGATATTTCACAAGGCTCTGATTTTTCAAGCTTACTTGCAAATTTATTTTTACATAATTTTGAAAGAAGTTTTATTTACCAATATCCTTCTGCCTTTCAGCATATCGATATATATATCGATCGAGTATATGACATTATTATTTTCAATGATTCAAATTTTGAAGACAATTCTAAAATGATTCATCCAAATAAACTTACTCTAATTGAAACCATAATCTTTGTTAATAGTACTGAACTTTTGGATTTATTCATCAGTATTGTGTGAAAATTTAATTACTTGTATTGACATTTTTGATAAATCTAATCAATTAAATTTTAAAGTTAACAAATTAATTTGCTGGAACTGGAATATTTTTTTAAATTAAAGAAATATTATATTTAATGAATTATATCGCATCTATAACACTTACAATAATTATAAATTCACTAAAAAAATCAAATAAAATGCCCAATTAATCACATTAAAGATAATGATATTCCTGTCAATTTATTTTGAAATTTGCAAGAATAAGTGAATCGCTTGTAAGCTTGAAGTAATGTGTAAGGGCCATCTAATTTATTAATTTGTAATAATTTTACGCTTCTTAATGTAAATAATTTTACGCTTCTTTCTCTTGGTGCAGACACTTTTCGGGGACATTGTTCGAAGATATTTAGAGATGTCTTTCATGCATGTTCAATCAATTCAGAAACTATGCATTCAAAACATTGAGTGTAAGATGTAAAAAATAATTAAAAATTGAAAAATATTTGTAGAGCTATTAAAAAACTAATATAGAAAAAGGTTCTAAATTCTTGAAGAATATAATAAAGAAAATATGAATAACACATATTTAACTGTTGGATCATCGCTGCTTGCTGCTGCTGCTGCTTAACAGCTACAAATACATTGGTAGTTGCAGCTGTTAAGTATTAGTTGACATCGCTTCTTTCCGAAATTCGGATTTTTTTCACACGTTACAATTCAGTGATTAATATTTTGAAATAAAGTATATTTATATGTTAAAATCAATTTCATATATACCATATCTTTATTTAACAAGTTGAGAAAAAAACACGATTATATTATATTTTCCAGTTCTTAACGTTTTGTTTAAATTAATTTGAAAATAACTATAAAAAAGGTAAATTATTTTAGAGTAATTTTGAAGAAATAGTAATTAAATTACTTAAATTTTGGATTGCTCACTTTGTGATGAAAAATAATTTTCAAAACAAAATATTTATAAATAGAAACAGTTATAGCTGTTGCACTTTAAATTTATTAAAAGTTTTCAGAGAAAAATTCAACTTTCCTTAAGATTTATTTCCTAAAATGAATGAATCCAATTCATTCGAGTGACCAAACATGTGACTGTAGTCTGACAAACCAAACCCAAAATTGAATATATATATATATATATATATATATATATATATATATATATATATATATATATATATATATATATATATATATATATATATATATTGAAGTTACGTTTTGTCATTCGCATTCCAAAATTTTTCCTATCAGCGGCGTTTTATGAAAAGCGTAAATACGCTGCCTTGGGCATGAGGAAACAGATAATATTTCAAAATGAAAAAAATAGCAATATTTGATACAGATAATATTTTTTATTATTTTAATAATATTTTTAATAATTTTTTATTATTTTAATAATATATGATAATATTTTTTATTATTTAATAACATTTTTTCCAGTGTTACTCTTAGACGATAACTTTAAAAGAGAAATTTGATTTGCCCCTCAAAGGTAATTTTTTGAATGAGGGCTAATTAGACCAGATCAGTTTAATGTACTTTATAAGAGATAAAAATCAGGCACTTCCTCTCCGGCGCGAGAGGAGTTCGAATGTGAGTGTTGCAACTTTTTAATTTATGACATTACAGACTCTCTGTTAATTTGCATTGAGATCAACATTACAACGATTTCAACTCAACTATAATTACAGTGTAAATTAATTGCAAACGCTATACTCAAAATTAGAGACGAAAAAACTGTTTATTTAAATAAGAGTTAATATATATATATATATATATATATATATATATATATATATATAGATAGATAGATAGATAGATAGATATAGATAGATAGATAATTCATTAATAGAAAATAATTAAAGCACGAATTTGTTGAAGTTGTTACTTGATTTGGTTTGTTAAACGATGTAATATGCGATGTTTCCCAATAGCTTTCTTTTAGAGTATCAACATTATTTTTCACTTATCATTTTTTAAAATTTAAGAATTTTTAAATTTTATTTTGATAAATTTATTAATTTTAATTACTTTAACAAAAACAAAATCAAGTGAAAATCTTTCCATTTCTCTTATTAATGAAACTATATTTATAGAGATATGCATATATATATTTATATATAGCTTTCTATGAAGTAGCCTTATTTATAGAGCTGTTTTTATTTTGATAAAATTGCAATTAACACAGGATTTAAAATATACGAATTAGTTTAATTAAGCAAAATTAAATAATTTGGTAATTATTTCTTGCTTATAAAAATTCTTTTACTCACGAACTCTTTTCTTTAATTGAACGTTTTCATTAAGCATTAATTAGACTTTTTTTTAATTTCTTAGTTTAATTTCCCATTATTTTTCATTTTATCCAAAAGATACTGATTAACAGAATTAATTTGTTTAAATAGTTATTTTTGAAAATGTAGTACTAAGTTTTCTTTTAATTATGCTATTCCTCAGGGTTACGTAGGCATGTATATTAGTTTTCAATTCTACATTTTTTTAGTAATTTCGTCGTTAAAAATGCTACTTGCTTTTAGATATAAAAATAACTTTTTCTCGTTTTTAACTAAGAGGAAATCAAATTAGTATTGTTAAGTCAGAGAACATCATACCTACATGTATACACACACACACACACACACACACATATATATATATATATATATACATACATACATATATATATTATATATATATATATGTATATAATATATATATATATATATAATATATATATATATATATAATATATATATATATATATATATATATATATATATATATATATATATATATATATATATATATATATATATATATATATATATATATATCATAATTAGAAGTTTGGGTGACAAGTTTCAAGTGATAAAAATTATCTGATTTTTTTAACTTATATTTTGAAGGAAAAACCAAGAATTATAACCAAGCAGTGTCCATTGTAATTGCCCAGTAATGACTAATTTTGTTTGTTAGTAATGCTTCCCTGCCCCCCAAAAAAGAAAACATTTTCATGAAACAGAATCATTTATATTTATTATCATCAAAAACATTAGTACCAATATAATAGTTATTATTCATAATTATTATTTAACATGGATCATTTCATGTCTTTCATAAACGGAGAGGTATGCATCTTCTCGCAGGAATGTACCAGGGTGAATCCAAACACGTTGTTAACATTTACTTAAGAGAAATATTATATTTTGAACAATATTTCCTTTAGAAAAGATAATTTCTGATCTCCTTTTGGTTGAAGGAAAGAAAAAATCAGCTGCAGTTCAAAAAAAAAATCAAGCAAAATTATACTAGTGCTTCTCGTATGTCAAGCACTTCATGGGGAACTTGTGGTAACTTTATTAGAGACAGTCTTCTGCCTGAACTTTCTAAACTCCCAATGATGTTTCATTGTGTATTATTTTAGAAGTCTCATGAATGCCAAAAGTTCAGATGAATACATAGACAACAGCAGTTTTTGGCAGAGTGAAGTTGATCGAAGAAGTTTTGATTATATTCCTGACTTTGGGTGCACAAGGTGTAAAGCAATAAACAGCCTTTCAAAGGCACAGCAATCCTTTTTATTCTTACGATGGATTTAAGGTTGAGATCAATCTTCACCATAACAGTACAAATTACATTTCTGTAACAGAGAAGAGAAAGAAAGCATTAGCTTTTAAACAAGAAAGGAATAGTTTAACAAGATAAAAATTTCTTTTGTGACAAGGCACGAAGTTTAACAAATGTGCTATATATTCATAAGGACTTCAATAAAGGGTTGCGAAAAGGGGATATTCCCAAGAGGGGGAAATATCAAATAGAAATAATAGATTCACTGCAAAAGTCTAACGAGTAGCACAAAGAGAGGGTGCTGCAAACCAGTACAAAAAGTAATTATTGGTAAAAAAGAACAAAATAGATAAAAAAAAATAAAAGGTTTTTGAAATACAACTTCACATACTCACACACTCACACATGCACATAAATATATATTCATTTCTATGTAGTTTATTTGTATGCATATAATTTAAAATGTATCTATTGCTTTGATAAATGTCTATTGTGACAGTGTACTTAAATATACCAAATTTCAGTCATTAATTAATTTCCAAGTTGCCGAAGTATGTCAAAAAATTTCATTACTGTCAATCTCTTTTAAGCTTGTGAGTTTTTTTTAATATAGTTAGATATCTCGTTCGTGCATATTAATAATTTATTAGCGTATTTTGATATGAAAATTAAGAACAGTAAAATATTTTTCAAATAGATAGGTTTTTAAAAAGTGCAATTTTGATTTCAAAGTTTCATATAACAGGCTATTTCAACTTTATTTAAATTCAGCCATTAATTTATTGTATATTTAGTAAAAATGAATCGATTTGCAGTAATATAAATCCAATTAAAATTATTTGTATTTTAAATACTGAATTTAATATTTATCATTTTTCATCGGAAATTATCGCTTATCATCGGAAATGTAAGCGAATCAGAGTTGGGCAATCGAAAAATTAATTATCAAACATTCTTGACAAACTTCGGTCAATCATTCACGAACAATTACATAGGATTGGTAAGGGAAACAGAGGAAGTGCTTAAGTGCTAGCTGAGATCTCTCATACTGTTTTTGTTTCTCTGGTCTGATGATTGGAAGTGAAAAATGATACTCAGTGGTAATTTAAAACTTAGAGATCAGTGGCAGCCTTCAAATGAATCAGTACTCCTAAGCTTTAAAAGGAGTTTTTATGCGTTTAGTAAACTGTTCACCAAATCACTTGTTTTTAAGTGCTAAAATCAGAGCAAATGTAAACATAAATCTTTGTTAAATCAATCTTAAATTTAAAAATGGCTTGTGAGAAAAGACGTTATTCTAAGAAACTATAATAATAAAACCGTATTGAATAAGATGAGCGTTGAAAAAAAATGAATAAAATAGGTTGGGAAGTATTGCCTAATCTATTATGCTCAGAGTCACTAAATTTTCATTTATTTTGATCGATACAATACTTTTCATATCAAACCGTATTGAAATTTAGAATAATATTCAAAATGCTATTGCCAAACATTTTAATCGAAAATCAATAGCTTTCTGTCAATCTGGCTCTGAAAATTTAAAATTATGAGACAAATGGTTGTGTTGATAAAGAAGAGATACCTACATTATTTATTTTTTAAAAAAATAAAAATGTATGTATTTGAATCAAACATAGAAAATAACACTAATTTTTTAATCTTCCAAATACGCTTTATTTTCACACAACTCTCTGGCAAATTTTGTGAATGGTTTTCATTTTTAATTGAGGGTTTGAGTTAAATTCATACTAAACATATTGTACACTAAACTTTTATCAAATATATTATGAATTCATATACGGTAATGATAATATTGCTGGGGTTTAAATTAAAACTTATTTAATTACAGTTTTAAATAAATTAGTAGTGTATAAAACTAGATTTATTTCTTTATTTATTCACCGAGGCAATTTTTTAGTTCCAAATAAATTAATTAGAAATCAAATTAAAAGAAATGATTAATTAATTATTAGGTTTTTGATATAAGTTTCAATAATTTTTAATTGTACTAAATGGCTGAAAAGGAGTTTTGCATGTAAAGCTAAGAAACATCTATTTAAACTGACAAACTTTGTAATAAAGAAAACTCAACAAAATTTTTGGTAAAGCTTTCCTATAAAAATCGAGTAAAATGAAAAATAAATCACCTTAAGTAAAAAACTATCTAACTTTGCTTAGAAAATTTTAGGCTCTTCATTATATAAACATCAAGTTGTTATGTATAATATGTTATAATAACAACGGAACAAACAGAAATCAAAACGAAGTCATCTTAGAATACATCCGTGTACCATAGTCTAGTTATAAAACACTGAACTTTTCAGAATGGAAGGTTTCAGGCTATTCTACCATTGGGATGAAGAAAGGGAATGAATGTTGCTTGATCCGATTTTTGCATTCACTCAAAAATCTAGCAGATACCGAGAAGAGTTGGAGGACAAATGTTTCGTTTAAGGAAATAAAAAAAGTTAAGGAAAACAAAAAAAATGACAAATGAGGATTAAAATGTCTGCATCCCAAAAAAACGAACATTATGAAACAACTACAACAAAAGATGGCTAGGATAAGTAAACTTTTTCGCAAAATGTAAATGCTTTAAAAAATGTAATTTTTAAATCCATCAATGAGAGATTGAAAATGTGGGGAGTTTTATTCCAATAAAAACATACTTTGAAAAATGTCTGAAATGTTTACAATGAAATTTTTTTTAAGTATTTGAAGAATCATGGCGAAGGATTTCTAAAACGTTTAAATAGAAAATTTTGGGTAACTATGATAAATAAAGTTTAAGAGGACACTAAAAATATTTTAAAGGATAAGGAAAGATTGGGGTGCTTTAAACTGCTTAATGAAACCTATACTCAATATGCATTAAGGTTTTGAAGCTGGTTTATGATTAGGTAAAACTATCCGAAAAGGTCATCGCTTAAATTCAAAAACATTTTTGTAAAAGAATTACTTACTTTAATTCTGCATTTTTTGATATATGTAACAATGAGAAATATAATTGTTCTAATGATGAACATAAAAATGTCTTTTAATACGTATTTTCTTTAATGTAGTAAAGTTAAAACTAGTGAATGAAACAGACAGTTAAATCTATTTCGAACATTATTCTGTCACATATTTTTATCATGATTTCTAAATTTGTGGCAGAATTCAGTAATGGTAACTGACAGAAAAGTGGGAGATATTATTTTTATTTAGTTGATAGAGAAAATCACTAATATAACTTATATATAAGGGTTTTAAATATTGCTTGAACAAAATCTAAAATCGTTAAATTTATTTGATTAATTGTGATTAAAAATTAAAAATTTCGAACTAGGATAATATTTTATTTAAGTGTTTTGGATGAATATTTATCCAATGCAAACTTATAGAAATCTTCATGATATCTTAAATCATTTGTTGATGCTCTTTAAGTCATACATAATTGAAACTGGTCATTATAGTTGTTGCTTACAAAAAAATTCAGAAATATTTTAAAGTTAAAAATTTAACATTAAAATATATTTCACATTAAACAACATTAAAACGTTATAAAGTCTTAAACTAAATATAGGGCAGTAAAATTAATATCCTTTCTATCTCTTCGTTCTATTTGTTAACAATCACAAAAATTATCAAAAAAGTGTCATTATGTAAATGATATATAAAAACATCATTAATAAAATGATATATTTTGAAATTATCATTATAGTAAATGTAAATTTTCAAATAAATGGACAGAAATTGCTAAAATTATTAAAGATAATAACTAAAAGTATATTTGTAACCTTCATAAAAAATTTTGAATGTAATTAGAATCTTCAATAAATTTTTAAAAGATTTCATCAAAGTAAAATAATTTTAGAATTTTAATAAAATAATCATAACTTTTTGTCGATCCATTTTCCAAAACTTTCAGTTATTATAATAAAGTTTTCTTACCCTACATACACACAGTTTACTCCCTTTGAATTTCACAAAATGCTCACATAATGTGTACAACTAATGCATACCACTAGAAATTTATCAGAAAATCATTTAATGAACATTTTTATAAAAATAGTTAAATGAATGTTATAATAGAAAAGTTTGCTTTAAAACGAATAGCTTATCTTTAAAAAAATTCAGTACATAATTTATTGTTATGATTGTTGTAATAATCTTAAAATATCTAGCATATATAAAGAGTACTTGAAAATAAAATATACAATTGTAAATTTTTCTTCATATCATTTTATTTCACAAAAAATTTATAGTGAGAATTCTTTCAAATCTCTAAAGTGGAATTAAATAATAATATCATTTGACCTTATACAAAATATTTCAAGAGATCTGCCCTTTAGCGTTCTCTGTTCAGGGTGCAGCCGTATTAATTTTGAAAATCAATAGCCCTAGACTGAAAGCATTAAATTATGCTAAAAAAATTAAATGATAAAAACTTTTATTTCAGTAATCAACTACTTACAGAATAAATTGACAGATAACATTTTGCTTTAATTAGAAAGGCACACTTTTCAATCTTCAAATTTAATAATTGAAGTGCAATCCATCATTTTAAACTGACATAATTTGATACTTCAACTATCAAGTTCATATAATAAAATTAATTTTCTCAATTAATAATCAAAGATAGTTTGCCATAAAAAAGCTCTTAGGCTTAAAACTTATTACGGTATTAAATGTTTTCATTATAATCAGGTGATGCAATATATTGCGAAAGTACTTATAACATATAAATACGATGTACTAAGTACATAAGATGTACATATGCATGTTAAGCCATGTTGAAAGATGGATATTCCTTTTTTTCGCTAACAAATCAACTTTTATGTTTATAGTTCAAATCTGATTGGGGAATTTAATAGAAATAAAATATTAAACTATTTCAATTTAATAACTATTTGAAAGTTGTTAGCTTAAGTATTTGCTCGGTGACTGAATAAAAATAAATATATTTGAAGCTTCAAAATTGATTTTAAGTATTTTGTATTCGATTTTGAAGTTTAAAATACCAATGATTACCTATTTGTGTGAAAATTATTTTTCAACGCTGCGTGGAGACCCCGCAGTTTTATCAGAATGACATCGCTGCGTGAATAATTTCTTATGCATCGCTACCCTGCGCGCGGCCCCGCCTTTCAGACTTTGCATAGATTCGATTACATAGAGTGCCTCTTCACCTCGCGTCCTCATAATTTTCGGTAATGAAAGGGTTATTTGGATGCATTATGCAAAGCCATTTTAATTTGGTGGATTTATCTCCGCCATTCATCAAACCCTATTTTCCTTACAGTAAAAGTTTGTAACTGATTTTCTGTGTTTTTGCATAAATTCTATTTCCATATTTGCAACATCATAAGCAATCAAAAGAAAATAGTAACTCATACATATCATATGCTAATGTTTATAATATCATATATTTATAAGGCAATTAGTATCAGGAGTGACAAATTTATTTTTCTTATTATTTTCATTATATTTACAAATTCATTTTTATACAAATTTAAATAAACTTATGATTCGGATGTTATTATATAATTCTCGTTATACAAAAATTGTTCTTATGAAATAATTTTAATTCTCATTCATTTGTAGATTTTCTTCAAACTTATTAACATCAAAAAGTAATACCATAGAATCAATCAATTTAAAATTTGAATTCAAGAATATATAAGTAATTTTTCCTTTAATTGGAGTTACTATAATAATTATTTTAAAAATTGCAAAAATTCTAAAAATTAAAAAAATAAATTTCAAGTTTTATTGTATTCCCAAAATAACATTTACTATAGGAAATTCATACAGATACAGATAATTTTCCTAATTAAACAAAATGTACAGTAAATTTATATATTTACCATTTTTCCTTTGTATGTTAAAATAATGTATTAATATTTTTTATTGAATAAAGTTAAACTTAGTATGAATATATTTAAAAGGCATCATTCGTCATAACTAGTACTTTAGAAATGGTTTAATATATAATGTGCATAATATTTTATTGCGAAACCAAAATATTACTTGAAAGTATATATTTCTCAAGTCTTAAAATATTTGACTAAAATTTTTAATTTGATTAGTTAAATGCATATTTACAGCACGAAATAACAATATTTCAAGGATTAATACACATAAAACAGGATTAATTCAATGAAAATATTAGCATATAAAGTAATCTGAAAGACACTTTCTTACTTTTCGTCAAAGATATCATTCTAGTTGAAATTTGTTTTTTTAATTTAATCAAAATTAATAAACATAAATGAGAGTAATTGATATAATTCATTCAAAATTAAAAACAAATTTTTCCAGGAATACAAAACAGAATACCTTTTACTTTCTCTACAGAGGTACAAAGTAAAAAGATTTATTTTGCATCAGCAAATAAAACAATAATATGTTACGAAATTATATCTAGTTATTCTAGTTTAACCTTCTTGCTTCCGTTTTAAAAAATGTAAGTAATAAAATCTTTTCCAGGATACCCAATATGTCGCCAAGCACTCAATATAATTGAATTTTAAAAAATAGTGATAGAGCATACTTAGAAAATTAAAGAATATGTTGAAAAACAATAAGTATCATCTATTCGAAATTTTAATTAACCTACAAAAACAGCCTTTAGTAAAACATAACAAATACTTACATTAAATTGCCTAAAATATAACAAGTTTCTTAAAAAAAATTAAGAAAGCAAAATTTAGCAGGAATAAGAAACATGTGCCTTCAAAAATAATGTATCCTGCCACCTTCATCTCTGCAAACACTTAACATTGTTTAACATTTTAAGATAATATGTGAAAAAATTTAATAAATATTACAAAAAGGAATATTACAAAAATGTGCAATATAAAGAATTAAATATTATACTTTTTATATAGTTATATATTTCCATATCCAATTAATTTATATATTTTTAACGTTATATTTCCCAATATTCAAATACAAAATTTTTAAAAACAATTTTCTATAATTATATGTATCTATAATTAAGACTTCTTTCTAAGACTAACATATATCTAAAATAAATAATTTACAAAGTATAATTATTTGAAAATTTCCCCGAATGTTTGTTATGTATAAATATATGTTCATCAAACAAAATAGGAAAATTGATTATACAAAGACTCAACATTCCATAAATAAACATCAAAATTGTTGGATCTATATTTGATTGATCATTAAAAATTCAAGATATATCAGTTTCAAATTGATTGAAAAATCATCTACTGTTAAAAAAATCAACTCTTGGCTAGCATTAACAATTTTTGGTGTTGGATATCATGCAATGAATCTTTTTATATGGCAACTTTTGTTCTTTTTTGAGTCTAAATTTTCAAACTATTTAAGAAATTTCTTAACGGCAGCGATTACAACAGAAATCAAAAATAGTAACATTTGTATTATGTTTGTCTATTTAAATAAAAACATTATGTTGCTAAATGACAACAGCGATGATTTGAAAACACCCTTCCTTAGAATATTTCATTAAAGAAACTATCTCGCGTATATTTAAAAATAAAAGGGAAAAGTAATTAAAACGCTCTACACTTTTTTTCGGAATTTTCTGAAAAATTTGCTTAGTGCATTTTGTGTGACACATTTTACTTAAAGTTTGAAACAATAATATTTTAATTAAAGTATTTAAACCTGAAAAAAATGAAGAAATCGAGACTGAAGTCTTAACGTATCAATCTGCTTAAAATGTGTCAGTTTGTTATCTAAAAGTGCCATAAAGTTTAGTTAAATGAATTAGTTCCAATACTGCATCATAAAATCTTATTGTTAAATATTCAATTATAAAATAAAAGCCTCCCCCCCATATATCTTTAAAAGTGTTATAGTTATAATTCTAACAAAATGTAAAACTAAGTTTTCCGTCTTGCTGAATCGTGAAAAAAGCAATTTTAAAATTACATATCATATATCTCTCCGAGCCAAAACTCTGAACCCTAGATATCATACTTATTATCTATATAAGAAAAATGCAATTTATAAAAAGAAATAAGAGGCTTTTTTTTAAAAAAAAAAAAATTGAAATAGAAAATATTTTGATTGACAAGTAGCTTAAATAAATTATACGTTTACTTCTGGTGGCCATGCAAATGGATACATATTTGTATGATATTGCAAGTTATGCAGTGCCTAGCCTAGTTCATGACTATACGTTCTTCACATTTTGTTTCTCCAATATGAGCTACCTGGATGATATAACTAGTCTATAACGTAAGAAACATACAATAATACAAACTTTACTGCGCTATGTTAGCAGTAACCAGTAACAATTTTTTGAAAACACATCTATTTTCATCCTCTGGGTACGCAGACGTCTATGATGTTTTCCCGAATCTTCGTTACTAACACCAAACAAATAATACATCATTACTATTATTACGTCATCGAATAAATTTACTTAATCATTTAGTTCTTCTAAGGCATATGAGCAATAGTTCTCTGAACTCAAAGAATTATTTGAATACTACCAAGATCATCTTGAATATGTGCTTTATTATAGAAAAAACTTTAAATTATCAATGTTTAGACATTTGTAGAGTCTCGAAATTTGTAATGTGGTCTTAACAACTGTAATTCAAATAATGAGACTCAATTAAGCCTCACTGCTTGTATAAAAAACTTTTAAGAAATTCTACCTGCTGTAAATACTGAATGATTGATGCAAATTTTTTTGAATTGTTAATGTTAAAATGTGAAACACATTTAAATAAATCACTTAATCATATTTTTTCCAAGGTTGGTGATAAGAATGAATTTGTTATGTGAGTTGAGAGTTAATTAAAGTATTATATTTTAAATTTTTTACTGGTAGTCAATATCTACAAAATTTTTTTAACAAAAATGATCGATCATTCCTTTCTCATAATTCTTTGTTTTTCTCACATGATATCTTTATTTAATATTATGTTTAACTCCAATATATTTAAATAAATAAGTATCCAAATTTTATAAAATTTTTAATAACGAACTTAAAAGGAAAACATCATAAGAGTTATCACTTTCGATGAGAAAGTTAGGCATTTTTGCATTTATAAAGTAATGCGTATTTATGATTTAAATTCACATTCTTCCTTAACATGTTAAATTCATATTACAGAAGCAGAAAAATTGGTAATACACTTCAGAACATTTAAAAAATTTATAATTTTCTGAGAAAAATTTCAAATTTAGGGAAAAATATAACGACTTTCTAATTATTTAATATTCTTACCTATCTGTTTATCATCTTCAAGATTTTATTCAATCTAGAAAAGACATAAGACGCTTAAATGCACTTTCAGAACATAAGGCTATTTTCTCTAAAGCATGGTATAACCTTGTTTAAAGTTAAGACAAAGAATAATTATAAAAACAATTTTACTGTTGACAAAAATTCTTGAACTTCTTAGTAATGGTGTGTTAAAACTTCAAAAAAAAAAATATTTCGTACTGAACTCAATTTTAATAATGCTGATTTTAATTTTATTCACACAATTTTAATAACACTGATCACTTAATTCTTAAAATCTTAAAATATAATTGAAGTATACATGAAATTTCTATATTTAGAGAAATGAAAAATATATTCTTAAATTATTTTTTACCACAAATATGCTTTATTCTCAAAAGGCAGAAATTAAAGTTATCTCTCTATCAAAATTAATTTTCAAAATGTTCAGAAAATTGTGAACTATTATAAGAATTTATTTAATTATGAGAAATAATCTTCAAAATATTACCTCTTAGAAGCACTTTTATTCTTTAATCAATAAAATCACAATCTTCTATTTTTGGTTAAGGTTATATATTTGAAATGCCTTATTTTTAATATTTTTTACTAACACAGAAAAATATTTATTTTCATTTCTAACAATAAAAAAAAATTTTAAAAAAACTGAATATATAATTTAAAAATGTATTGTTTTCTGTTACAAAAAAGGAAAACTTCTAAATTACAATAGATTTTTCTAAAATAAGGAATTTAAATTAAACGGTTATTATAAAATAAAAACATTTTGGCAAAGATAATCTAATCTAATTAAATTAGAAATGATTACTTATAAATGTTAATTCTGCTCAAATGTAATGACAGAAAATTTTCTAAATTAAATATTTGAAGAGCTTCGATAGAATTTATCAATGCATATTTTCCCTTTTCTTATTGCCCATGAGAGTGACAAAATATTTTACTGAGTAACTGAAATTTGAGTATGAAGAAAAATAAGGGAAATTTAACTTTTCTTTTAACAAATTAATGATAAATAGTTTTGCTATATTTCTTATAGCTTGCTATATTTTGCTTTTGCTATATTTCTTTAACATAGTCTATACAACATAGTCAATATAGAAGTCTATAATTTGATACTTGGCCAACATGTTACATAAAAAATAGATTTTGTTGTGATATCTTGATGGAAACCAGCATTAATAAAATCATTAATAAAATCATCTTTAATCACATATTTAGAGGTATTAACTATATTTACGAGCATACTTGTGAGTTAAAATTTTATTTCTTAGGACTAACCCATGATATTTATATTAAATTTCAAAAGAGAGAGAGAGAAACATTTCCTAGAAAAAATTATTTTTCTTCGGGAAATATATTTTATGAAAACAATATAATTAACGAACAAAACACAGAAAGAATAATGAATTATTATAACATCCTAGAAATTTTTTAGTTTTGATAAAAACTTAATATCAAAGAGCTGACATTCTTGAAAGCAAAAATATTTTTATGAAATATTTTGCAATCAATCTTAAGTACTGAAACATGTTATTTCAAAATATCAACTCTCCAGTAATAGAATTTTTATCCTGGCTGTTATAACTTAATTGATGAGAGAGAGACAAACAGCTTTACTGTTATCGCCATACTAATTTCATTAATAAAAGCATCTCTGTTTTCACCTTCTAAAGAAAAGATAAGAAAAAAAGCTAGAGCAAGGAGAACAGTCGCTTATCGAGTGTTTGGGATGACATGTCACCTGCATTTTTCACTCTCGCTCCTTTCCTCTGGTGTATCTTCTCTGCTTCTGATGTTCCCTGCTGATTAATTTTCATCCGAAGGTATCGCCGTTTTGTGGTGGCAAAATAAAGTCCGTGATAATATGATACTTGTCAAGACTTGTTCCAAATCGAATTATTTGTAAATTTGTGCCAGAAAATTGAGATTAATTTTTTTTTATCTTCAAGTATTCTCTTAGTGTTTGCTTCTTAAGGAAGAAAAATATCCTTTTTTGTATAACTTTTTTACTAATATTTTCATTTCCCAAAATTTATTTTGTAGAATAAATTTTTCAAGGAAATATATACATTGATCAACAGAGTGTAAGTAATTTTTGCTTTTTAAACTTTAACTGATTGTTCTAAAATGCTTGCTTAAAAATTTCACTTTATTAAGCTGTTTCTTACAAAGTTAATTTTGAACATGTCTTACATAAAATGCAGAGGAATTTATTATATTAACAGTTTTAGGGAAGCTATATATATAATTTACACACATAATAAGAATATAGTTATCTCTATTTTAAATTTTTTAGCCAATTTTCTCTTTAACTGCTGTTTTGTGAATTTCTGATGAGGTCTAAAATTGATGAGTGTTAAAATGTATTACAATTTTTTTGTATCATTTAATGAATTGGTCGTGATTCCAGTGTCCTTTGAACAAGATTATTAAAAAGTCCTAAGATTTTTTGGGTATAGAATAGTATTTACTAATTTTTTATATTTATTAAAATCTTTTACATAAATTAAAAACTTGAAAATATCTTATATTAATACTTTGCTATGAATTATTAATTGTCTAATTCCTCCATCCTTAATGAAAATAGCAATAAAACACATTTTTATCACTGTTTGTTTAATATTCTTATTATTATCTTCAATTATTATTTTTAAAATGTCATATATATATATATCAGATTGCATCTTATAAAACTAGATTTTATGCGCATTGATTTTAAGTGCATGAAAGATTTTTAATTTAGTTTAAATTATAGTTAATGTAAATCCCACACACATATCATTTCACACAACAATATATTTATATAAATTTGAAAAGTAAAAATGATATTTTACATAAAACATAAATAAGCAAGAAAATCTTCTCGAAAATTATTCTTTATTTGCTACACCCAAATGATCATATCAAATCATATTAACCTGCAAATCTGCCATTAAAACACGTGATAGTAAAGCTAAAAATATTGAGAAACGGATAAAAGTAGATATTAATTATATAGTATTTGTCTTGATATATAGTCTCAGCAGCAAAAGAATTTTATTCAAAAATAGGACAATCAAAGGAACACAAGGCATTACAATAAGAAAAGCAATAGCAACAAAAAATTTGATTTTTATTGCAAAATATATGTGTAGGTAATTACATATAAAAAAATGTAGTTACAAAAATCTAAATTTTTCTCAGAGTATGAAACATTATCATTTAAAAATCACAAAAAATACATTATGTAATAAAATAAAAATGTTCATGAACTATGAAATTTTTCTTATTGATGTACAATAATGAGCTCTCGCATATTCTAGGAATATGCTAACATAATATAAAAGGAAGATAAATACCAAGGATTTATATAAAAATGCTTCGGTAAAGAATATTTATAAACTATACTTCCTCTGGACACAATAAGGCTAGACAAAGATTTAAGTACAGTTTATACATCAGGTAGAGAGAGTAATTAATAATATTTTCAAATTTTTTAGCAGTTCGTTTGTATTGTAGTTTCAGATGAATATGGCAGTAATATGAATTCAAAGTTAACATTCTTTTTAAAATCATGAAACACAATTTTAAAGGTGTTTGATTTGTTATTCTACAATTGCTTTTTTGTATGTGTAGACTAATTAGACTGGACCTTACAATTTAAAATATATTTCATGAAATGATATAATGACAATGAAGGAAAATGTGAATATCATAACATCATATTATTTTACGTATAGTTAAAATTATAATAATATTGGTAACAATTTCAATTTATAGTATTTGAAAGGTATGAAGTGCATACTCTATAAATACAGACAGCAAAATTATTAGAAAGGTGATTGGTGAGCCTTCATTCAAAAAATTGTAAAATCAATCCAAACTTTTAGCAAACTTATCAGAATCCATCAAATTCCTTAGTGTCAGCAGTAGCATATAATTTTTGTATCTGGGGTGAATATAATGGCTGTCAATGTTCATCGGTCTTCTCATTGACTTTCTCTCTCAGGCAGATATAAATTTTAAAAGAAAGTTCTTATATGTAGAACCACTGTTTCATCTGAAAATCTTCAAAGCCGAATTTTGTCCGTGTTTTTGTAGTTGAATCTATTGTTTTAACAAGCTATTAGTACCTCAGCTTCAAAAACTGAGTCAAAGCATGTTGAGAATACATATAATTGCAAAAACCACCAAATGATTCTCCAGATATTGATTTTGTTCAGGATCCCTTAATGTTACACAATTTCTTGAACAATAAATGTCTACAGATATAAAATAGGGACAACAGCTTTATAATCTTTTAATCTCGATGTTTATATTTACGTATCCTAAGTCACAATATGATAATTTGTACTTTCTTTCAGGATTCATCAATTCCATGTTCTATAAAAAAAAAATAGAGCAATTCTCAGGAAGCGATAAGCCACTAATTATAGAATGGATCAGCTATGTTCTTAAGAGTTATTAGTAGTCTCTTATTAAATTCAGTTATCAACATTTTCATTTAAACTTTTACTCAAATAATTCACTTAATCACTTTGTATCTATGAATGACAGCTTTCTCATGTAATGTACTTATTTGGAACACTTAATATTATTTTAAAAAATGAAAAAAACTATTACATGTTTTGTATAAAGGTATATATTTTAATTTATCTATTTTACTCAAAAAAAATTTAATTTATGAATCAGGTTAGATTCAAGGGAAGCTTTTTCTTCTTTCTGAAACTTAAACCAACGTTCTGTTCAAAGTATGACAAGAATTTTAATTTTTCCTTGTTTAACCTTCAATTTAAATATTTTTTAGCTTATTTATTTTTAAAGAGTTTTTTAAGATTTTAATATGTATAATAATTTTGATTGAAAAATTTAGAGCAAATAATATTTATATTTAAGGAGTTAAAATTGCAGAAATTTGGATAGTTTCAAAAATAAAGTAATTGGTCAAATGATAAAAATAGTAGTTACACAATAAATGAGTGCCAAGATATTTAAATTATTGTGAAATAAAATGAAAAATTTATCAAAAGGCAGCTATAAATGTAATAACTAAGACTTAAAGGGAAGTAATATGTGCATATTTTTCATAATTTATTAAGGATAATTGAATAATATTCAAAACAGCTACATGGCGAAAAATGAAACCAATTCGATGGCAAAAAAACACATCCGCTCTGAGATTAAGTATTTTAAGATATAAAGAAATATATTTAAAAAATAATCAATTACATACTTTATACACAATTTTTAAAATTTACAATATATTAAGAAAATACTTTTTTAACCAAAGGCCATAAAAATATTGGTCACCATGGTGACTTAAAAAATTTGCTTAGCCATTAGAAAATAATGCTTGCTAGGCCAGACTTGTATTTTCTTTATCCAAAATTACATTTTTCTACTCGTTTTAAAATAATTGAAAGAAGAATGAGAAAACTTCTCAAATATTGCGATCTTACCAATTGTGTGAGCGTGGATAACGATACCCCAGGGGAGGGAAAAGGAATTCACCGTAAGAGACTGTTTTCTTCCTACCCAAAGGATGCATTTGCTTGTACATGCTATCAAGAGAAGAAACGCTATAGAAATTCCATGAAATTTTTAACCTACTGGAGCAAGAATCACAGTCAAGAGATCTTTTTCTAACGAATTTAATTAAATAGTTCTTACAAAGGATAAGCAAAGACTAATCCATCAAACATACTTCAGTAGTAAAATTTCTTATTTATTTACAAAATTAGTCATTCTCCCTTTTTAAACGGTTCATTGTATTTTTAGAATGGAAGAATTTTCATTTACTCATTAGGTCGATGAATCTAGATACAAAGTAAATATACATTTAATTTTAACATAATATTGATTTTATTAACAACCTTCAATGTGTAATATGGCTTTGCGTTATTCTATAAAAATAATCAATTAATCAGAAAAATAACCATAAAAACAATTTTTATATTTGGGTAAATGTCAAGAAAAATCCCCATGGTTTTTATAATACATTATTCAAAAAACTTATCCTTAAAATCAAAGCTATTGGAAACATTTACTCTTCGTTTGTTATTTGTTTTAAAAAGAAATTTCATATCAATTCCAGTGTGAAGATATTTAATAGCACAGATTAAATTTCATTTTTTTACTGTGAAAAATTAGAAGAATGAACCTCCGTTCAGAACCTATTGTCACATTAAAAAATTATTAGCTTGTAATTAAAAATTTGGTAACATCTTAGAATAACCATCATAATAAAATTTTATTCAAACGTAAAGCCTAATTTCAGGAAGTGTAATAGATGTGAAACAATAATAAACACAAAATGTGTTCAGTGCTTTTTCTTTTTTCCTTTAAAAGTAAATTTAAAATACAAATAAGAGTTTGTTTTTAATGACATCAATAGTGTGAATAAACAGATTAAAATAGGTACTTGTTTATTCAAATGATAAATACATACAGAATGTTTATTATGTTCAGAAAACTACATAATGAGCTATATGAAGTTTGATACAAAACCAAAATTTTATTTGTATTATTTAACTTTCTGCTTAAAAATTTTAATTTATTCTGAAATAAAATGATAAACTTAAGTAGGTACGAAAACCTATATGTTCTTTAACTACGAGCTATGAAATCATTATTCAATCTGCATGTGATCATTAAAACAATATATTTGTACAAAATAAGATATGTAGCTTATAAGTTGAATTAAGATGAAACAGTATGCCTAATTAGTAAATGAATTTTATTAACAAAACATGTCTTTGCAAGTATTCCGCTGTAAAAACTATATCAGAATTTAATTGAAATTTTTATGGGATAAATGAATGAAACAAATTTTATCCAACAAGAGAAATTTTTAGTTTAAAACTTCTTCAAAATTTCATATAATACTCAATTTCATATTAACTATAATAAATCATTACAAAAATTACTCGTCCCCTGTTGACAAGGAATATCAGTGTGCTACTCATCATTACCAATCACTATATAAAACTGGTAATAATGAGCAGTCTTGTGGCCTTTCTTTGATTTTAACACGCAAAAAGTAACAAATCCTTAATTGTTGCCCATCTCATTTCGTTTCATCATATACTAATTTTCATAAAACTGTATTAACCATTTTCTAAAATGGAGACCGCATAAATTCCAATTATATACTTTGAGATAGGTGTAAAATTCCTGTAAGATATTCGTCTTAAAAACATCAGATAAATTAAATGCATAACTTTATATGGTATTTTTGCATATTTAATAATTACATTTAAAACTCAAATATGTGAACCAAAATCTCATCTGATAGCACAATAGAATGTCTTTCACCATCCTATAACTATAGATTATTTGATGTTATGACCATTGATGGTATGAATTTGTGACCACTCCCAACCAGAAAAAGGATCTACAGAGATAATTTGTGTCAAATCTCAGCAATGGATACAATTTTTAAATATTTGATATTTTTTTACAGTTAATATTTTAATTATGTAAGTTAAACAGATAATGAAAAATGTTTTATAAGGAATTTAATCTATGTATACCCAACTCAAATATCTTCAATCATTTAATACATTGGTTTGTATGAATTAAACTACAATGCATTGGTGGTAAAAATTAAACAGGTGTGCATTATATTTAATATACAATCATAAAGCATGCTAAATACAGAATATATACATTGAAGACCTTATAAAAATAAGATTTTATAAGGTCTTCAATAAAATTGTCTTATGCTTACTAAATCGTCGTTGATTATCAGCGAAGCAGTTGCATGCATTCTTTCCCAAAAAAAATAAAGAAAAGAAAAAAAAAGGAAAAAAAAGAAAGAAAGAAAATTCTAAAGCACTTTATTTTATTTTTAATCATAAAACTTTAAAATTCTCAAGGTAATTTACATGCTGCCAATTCGTGTTGTTGCAAATGAATAGCAGACTATAATAATAAAGAAAATAACTTTAACTTGAGAACGAAAGATTGATTTTGCAGATTATAAATGTTCATTAAATGGAAGAAAAACAAAAATACTCATTATTGAGCAATAGTATATAAAAGAAACTTATCACACATAAAATACTAGCAACGGAATTTTAAATGTTCTTCTGTAATTTAAAATAAAAATATCACAAATTAATGAAATCGACATTTTCCAAAGCAAAAAATCTAAATAAACTGATTATTTTTGCTAAGAGAATACAAATTAGTGTTCATGTCTTAAATTTCATTCAATATTCATTGAGAATTTAACTAGCCTTTTTATTTAACTTCAATCGATTACATTGCATAAATTGTTTATTATTATTAACAGAAATATTGAAATAATATCATAAAATTTAATTTCTGCTTAAAATGTTTCGTATATTGATACCTTCTGACAAGGAAAATGGCTTGTTTCGCTACTGTTTTCCTAATAAATAACGCAGTTACATTATAATTAAAAGTATTTAACATTAAAATAAAAAATTTGACAAATAAACATAAAAATACATAACGTTTGATATCATAAATTATTAATAAGGTTACATTGTTCACGCATTGGAGACGTGAGTTTAAGTATCATCCATCTGAGGCACATCATTTATGTTAATTTGATTAATTAATCTAGTTTAAAAATTAATGCGTTTAATAATTAATGACAAACTCAAAGCTTCTTTTCAATTCATATAATATAAGACATTTAGAAATGTTTGAAAATTACATTTTATAATGGTCGTAATCACTATCACAAATTAAATTAAACATCATAAGTCATAAAAATATTTAGAGAAAAGCAAATAATTATAAAGACATTAACATAAATATTAATAAATTTTAGAACCAGTATGTGCTGAAAATATTTCCTCTGTTTTAACATAAAAATTATGTTAAAGTTTAATGAAAATAATTTGTATACCTAAATAAACATGATTATTTTCATACATTGCAAATACATTTAATTAATATGGTAAGAATGTGAACAATAACTAATATTTAAAATTATATATAGTTATTATTTTGGTGCCATATATACTCTTAATTTTATATACATCCCAATTTTATAGGTAAAGATAATATATCGTTTATTACTCATAATATTAAACTTATTAGTCATTCTGAATTAAAAGTCTAACTGAAAGCAAAAGAAAAGAGAGAATAATGATTAAATTTTAAGATTTTAAGAAATCTACCTTTGTAGCTCATTTTGTAATAGCTTATAAAATATTTTACTGAACAGTACACAAAAATTCAAGCCAGCTTTGATGTCCCCCCTCCCCTTTCAGGGACCTTCGTTAACATTTTACCCTTCCCTTTCATTACAAAATTATATTTATATACTAATTATGCAGCTATCATCTTACAGAACTGTAAAGATGTCTATTGGAAATTGTAGTCCTAGTTTTCTGATTTCAACAAATATGAATTGTGAGTACAAATGTTTTACTAAATTTTCAAATTTTTCATCTAAGTCTAATAAGGTTTACTTATTTAATTAAAATATGGAGAAATTTGAGCTATTTATAAAAAAAGAGGGAATTCATTCCTGTGTTACCGCAATTATACAATTTAAGCCACATTATCTGTTAAAATAATCTCATTTTATGCAAATTATTTTCAACGGTGAATCCAATTTGAAAATGATGAATGTTTTCTGAAAGAGAAAATATTTACGAGTTAAATTTCCATTTTTAATAAATATAAGGATTTGATTTGACGAATAAATAAAATCGATTAAAATGTTTAATAAAAAAGTTATTTAAATGTCATTTGTGTGTGTGTGTGTGTGTGTGTGTGTGTATGAGTGTGTGAAATTTTTGAAATTTCATTAAGTAAATGCTTTGTTATCTTAAATATAACTTTCTTATGATCATTAGTCATAAGCTCATCAATTTACATTATTTAATATATAATTACTATAAATTAAAAAATGTAAGATGAGGATATATTATGACTATCATATATATGCTAGTTGTAATACACACACACAGACACACACATTTCTTACATTTTATTTTTATCATTCATTACTTTTAACTGTCTGAGAAAAAATTAATATTAACTTGTTCAAAATGCTAAGAACTAGATAAATTTAATTAAAGAGTAATAAGAATTTATCAATGATTGCCTGTTCATTTATTTTCTTTATTCCTAATTTAATAAAAAATTACAATCATTGATTGCATCAAGTAATAACTGAATTACCCAGCTCTACCTATATGTTTATTTATCTCAATATATAGTCAAGAAATAAAAGCTGTCAAATCTATCTTTAGTGTATATAACAAAGCAATTTCATTACAAACTTTTAAAATATAAGCACATTATATAAAAACTATAAAATGAACAATTTACAAATTTACTACTAAATTAATTCATGCAAACGCACGTGATCATATATAGCAATTTTAACTTTACTGAGTGGAGTAAGAATATAAATAAATTTTAACATACTGTGTAAATAAATTAGTTGTACACACATAAAATTGATCTAAAAATATGAAATTAATTAAATACTTAATCACAAAAAAATATAATTTCACGGAAAAAATTTAATTATTTTAAAAGGAATTGTATCCGAAGAGTGAAAATCGCTTCCACATTTTCTAACTATTGTTAATCCCAAATGCTTTAATTAAGATGATATGATCTTAACAAAACTAGCCTTGCGCAGTTATAGCATTTCAACGGCAGTACATGGAATTAAATCTCTTTGGAACTTTCACCATTCAGCTATATATTATACATTGGGAATTTATCTCGTCATTTTGTACTGTTTGATTTTCATCAGCTTTCTGCTCCAATGCCGATATAATGTGAAATTGGATACAAAAAGAATTATAATTTTACTGACTAATGAAGAGGCTGCAAAAACTGAAGATTCTTCACTGATTTCGGACGTTTGTTCTTATTTTTCACTAACAAAGTTTTATCATTTCATCCTAGAGAGCTTCAGTTATTTAATCGTTGATCTAACTGTTTCAAATTAAACTATGTTTTTCATATACACAACTTGCCATTAAAATTGCTACACCAAGAAGGTGACATGCTACAGACGTGAAATTTATACGGAAGGAAGAAGGTGTTGTTATATGCAAATGATTAGCCTTTCAGCGCATTCAGACAAAGCAGGCGCCAGTAACGACACCTACATTGTGTTTAAATGAGGAAATTGTTCAGCCGGTTCCTCATACACAAATTGCATTTGAACGTTGTTGCCTGGTAAAAAGTTGTTGTGATGCCTCGTAATGGATCGTGCAACCACGTCACGAGACGTGAGTCAAGAGTGGTCGTTTGGAAGACAACAAGTGTCTGCGCAAACAGTTCGACGACGTTTGCAGCAGCATGGACTCTCAGCTCGGAGACCATGGCTGCGGTTTCAATTGATGCTGCGTCATAGACAAGAGCGCCTTCAATGGTGTGATCAACGACGAAACTGGGCGCACGAATGGCGAGACGTCATCTTTTCAGAAGAATCCAGGTTCTGTGTACAGCATCATGGTGGTCGCATTCGTGTTTGGCGGCATCGTAGTGAACGCACACTGGCAGCGTGCATTCGTCATCGTCATACTGGCCCATCACCTAGCGTAATGGTATGGGGTGCCATTGAATACATGTCTCGGTCATCTCTTGTTCGCATTGACAGTGTTTTGAACAGTTCACGTTACATTTCTGGTGTGTTACGACCTGTGACTCTACCCTTTATTCGAGCCCTGCGAAACCCTACGTTTCATCAGGATAAAGCCCGACCGCATGTTGCCGGTATTGTACGGACCTTCCTTGATACGGAACATGTTCGGCTGTTGCCCTGGCCAGCACGTTCTCCAGATCTTTCACCAATAGAAAACGTCTGGTCAATGGTTGCCGAGCGACTGGCTCGTCACCAAACGCCAGTCACTACGGTTGATGAACTGTAGCATCGTGTTGAAGCTGCATGGGCATCTGTACCTGTACATGCAATCCAATCTCTGTTTGACTCAATGCCCAGGCTGTTATTACTGCTAGAGGTGGTTGTTCTGGGTACTGATTTCTCAGGATCTATCCAGCCAATTTTTTTTGAAAATTTAATCACTTGTTATTTCTAGTATAATATATTTGTCCAATAAATATCATTTTGTTATCTGCATTTCTTCATGGTGTAGCAATTTTAATGGCCAGTAGTGTATATTTAGAATTATTGTGTAGAATAGTAACTCAAAAATTAAAAATTTAACCAAGACTCGAAAGATATTAAATATGATCTTACACATTTCAGTGACAATGAACTTTGCACTATTATAGCATTTCCAGAATATTCCACAATATTTTTGTTCATTTTTTCTCAGAAATATATAGAATTTCATGTGTTACTAACTTCAAAGATTTTCAGACTAACGATCCTTTGCTTGTTTTCCCTCACCGTCTATAAAATAACCGTGTTAGTCTTTACCGGTATTTTTTAATACAGAGAGTATAAATACACATAAAATTTTTGTATAAATTAGTTTACGAATTGAAAACGTTCTTTCATTTTTACTCCCTTTAAGAGGAGTTATAAATTTTTAACCAGAAGTTAGTATTTTATTCTGCTAAGAAATATCTATTCTAAATTAATTTCGAATTATTGAAAGGCAGCACTGTTATACACACCATTTAACTATAAAAGTGTTCAATATTAATCGGTTAATAATAAAATTAAAAACAAAAAATCTTCTCACTTATTTATTACACAATTTTTTCAGATAAAATTAAATTCACATTGTTCTTTAAAAGTGCTTTTTCAGTTAAAGTTCCTTTTTAAGTGTTTTTTCTAACCTATATTTGTAAAGTCATTCCATTTACATTAGTATTTTGTTTTTCAAATTTTAAACTTAAAATATGACAATAAATGAGTCAGTTGGATTATTTTACATCCTTTTTGTTGCTTTTGATTTTAGTTCAATTGAATTTTAAGTCTTTAAGCACAAATTTTTATATTTATCAAGGCATTACTCTTTTAAATGTTAATCTATCTATCGTAAAACTATAACACAATTGCTTTTGAGTAAAATGATATAAAACAAATATTTAAACTTTTACGTTTTTTATATTTCACCAAATTGAAATGAGAAATGAGAAATGCATTTATATTTCAGTATAATTTTAGAAAAAAAACATTTTATGTATATATTTATGTGTTTGCTCTATTACTTTAAATTATTTAAGTATGTCTCAAAACGGTTTAGTGTTAAAAAAATGGGTATTTTTATTTTACGTTTCACGGCTTTTAACTAATACTTTGTTTTTCATCTCTTATACTGATTAAATGTTCATTATTTTCAGACAAATGTACAATGTACAAAGTTGATAAGTGATTTCAACAATGATCTACAATATCATGTACTCAGAACTGTTATAAGCTAAATTTTGGGATGTTGCTCAAAAATTTACATCTTTTTCACTAACGTTATGTAATGTCTATATGTGGTAATTTTATTTTGAATATTTATGAATTATCATCAAATTATATTTTGTTCAAAGAAGCGAGAATGAAAATTATAATAACAAAAAACTGAAATATCAAAAAAGCGAGAATTTAGTCTTCTTTTTTAAATTAATTATTGTTGGTATTTGGAAAAGGCGATCATTTGGCAGCAAAATTATTCTAAATGTTTCAACGTTATTTTTTATTTTAAATAACTATACATTTATCTTTACATTCGAATAAAAAGATAAAATCGGTCGGTTTGATTATTATATCAAACGAGAGTAGAGAAAAATTGAGACTACAAAATATGTACTATCAGTGGAGCTGAACTTCTACAATATATTTCATTTTCGTAGGAATTCAAAAAAAAAAATAAATAAATAAATAAAATAATTCCTGAGTTCTATTTCTGGGAAAAGATTTTGATCATAATACTCAGGCTTAATCTATTTTAAGTAAAATTTGGGGGTTTAATTTACTATTGTTAACCATTTAATTCTATATGTTGAGCATATGTTCAAACAAATTTTAGAATCCTTTTTCACACACAATAATTAGAGAATCGTTCGTTTTGGAAGCTTAACCTGTGAATCTGGTTAATGTAATTAACAAAAACATTTTATTTGACGCTTCGAAAATATTTATCTATTTACTTAAACTTTGTTAAAATAAATACTTGCATATTTTTAAATAAAAAATGTTCTTATGAAATCAGATGTCGTACTACTAGTTTGATAGAATTTTTATGAACAAACTAAATATTAAGACTGGAGAAATGCATACAATTCTAAGAAATAAGCTTTTAATTTCATATATTGATAAATAAATAATAAAGGTATTCAAAAGCAAATTGATAATTTAAACAAATAACTTAAATTTAAGCAATATCACAATTTTGTTCTTTCAGTGTGTACAGTCAAAATATTAAATAATATAAAACTTTGCTAGCGAAATCAGAAAATATTACAAAAAATGTTTGACAGTACTTTTTAACAACGATCAAGAGTATATATATGTGTGTGTGTGTGTGTGTGTGTGTGTGTGTGTGTGTGTGTGTGTGTGTGTGTGTGTGTGTGTGTGTGTGTGTGTGTGTGTGTGTGTGTGTGTGTGTGTGTGTGTGTGTGTGTGTGTGTGTGTGTGTGTGTGTGTGTGTGTGTGTGCACCACTTTCATACAAAATATTTTTCGTTCCTTGATTTCCTTATGAAGTTCTATGTTAAATGTGTATTTAATTTAAGGTGTAATTCTTATAAGTTTAATTTTGAAATAATCAGAAAATTAAATACCACTCAATAATAGTATAATTATTATTCTTGAAAAGGGTACTGTGTTTTTTATTTCCAAACAATTATATATATGCCATTATTGCCTTTATTTTAGTTTTCACTTATTCCTCACTCATCCTTTTACTTTTATGATGCAGCGCCATCTCTTGATTGATACTTAAATCAGAATTATACAATTCCGGAAATATTTGAGAATACTTGTTAGAATAAAAATACCGCAATAATTCGAAACATTTCTCACCCAATAAACATAAAAAACATTTAATAAAGTGTTCAGAAATTTTCAGGCAGTCTAAATATGAAAGTATTTTTATGAAAGACGTTTTATTTTATGCTAAAAGCTTTGACATATATTAATCATTTTGAAATTGCGCTTTTGTGTGCCAAATTTTAAAATATTCATTTATAATAAAATAAATAGTGCCTAATCGAAGGTATAAGATTCCACATATGAAGTGGAAGCTGTAACTTAATTAGTTTCGGGCAAAAATCTATATGAATAAATGAAATTTTCATTTAATTACTGCTGGTGCTGGCTCAATTATTGCTTGGAGCTTACAGATTACAGATCTTGATCCAATAAAGTTTGGCCTAATATTTGAAAGGTTTTTAAACCCTTTCAAATAAAGGCTTTAAATGTGAGTAAAAGATCTAATATACATGAAATGATTTAATGATAGTTTTTTGTCCCTTATTATATACATAAATAGTTATCACTATGGGTAACAGAGTAAAATTATGTTTAGGATAATCTTTTTCTCTCTCTCTCTCAGCTATAGTCCAAAGAAAGTAGCTTGAAACAAGAACTGGTAAACCACTCACCACTGTTAAACATTAGACGTATCTCTCAACAGATAACAAATCGATAATAAATAAAATATATTCTTCTCATGAAAAATAGAGGAATAAAAAATTCTAGGAACTTATTACAATAAATAATAAAACTTGACGTAAGTTTGAAAGCATACGTAATTTGGATTTGATGTTAACGATCACTTTTTGTACTGGAGGATCATTTGGACTGGGATCTACAATTTAAAGTGGATTTTCTCGACCCTAGATATTCCTTCCCGAGATTAATATTATATATAAGCATTCATGCCCGAGTTAGAAATCAAACCCACGAACAGTTGAACCAAAGACTAGAGTTTTAGCCTTTCAGGTATCAGCTCGGATTAAATCATACTTGATTCTTTGCTTGAAGTTATTCGGATCACTTGACTAAAAACTGCACTTTAACTTTGCGAGATATAAATAAAAGACATTTGCAATTTTTAAAGAATGCATAATGCTACATTTTTATTCATTTCTATTCCATAATTACTCAAGAAATGTATTGATGCTAAACTATTTACGAAGTACCGATTATAGTCGTAGTTTAAATAAACGGATATGACTTATGAAATCAAAGAAGCAAAACTCATCGACCATTAAACCCTTCACAAATTGCAAAATTTCTACCGAAAAGCAAACATTGACAATGCATCAGATACGGAGAAAGTAAAAACATCAATATTAGCAACTTTATACCATTGCATGGCAACTAATGCAAAGCCGTGGCACAGTAAATGCCCTGAAAGGAGAAAATCTTGTTTTTTTAAAGAACCGAAACGAGTGGAAAGACACCTAAAGCACATTCTTCAATTAAGACTCAACTGTCAGAACAAGTTGCTGAAAAAATCTCACATGTAAATCAACGACTTGCCTTTGATGAGTTTTTTTCTGAGATGTGCTTCTTCTGGCACTCAAAACGTCAATAAGAGTCTTCATAGCGAAAGTGTCTTCATATAGTGAAAATGTCTAAGGAAAGACTTGAACTTGGTGTCACAAGAACAGTAAGTGAAAACAATTTAGGGTATTTGGAGACACTAAAATTAAATACTACCAACAGTGAAACTTGTTTCTCCTATTATTGCTTAAAAAAAAAAATAAAAAAAAAAAAAAAACAGTCGTGGAAAATCTCAGAAGAAAAGGCACTCTTCTGAACAATGTAAAAAAGATAGAATTACTGGAAAATATAAAAATATTGAGCGAAAGAAAAGTTGCGTGAAAGTTGAAAGAGGAAATTCATATTATATTCCGGAGGATTTTAATTATCTTTATTTTCTTCTTCCTATTATTATTTTTACAAAAAAAATTCAAAATAGGGTTTCTTGAAATTGTGTATTTTTATGTTACGTACATACAATGCGTATTTTGTTTATCTCGATAACTATAATATATTATATACATTGTAAATTTAATACAGATGTTATTATTTGATGTAACTATGTCTGAATATATTACATATAAACTTGAGTTTTAAAATTATTCGTATTGCAAAATTAATATGATTTTTCGTTATTTTATGAAAATTGTATACAATTAACAGCTACTTTTTTAATTACTTTCAAATAAATTTAATGAAATAAAATGTTAAATATTTAGAAAATATATAACAATTTTATACAAGATACAAATAAACTTTTATGTTAGACAAATTACAGTATTTGAATTTTTTTGTAGTAAATGTTGTTTTCTCGGAATTGATAATTTTAACAACTTCAAAATTTTGAGATGCTCTACGAGCAACAATTTTTTAAAATTTTCCATATTTTTTGTTTGAATTAATATAAACAAAAATTGCGATAAATGGTATAAAATAAAATGAGTTTCACATTATTATTTTTTTCTAAAATATAAATTTTTTATGATTTTCTAATTTAATATTGCATTTATCCATTTAAATTATATTTTTTTCATTATCGTTACATAATAAGGAGAAAAACCTAGCAACATTTGTTTGTAATGATCTAAGGAATTCTATATGAGAAAATGGTAAAATTTGATTAATATTTGTTGCGCATGGAGTAATGTGAAATTTTCAAATATTTAAACTTTATTATGTTAAAAACTATTCACACACACACACAAATTAGTGACACAAAACCTTGTATATATGTTTACACATTTCTATCATATATTAGTGCTGTTAATATGAAAGAAATAGCAATAAAATAAAAATAGTTAGTTTCTATAGTCCCTTATACCCTTAAAAATACGAATTTCTAGATGTGTAATTTAGTCCCAAACACAGCAATTTTTTTAACACAGTTCTTTAATTTTCAAGAACAAATCAAAGGAATACCGAGATAAAAAAAAAACCTTGATTATAACTTGTTAATATGTATTTTGTTTTATACCTATATAACGGAACCCTTAAAACAACTTAATGTATCATGCTGGGTCATACTTATGCTCTCTAATAACTATTACGATAAGAGTTCTCGAACTGTATCAAATGATTAATAGGTTAAGTCTCATCATCAGAAAATTCTTCTCAATCTCACGAGACTTCTGCACCATAATGGTGTGTATTATAGTGCAGAAGACTCCCTTTGAATGCTGCGTACTCAGAATTTTGAAATGAGCAGAGAATATATGCTAAATGTTCTTCGTTATTAAAAGAAATTCTATACAGTCGATACTGGGGGCTTGAAAGTTGATATCGTTGGCATCCAAAGACTAAATATATATTTTTTGCTCAGTGTAATCATATGTTCCTCCATCTTTCCAATTTTGATGAGTTGATTGCTTAACGCATTTTTTTAATTAACTATTTTTATGCTCCAATCTTAAGGGTATTTGATGAATAAAGGGTCAAAAACGTATAATCAAATGCTTTTGAAATAAAAAAAATCTATTTAAAAACACTGACATTATTTTAAAATTTTGAAAAATTATTAGATTTTGTGGAATCCTGTTATTTCTCACTGATAAAAATTAGGGATATGAAATAAAGCTATTTTTATGTCGATAACATAAAAGAGAATGAATAAGCAGTTAAATTTTGCAAGCATTTTCTGAAAGAAAAATGTGAACTCTAAAATCAAACACAATATTTAGAGAACAAAATTAATTTTCCGTATTTCATTATTTTTGGAACATTTAAAAAAATTATCAAAAAACGCATCATTAGATTTTGCTCAGTCAGCATTATAAGTATTTTTGCGTCAACAGCATTAAGAAGTTGTTGAACTACACTTTCGATTGTAATAGAGAAAATGACTTCGTAGAAATTATGTAATAGAGAAAATGACTTCTTAGAAAAATTAATACCTAAAACATTAACTTACAAAATAGTTTGATAAAATCAGAAAATATTTTAAAAAGGCATTTCATTTTAAAATCAACTTTTTAAAGAACTTTTTACTGTGATTTAGTGGTCTTCATGTTCCTAGACAAATATAAATGTTTAATAAAATATTAGACATCATTACTTTTAACAGTAATAAAATTAAATACACTAAATTTAATACTTTAATTTTAATCTCATAACAACAAGGGCAATTATTTTGAAGATCCGCATTATGGCCATCCTTGATACACATTAAAGAATGAATTTCAAAATTAAACTGACGTGCTGAGAAAAATGTAATTTAATTTAAATAACTGCTTATAGTTTCTTTTAAGTACATAAATATAAATTTTATAGCTTGTAAGGACAATTATTAATTTTTTTTTTTAAATTAAGAGAAAAGTAAATTAACAAAATTTGTTTACTTGAAACTTTGGATTAAAAATGGGATTTAAAATGTTTCATTTGCTACTATCATAAAGAAGTCACCCACACAATTGAAGCATTAAGTGTGTGCAAAAATCACTTGGCAATTAATTTTCTTTCAGTTTTGATTCCATTATTGCAAAACATTTTTGGAAAGATTTATCATTAATTACATAATTATAAAGATATAATTAAGAAAAAAATTTAAGTTATATATAGAATTATATAATAACAATGTGCAATTTATGCTTAATTTAATTACATTTGGCTTTAATTCCAAAGATAGTGCTAAATGTCCTGTTTAGAGCAAAATATTAATGGCGTCAGAATTATTGTTGGCATCATCTAGCTTGATGATGTTTTTTACAGCAAATCACAGTTTATTACTCAAGTCTAAAAATACGGAGAAATATTTTAAATGATCCATTCGAACTATTAATCAACAATAATTTATCTATATCAGTGTCATAATTTAATGAAATATTGAAAGATAAATTGATTGAAATTGACTTGGTATTCCTCATAAAATAAACTTTTTAAAATTAGGTTATTACAATGAATATTTTATTAATAAGCACGAGATTCCTTACAGTGTAATTTTTAATTACATTTTTAAAATAAATTATAGTAAGTTTGCACAGAAAATTTACATTCAATCAAAAATCGAAAATGAAATTTTTATGCTTACTCTACTGAAATGTAAGAACAAATTAAGTTCTCCTTTAAATAGTGGAGAAAATCATGGAAAAAACTTATAACCAGATGTATAAATACATTAAAAATGAGTATTTTAAAATATTTAAATATATATATATATATATATATATATATATATATATATATATATATATATATATATATATATATATATATATATATATATATATATATATATATATATATATGCTATAATTTTTGTACTAAAATTATTAAATTGAAGTAGTATGATAATTTAAGAGAAAAATAAATAAGATTAATTTATTAATTTTATGGTCCAGTTGGAAAAATGGGAAAGCGTACCCCATAATGCCAGCCTAGCTGGTCTAAGGCAACAGCAACAACAATTTATTAATTTTAATTATTTAAAAAATTTAATTAATTCAATCTGTACTTCATCATATCCAACATAACGTAGAAATATATATAGTAGAAAGTTAATCAGATATTCTAACATTAATGATTTAAAGGTTTTTTGTGATTAAAAATATCGATCGGCAAAAACTTTAAAAAGAGATAAAGGCACAGAATAAACAAAAAAATGGAAAATCCAGTACAACCAATGTGTGTGTGTCCAATCACTGAAGGGAGCATCGCTCTAGAAAAATTACTTCATAAGCTAACAATGATTCATCTATATCAAAAGCATGATGAAGTATTTAGATGATTTCTTTCGCGCTCTCGCCAAGCAAAATTATACAGTCCCATGAGTGAACCTCATAAATTCTATATTCGGAATATAGGTTAATTCTTTGCATTATTTTGAAAACATAAATACCTACAATCATTTTTATAGAATGATTCGATATAAAAGACGCATAATTTAATTTAATTGAAATAGAATTCGTAAAATGCCAATGAGATGATATCAACATGGTTAGACCTGGAATGGATTTTATCAGTTTTTAATTTAATTGCCAAACAAACTAATGCCTAAATTACAAGGATAAATGAACATGAATTTCTTCGCCATCACAATATATTCTTTTGGCACTAATGGTTTACGTTCTAATGGTTTGCTCTAAAAAAATAAATGGATCTGAGGCACTCCAAACTGGAAATACAGAAAGCACGATCTCGTCATTAAAAGAGCAGTTTCAGCTCTTGTTTTAATTGTTAGTTTCGCCAAATGCAAGAAAAGAGTTGCGCGCCTACTATTGAGTCACTCTTCGCGAATTACCGAAAGTAAACGAAAGAACAGAGCAATCTCTTAAACTGAATTTTACTCAAGTGGCAATCGAATCATCCAAGAGAGATTAACACGAATTGTATCAATACTTAAGAATTATCTTAGTTATTTTATGAAAGAAGAGAAAATTGTTTTAATTACATTTCAAAACAAGTTATATAATCTTTTTCCTCTTTAGATTACATTAGTTGTGATTAAATTATCAATCTATTTCAATAAACAAGAATAATTTTTTACAGATTGAAGCATATAAATTAACAAATACAAAAAAGAACAAAAATGTGAACTCATAATTGTCTTAGCAGTATCGTGATTTTTATAAGAAAACTTTTTTCTCATTTTAAGATGCTCTTAATCTTTCAATTGGAGGAGAAATTTCATAACAGTAAAAATAATCTTTCTAATAACCATTTTTAAAACTGTCTATTAATAACTATGCTAATTTTAATAAATTCTCAAAAAACAATTGTCAAGTAAAATCAATAATTATATTACAACATACAAAGAAATCTAAATATTTACTGAAATTCACCGCTTTTTAGACTGATTTTTCTGTTATGCTTTGAAGTGTTTTTACTTAGTTCTTACAGCTTGTATTAAAGATAACTGAATACTAAGATTGCTACTAAAATGGGGAAAACTTTCACTTGTAACATTTTTTTTCTTTTATTATATGGATACAGGAAAAAAAAATTATTGAAATATCTGAGTGTATATATAGATAGATAAATTCTTAGTAGTTTAGTGGAGTCTAATGGAAGGACCAAGCTCTTTGAAATGGAAGGTCCCAAGACCTGTCCCCATTGAACAATGGGAGAGCCTACAAGCTATGGAAGGTCATAGCTATGGAGGGCAAAGCACGACGCCTCTATTCATTAACAGAATATATGAGAAGCACTTCCGCTTACCACATGTAAGCTATTCAGTCTGTAGTAAAATTTTCCGCGTTTTCTCGCTTTTAATACATGTGATTATATAGTTTATTATCTATAAAATAACCTTCCCGAAAAGAATTCATTTTGAATGTTCAAAAACTCTATGATAGCTTTCAGCTGTTATTCTATCCGCTATATATATATCGTGCATTTATAATAAATTATCAAAAAGTTCCTTATTTTTTACCCATTTTATATTAAAAAGTTATAATTTAGTATGCTTTGAAAGAAAATTATAAGACTTTATCAAATTAATAAAGTATACCTTTATATTTTAATTCTTTAGTTTTAAGTGAATCATAACGTAAACAACAGAGTGGTCATCAATGTTGATTAATTATAAACACTATATATACGAACACTTAATAATAGATGAATAAAATGCCATATTACGCTAATGCCTTCAGTGTGGTTCAAATTTTTGCTTCCATGTATCAAGATTTTTATAAAATCATGAAGAGGTTTTGTACAAAAAAAATGTTCTAATACTTATTCAATTCATTTGAAAACATTTTTAAGATAATGTAATTGTAAGATAGTTTAAATTATATAAGGGATGATCAAATGAAAAGGTACGAAACGACATGGTGGGTACAAATGTAGACTTTATTCAAAATATACAGCATAGGCTTGAGCACAACGATCCCACTGATGAAGAAGCCACAGAATTCCTCGTTCCTAGAATTACTGTGGCAGTGACGAGATCCAGTCCTTCACAGCGTCCTTGAGTACGTCGTCCGAATTGAAGCTCTCCCCTTTTAGGTGTTTCTTCAGTGGACCAAATACATGGATTTCGCATTGCGACATGCCTGGATTGTAGGTCGGATGGTCCAATGTCTCCCACTCGAACTTAGTCACTTCCATGAGTGTGACTCTGGAGAAGAGTGGACGAGCTTTATCATGGTGTAGAACCGCACCCTTCGTCAGCAGCCCCAGTCTTTTGTTCTTGATTGACCTGCGTGGGCGTCGGAGTGTCTCACAGTACACATTGGAGTTAATGGTTTTTTTTTGTGTTCGTAGAATTCCACAAGTATCGGAACTTAAACATCGAAAAAGATGGCGAGCAAACACCTTTCCTGCTGATGGTACGGTTTTGAGCATTTTAGGGTGAGGTAACGACTCATTCTTCCACTGGTTTCTCACCTTCCGATGTCAGAAATACGATAACACATCGCTGCTCCTCAGTCGTTGAATTTTACAACACGAATGATATCCTGTCCTCATATGGACTGCCGCATCATTTGGACGCCGCTTTTGGTAAGGTCTCGCTCCTGTGCACGCGAGCGCCCGAGCATGCTCCGATCCCAGTCAGATACTCCAATCACATCTCGAGATGTTTCGTTACATTCTCAAAAAAAACAAATATAAACTAAGTATCATGCACTCTACTACTGGTGACAACCGTGTAATAAAGCTAAATCTATAACGTAAATAAAATGCACTTTTATATAAACTCGAATTTTCATCAACCGGGCCGTGGCATCCATATTTAAAAAAAATTTCAATGTTGCGCTACCTAGGGAAGCATTCAACCGGGAAATACAGCTAAATCTATTAATTTAAATAAAATGCATTTGGATGAAAACTCGAATTTTAATTTATCAGGTAGTGTCATCCACCTTAAAAATGTTCACTGTAGTACAATCTAGCCCCGATTTAAAACGGCCAATAAAAATAAATCCATAACGTAAACAAACATTCTTACAACAACTAGACTTGTTAATTAATCAACGTTACCATACAGAATAAATCTAAATACATATATCTGAAATATTTATTAACAATATTTATTATATAACATAAAATATTCTATACAACAGCAATGTTAATTAAATGCGTAACTCTCCTGATTATTGCTTGCAGATTAACCAGCACCGGTTGGACAATAGACAGATTTTATGGTTCCAAATATTAAGCCACGATGTCCTCAGAATGATTAAGTGGCCATGTATACTCCGTGACAAAAATAATAATACATAATATAGTTATAAGAAGATAATATGAAAATTAATTAATTTCATTAGTTTTAAGAATAAACCTTACTGTTAAGAAACTGAAAAAAAAATCACTGCAAACTAATATTCAAAAATTTAACTTTCAAAATATTTCAAAATTTAAACATTAAATCATCCGGTTCAAAAGCTTAATCTGTAATCAAATAAAAACAAATTACTAAACAAATGCTTGAAGGGTTACTAGCAAACAAAACAAATTTTGCGCATATACACAATCACGTTGCGTCATACAGACGCATTTCGAAACGGTACGCCAGTTTGGTGCATGTTATCACCCGCAATGTTGCCAAATCTTTAGCCAAAATTTCCTTCCCTGAAGTAATTGCATTCGGTTACTTTTGTAAACATTCTCTAACACGTAAAATATTTCTCTTGATTGTACAATAAAGTTCAAGATTTTTTTTTCTCTAGCGTCACTTTTTATTTATGATAGCGTAAAGATTTATGAGCAAACATATCATAAACTCACGCTGTCTTCGTCCCAAAAATTCTTTGGAAACCAAAGATTTATTTTCAAAATACTCACGCACACTCTAGATTCGTACCTGCACACAAACCTAAAGGTATTCAAGATTGCTGCAAGACACATTTTGCTAACTTCGTCGAAACACAATGGTGATTCTATAGATTATTCTGCTTAATCGATATAGAAGACGTAGGTGTATGATAAACCTCATGAAATTTTGGTATCCCTTTAATAGTACAGTTTGCGTATCGGCTCATAAAAAAAGTTTATGACATGTTAACAGTTTTAAATTTAGGAAAACAGCCACTTAGAAAGTTTGTGATTATGTCACAGATAATTTCGCATTCATGTTTATTTTGGAATTTGGTTGTAATATTATTTACTAATATAAAAGTTATATTGCATAATGTGTGTCTAAGTTATTTCTTACCATCTTAGACAGTATTATGATAGAAACTCAAAAGCGTAAAAATGTTTTATAATTTTCGAATTAATGTAGAATTGTATCCAATAAAAAGAAATTTGGTCACAATTTAGTCAAAACTTGCTTATAAAATTCTTCACTCTAGTAATGAGTCTAATTACAATTATTCTTTGGAAAGCTGTTGATATTTTTTAGATAATTAAGAAAATACAAAACATGAATGATTATATTCTTAGCATAAACTAAAATTATATTTGAAGTTTCCAATACAAGGTCTCAACTTATTATAAGAAAAATTACTATTATTATTACCTATATTGATTCAAAAGCCTTTAATTTCCCTTAAATATAAACTACAATTATGTTTTATCAATTTTCTATTGTGCGGAAATATTACCAATATTGTGTGGTCCCAATAGCATTTTATTTATAAAATGTTAGTTGTGAGAGTATTCTGAAAGAAACGTTATGTTGGATTTATATAAATCTAATTATAATTTAGAAAAATTTACTAACTAAAAATTGTCTTCTTTTTTAATAATTTAAAAAGTTGTTTGTAAATATTAATAAAATATATATTGCAGAACATTTATGTTTGGAAATAATTATAAACATTAGATACATTTCATTTGATCTTAATTAACTAGTTTGTTAAGTTTGGAGAGAGAAAATTTAGCTATATCTTTCATTAGATTTGCATTTTTTCAATTGAATTTAAATTAATAACAAAAGAAAAAATCCGTAGAAAGCAAATGCATCAAATTTTAATTTTTAGAAAAACAAATTTTTATGTCCTTTTAAGTCAAAACTAGCTCCTAGCTTTCTTAATTTTTTATACTAGTGTAAATAACTGTGGATAAATTACTTTTATCAAATATGTAAATCTTTTCTACATTTCATGTAAAATTTCCTAAATGTCGTGGGGATTACACAAAAAAATGCTCTAAATTTTTAAGGAAAATCTTGTTAATTATTTTTACTAAATTAAATTACTTATACGAGAATATCAATTCATAATGATAAAAAACGTATAAAATTATTACATTGTAAATAAAAATATAATTTTAATGAAAACGCATAAATTGTTTTAAGATTTTGAAAAGAATGAAATGTAACAATGGAAATTTTATTTATCAATTTGCAATAGTAACTACGTTTCTCTAAATCACGTATGGTAGACGACTGTTTTTCAAATTCGTAGCGAACAGTAAAATAGACCTAAAAGCTGAAAGTTCGTAGTATAAAAGAATATAATTCTAAAATCATTCTTTTCAGCAAACTGCTCTCATTTTTATAAATAAAATATTATTCGCAAAAGTAAGCACTTCATACGAAATAAGTGCAAAATAAAATACATATTTAAAAACTATATTTTTTCATTTCATCGCTGAAAAATCAAGAAAAATAATCTCTTATTTTTTGTTTCAAAAAACTGCCTTTTTATAAATCACATTTTTTAAAAATGTTTTCTGTAGAAAAGAATTTTACTTTTGCTTCCCTCAAAAAAGCACCTCACTCATAAGCGACTGAGGTACTTGTTTTCCTGACGGTCGTTACGACGCCTTATTTTTTATTTTATTCATTATCTGAAATCTCTCTTTCATACAAGTTATTTTAATAAAGTTTGCATGTCCAAGTGATCTAGATGTGATATATTTTTTCACATCATTCCACTAAAGAACTATAAGTGCATTGTGTCAAGAATGTCAGTTTCTTAAAGCCACTCTCTTGCCCATGTTGTTTGTAAAATTATTTTATAAATATCTTTATTTGTAGTGGACGCTGTTGATTAATTCACTGGTCCATGGGTTATAAAAGGGAAGTTAGATAAAACAAAAGAATTTCCACACAAATTGCTTCAAAAATCTCTTCTCATAAACGTGTGTTATGCAATCACCAATGATAAGAAAAAATTAACGATTTCCCGATTAAAAAATATGTTAGTTCATGTTTCTCAGCCATAATATAAAAGAAATAAAAATTAAAAAATAATCAAGTCATAAAAACATTTAAACGAAAGTTTTATAAAAAAATGAGTTCACAAAAAAGAGAATTTCTAAATTATTTTAGTTTGTATAAATGGGACTATATATATATATATATATATATATATATATATATATATATATATATATAATTATCATTGTGTATATTGGACTCGGGTAAGAACGAGCTACTAATCCTTAAAATCGTAATTGTTTGTAAATTAGAGATTCGTAAAAAGGAGATTCTACAGTATGAATTCTGTACGTATTCGATTGTGGAAAGCAATGACTTATTTAAAACAGAAAATATTCTATTGTGAAATAAATTATACTTCATACGTAATTATCCTTTTATTGAATGCAATTTATTGGACTTGATTGATGTAAAAGGTGCATACTTTTTATTTAAAGGAAATAATCATTAATACTTAACACTTGTGTTATTTGAAAGTAAATTAAATTTTCATGAAATTAGTGATAAAATGTTTAGTTTATTTTTTTTAGAAATCTTATTGAAGCAAATGTTAGAGAACAGAAATTCATCAAGATTATTTACTTATCAATCAGCAAACTTTACCTGTTTGTTATGATTTAAAAAATGAATAAAATACGATATAAATGTATGATTATCTAAAGTTTCATGTCAAATATTTTAGAAAACTACAAATTATTTTGAGCATAATTAAAGAAACTGGAATGATTAAAAATTAAGCAATGAAAGCATAAAACAATTTCATTTTCATTAAATTTATGATATCCCGAAATACATAAAATAAAGCTTTACTAAGAAATAAATGACAAAATTAATTAGTATCATAAAATAAATTAATAACATAAAATAGTTTTATATTTTTATCACTTGGTTAAAGTAAGTTTGCTATTATTTTCAATATGCGTCACTAGGTAAATGGAAAACTACACACTAGATTCAAAAATACAAACACAATGCAGGATAAAAAGAACTCCAGGGATTGAAAAATTTACATGAACTAACCCCATTTTTTTCTCGCCCTTTAGAAAAAATAAACAATTTATCTTTTTGAAACAATGCAGTCTGAAAATTATAAATGGTTATACAAAAAATTATTCATGAAAATCTAAATTAGTTTCTCAGGTTAAAAAGGTCAAAATTTTGTAAAAAAAATTTCTGAAACTGCTTATTATAACGCATTTGAGTTTAATAACTTTTTATTAAATCTTAGTGTAAAATATAAACAGTAACAATCATTTCTGAGAAAATATGTGGTTGGAATATTAAATTAAAGACCCGTTATTTTCAATTTTCGGTTGTTGTTGTTGTTATTAATGACACTTGGATAAGCCAAGCTCGCTATGTCTTGGCTATGCGAATTTAAGTCAATTGGGAGCGACTTTCGTTTAATCAGAGCACCATGAAGGTAAAAGTACGACATTTGCTCTTCAAATCCTCCGATAGATAGCAGTACCAGAGTACCTACTCCAATTCGGTATTGATCTGAAGGGAGAGTAAATTTCTCCAGACCATTGCACCCATGGTAACTGCTCACAGGACTTTCGATTCCACAGGTTTAACGAGCACGTATATCGCATGTACTCGGTGGGTCTTTGGCGGCATTGGAAATCGAACCCCACCCTTCCGGATGGAAGGCCAACACCCTAACCACTAGGCTACCATGGCCCTCAATTTTCCGTACTTATGAATACATCATGAAATCTAACAAAATAATGAAAACCGCTTAATGCTAACATAACTTCTGTTGCATGACATGCAGCAGCAGTTATTGCCAGTTGTGGAGGAGGTAAGCAAAATTTATTCATTTTCTCATATATCAAAGGCAGACTATTTTAAACCAATTATCATTTGAATTTTATTTGTTTAAGTTTCATGGCATTATTTCTCATCCATTTTTAGAGTTCGTTCTTATATTTTTGACAACCAATAGATTTTATTTGAATTTCCTAAACGATAAAATTTATAGAAGTTTGATATTTTATCTTAGTAAGAGGGGAGTTTCTACAATTTGAGTTACTGTTAATTGGAATTAAATCAGTTAAAACGTTGCCAAAAAGAATAAATTCATAAAAAGGAACTGATTTAAAAAAAATTATCAATAAGATGACAACTATAACTGTCATACTTGAAAAATTTGTCATTCATTATTTCTGTTGAACTAAGATCCTCCCATGGGCTTATAAATCATTCCATAAAAGGAAATTTAAAGTAAAAGTGAGATATCAGTGAATCATTCATTAAAAATTATAAATACACAACGAACAAACTGAAATTTTAAATTGGTCTTTAAAGTTTTATAGAAGAAAATCAATATTTCTATCTAAGAATATTACAATTTATCATTACAGTTGGGGGCAGTTAAGCATTTGTACCCCACTTATTCAGCATTTATTATGGCGGTAATCTTGGATCTAATTACAATCTTATTTTCTGGAACTGCATCTTAGACATAAAAATATTAATTACAAAGTTTGAACATTCATACGATAAATTGCTTCCTTCCCAGACTTTTTTCTGCAGAAAAAAAAATTAATCTCATTAACCACGTGATGGTCTTCAAAAGGTTTCTTGAAAAATCCAGGAAGAGCGAATCATTCCTCCCAGTCCAAAACTTCGAGAAGCAGACTAACTTTCTTTTTTCTCGTTTTCTTCTTTTTCATCCCAGTTTTCTATTTTCACTTTTCCCACTTAATGCGAATTTTAATCTATATTTCGCATCGTTTTACACTTTGAAAATCATTATAACTTTTTTCGATGAAATTGTGTTAAGACAATACAAAAATTTTAAATGCATTTGAAATCAATTTATTCCTTCCAATTATGAAGGAAAGCCATTAAAAATCTTATTCAAGAATAAATGCAATGGTTAAATTTAATAAAAAAAAATACAAGGGCGAATTCAGATAAGTTATTTTTCGTTTAAAAAGAACAATAGATAGTACATGCGTTTGAGCGTATTCCAAATAAATTTTAAGTATAGAATGTGATATATAGTAAACTAGCTCTTTAATGACAGAAGCTTTTGCGCAATCTATTTAAATTTCATTCAAGATATCTTTCACAAAATTACTTTATAATAAATTGAAAACCTTAATTCGAAATAAATTGTGAGATATAAAAGTTTAAAAAAATTGAATTCAACTAAAAATAGTTATAAATTCATTGTGATATGGCTAAAACAAAAAAGTCACAAATATGCCATGATACTAATAAAATTAACATCATTATTCATCAGTAAGTTAATACAAGCAATAAATTTCATAATTTTTACTCACAATGATATTATTAAGTGTTAATAGACCTTCGCAAAATTCAGTAAAAAATGTAGATTTTTATCCTATTTAATAGTTTAGAAAATAATTTAAGCAAATTGAAAACCTTCATGAAAATGTTCACTATCTCTATTAATAAAAATAACAAGGTGACAAGTAATGAAATATATCCCTTTATATATACAATTTACCGACCGATGGTGGAGTGCTTAGCCTCCCTAACTTCGAAGCAGAAGGTTCTTGGTTCGAATCCTGGTTCGATCATGGATCTTCCTTTCTCGTTCTGTGTATTCTCTCTCTATCCCTTCACTTCCAAGTCAAATATGCTACACACACTGAGTTCCCCAATGTAAAAGTTGCTATCACTTTCACCCCTTATAGCCTTGAATCTGATTAAATTCTAAAGGGTATCCAGGTGTTAGAAAAAATACATAAAACTTAATATTTAAATATACTTAGAAATTCGATAAAATAAACTATTTCTATCATAATAATATAAGAATTCAAGATTGGACGTTAAATTTTTTGAAACTTTAAATTATGGCAGAATATCATCTAATCGTCTAAAGGACTGGCATTTTTTATTGTCCTTTTCTTTTGTGAGATAATTTCCTAGAATCACATTTCTTAGTTTTCTCAACATTAAAATTAACTTATATGTCTCTGTGTTTAGAAACAAAATTACTACTGTAGTGAAATGGCTATATAAAATATCCAAAAGAGAATTAGAAATATTTTTATATAACACTTGCACAATCTTTTGAGGCATAAAAGAAAATTACCCAAAATTTAAAGAGACAACTTCTTCGTACGTGAAAACTTACCAACATTAAAATTCTTTTCAAACTATTAATAATAATAAATCAATGTTCAGAACGTATTTCACTCTCTTAAATAAATGACCTCTTAATAAGGCTCAAAAATTATTCGTAAAATGAATCATGCAAGATACCGTATTTGAATAAGCAACACTTGTGATAATTACTAAGCTTTCTAAAATGTAAACATATGAAACTCTTAATCCATATGCAGTAAACAGTAAATATTCCAAACTGCTTTTCAATCAAAGAAAAAGTATTTTAAAAAATTCATACGCTTTGTTTGCTTTTAGAAATATATTTTAGTCTGCTACTACAGGCAAATTGTTTTGTTTGTCACTCAACAATCACACATTTATCGTACACGAGGGATGAATACACAGGTTTTACAGTTTAAATTAGATTTCGTAGGGCAACAAACATCCAGGTCCGAGAGGAGATAGAAACCACTTACTCTAAATTCGATAGCTAGAACGGTAAGCATTTAGCTATAAGCTTACCCTCCTACAGTCAGAAAATGTGCTAAATACAGCCAGTTACTTGATAGTTTTGTATCATGGTCAAGTGACGAGATTGACGTCTGAGCTGACACAACCAGTGAAAGGAAAAAAATCCTACAGAAATTTTAACTATCATAGGTCATCTCAGCAAGACCGTACTTCGGATATGCTGTGCGAAGAACATGTTTCCTCCCGGTTACATCTTTCTCTAGCAGACCGAAATGACTCATTCATGTGTTGTTTTAAGAAACTGAAGATGCATAATAATCTTTATTTTTGTCAGCAGAAGCTTTTAAACACACCCAATCACTTAGTAGTTTCGAATTGTGATCAAGTGTCAAAAATGACACTCGAACTGGCACTTTTTGTTATAGGATAAACCATACCAGTGAAGAGACATTGAACTCTATAGAGCATTTAGCATGTTGAAACTCTTAACCGAATTCTTTGACAGGATCACGTTCTGAAATTTCTGTTTTCCGAAAAGACTGGTGACTTTCTCTATCAGGCAAATTTTCCGAGTTGTAAGGAAGTACCAGCAAATATTAACAGTCGTTAAGGAGTCGTTATAAAGTATTTACCAATAACAATATGTGACTTATTTACGAGTATTTTATGCGAAAGACCTCTATATCTGATGAGAGATGATTATAATCGAAAATATTTCTCAACGGGCAATTTATATAAGTCGGAAAGAAGAATAAAAATTATATATAATAGAAATTCGGGAGTTTTATTTTGGAAAACGTGCAGTTGATGGAAAATGTAGCAAACAAAAAATGTGTGAAGTTATGCATTATTTCTTACTAATGGGAAAAACTATGTTTTTTTTTCTTGCCTTATATAGATCCCTTAAAAAAGTCTAAGTATGAAATATTTTGTATATAATACCACTTTAATTTAACAAGCACGCTCAATTAAGTAACACTCAACTTACTCTAAGGTTCTGTAAAAAATGCTCAGAACAATACAGTAAATTTCTGTAGAACATATCTGAAACATAAAAGAGGGTGTGTAAGATAATCAAACAATATTGGAACATTAATTGTGTAAATTCTTGTCGTTTGACTATATTATCTCCTATAATTTAACTTAATTCTGGTTATTGTCGACTTGCGAACCTATAACTTGTTATTGCTCTATTATTTTATGTACAATTTAATAACTTCTGTTAAACTGTGCCACTTATTCTGAAAAATGACAATGAAAAAACTTTATTTCCTCTTTAAGAAGGTAGCGACAAAAATACCTTCTTAAAAATAAAATGAAAATACCAGAGCACCTTAGGACCCAACATACCTCCGCTGATTTGACATGGTTTAGTATATTTTGATTCCGAGAAGTGCTTCGATGCCTCAAATACCATTTTGTCAGCATATTTTACACACAAATATTCCGTTTATTAGTATCCATTACATTAACAAAAGGGTCAACGAAACTTAAAGGAGGAAATATAAAGCAGAAAAACAGCTTGTTGATACATAATATGCAATTTGAAATCTCAGTTCGACGACGTTTGCAGCAGCATGAACTCTCAGCTCGGAGACCATATCTGCGGCTTCCCTTGACGCTGCGTCATAGACAAGAGCGCCTTCAATGGTGTGATCAACGATGAGCCTGGGCGCACGAATGGCGAGACGTAATCTTTTCAGATGAATCCAGGTTCTGTGTACAGCATCATGATGGTCGCATCCGTGTTTGGCGGCATCGTGATGAACGCACACTGGCAGCGTGCATTCGTCATCTTCATACTGGCCCATCACCTGGCATGATGGTATGGGGTGTCTTTGGATACACGTCTCGGTCACCTCTTGTTCGCATTTACGGTGCTTTGAACAGTGCACGTTACATTTCTGGTGTGTTACGACCCGTGGCTCTACCCTTTATTCGAGCCCTGCGAAACCCTACGTTTCAGCAGGATAATGCCCGACCGCATGTTGCCGGTATTGTACGGACATTCTTAGATACGGAATGTGTTCGGCTGTTGCCCTAGCCAGCACGTTCTCCAGATCTTTCACCAATAGAAAACGTCTGGTCAATGGTTGCCGAGCGACTGGCTCGTCACCAAACGCCAGTCACTACGGTTGATGAACTGTGGTATCGTGTTGAAGCTGCATGGGCATCTGTACCTGTACATGCAATCCCATCTATGCTTGACTCAATGCCCAGGCGTATAACTGCTGTTATTACTGATAGAGGTGGTTGTTATGGGTACTGATTTCTCAGGATCTATATATATATATATATATATATATATATATATATCCAGCCAAATTTTTTGAAAATTTAATCACTTGTTTTTTCTAGTATAATATATTTGTCCAATAAATATCATTTTGTTATCAGCATTTCTTCCTGGTGTAGCAATTTTAATGGCCAGTAGTATATATATATATTCATTATAAGTTCTTGACTGTGTGTGCAAAGGATTTTTTATTACTATTATCAATGACCTTCATCAAAAATAAATAACAAATTAATTTCTTGTCTATTATTTTTGGAACTTTATAGGGAGTTCAAATCAAAAATTATTAAATTATCCTGTCTTTTGATCAAATAATGATGCTCGTTCTATTAAAAATATATGCAAATTTATCTTTTAAATCGTAATTAATTTTTTAATTTTAAATCTTTTAAATCTTAATCTCACAAATTTATCCATGTATTGCAAATAAATATGATCATTTCAAAGCTGGTGATTGAATGGTCATCTACTAGGTCTGCTGTTCAAATGTTCCGGAATTTGAATGTGGATTCAGAAGTCCCGGAACTCACTTTGAACTCTAAATTGCGAGTTCAATTTAATATCTTAAAAGCAAAAAGTAGGTCGTTAGACTAACAATTACAAAACTAATTTCTCTATTTACATAAGTTTAAAACTGTAGAGGCAAAAAATTCAATCGATTACTTGCTTTTAATAATTGAAAGAATAAAATTTCAAATCAAAGAATATAAAAAAATTAAATCAAATTAATTGAATTATTGTTTAGTATTTTGAAAAAAATCAATCAGCTGAAATAAATAAAAAAAGTATAATTTATTTAGTAAACTTTATCTCAAACTAGTTAACTCATTTAAATAGAGCCATTCTTAAATTCATAAATACTTGCTCAAAAGAAATCAAAAGATGTCTCGTAAACATACATGCATAGCAGTGCAGGTGAACCCCGGACTGTACCTTATGGTTTACAGGTTTTGCCTCATAAATAAGAATTTTAATGAATATTAATTTGTGCTTGCTTTGCTCATCCTGCGGTTTTTATTTTCATTTTGCCAATCGATAGACAAAATGCACTTAAGCCACAGGTTAACGTGAACGCCAACAGGACTCCCTGTACCTAACCCAGGGAGGGTTCTACCAGTTTGGGTGGAGTCTGCTGGAGAGAAAGAATGAAGCATCAGTATGGGAGCGCCACCCATGCCTGTGGCCACGAGCTCCCAACGCAACAGCTCAAATCAGCGTAGGAGTGTAGTTGCCTCACTGCTGCCATTGACTGCCTTCAGTGGACAAGTTTATTTAGACTTTGGAACCTAGAGTAATTCTTGTGCATATAATTGACCACGGGTCCCTGACCTGGTTTGTTCTTTAAATGGGAAATACTGGTGGTGGAATTTTGTTGGTATCCAATGGCTTACGAAGACCGTCCATCGAAGTTTTGAGTTATCGATTCTTCTTCATTGGTTCTTGGGCTCTCATAATCGTTCAGGGATTATTGACTCTCTGTGATCCGAGAGGAATGTTACCAACGAGATGATTCTGGCTTTTGCTTGCGGAATTTAAGCAACAAGTTTAAGCTAACTCGAAAACTTTTCTCTTTAGAGTTAATCATTTTCACTTCTCCACCTACATGATTTCACTTAATAGTAGAACTACAAAAGGACATCATGTGAAGAAACAAACCAAATGTGTTGCACTTCAAGAAATTAATCATGCTGTCCCTCGATTTTAATATGAGTAGGAAATTTGTAAGTCATATATAATTTATCAGAGTTCCTTGTTACCTTTTATAAAATGTAGAAGAAGAAAAATAAATCTAAAGTGTGTGTGTTTAGGTTTTATGATTTAAAGGTGTGTGCTGTCTCTTGTTATTAGTATATATAAAGTATTAATATCGGAACCTAGCAAACAAACCGATATAATTATGCTCTATTCATCATTTTAAAACAGTTTGAGATAAGACCAAGTTAATTTAGAACAATATCGTGTGAGAGAACTTTAAATGTGCTTAAACTATCAACATCGTGATGAGATATAAAGTTCAACAACTCGAGGATACTGGTTCGAAAAACCCATCTTATGTTTATTGAAATTTAGGAGAAAAACTAAGCGACCAATGAAAGGTAAGAGCACCATGTCCTTATGACATTTGTATTATATATATATATATATATATATATATATATATATATATATATATATATATAACTCTCCTGTATATATATATATATATATATATATATATATATATATATATATATATATATATATATATATATATATATATATATATATATATACCGGAGAGTTATAATTAAACTTCCCCTATAAAAGGCATCGTACAGCGAGAAACGGGTGAACAAAATGCAATAAAAATTTAAAATTCTGTATATGGTCTGTACATGAAATGTTCTCATGGAATTTCGAAAATAAATTTAGTTTCAGAATGTCCACCACAAAGCATGTTCAGGAAAAAAAGAAATTTAATAAATGAATAAAACGGAATAACAGAAAAAATATAAACATTCTACAACATGGATTATGAGTAATAAAATTCAAAACATTAAAAGTTGTTTGTTGTAAGAGAGAGAAATGTACACATATCCATGCTTGGGTAGAAGAGGAAGTTTTATGCACTACAAATTAGGCTATGAAATGTTTACAGACGTTGGCAACTATAAATCAATATTTCTGGCTGTACTAATGACATACGTGAATTTCACTGCAGAAAGAGCCTATGGTGTGGATCAATGTCTCCTTAATGTATCAGAGTCAAGATTTAGAGATTTAAAGCGACAACTAAATTAAGAGTTTAGGATGGAAAAGACCGTAAACGTGTCACACTGGTACTTGTTGATGTCATCAAGAGAGCTGTTAATAGCACAGTCAAAAGCAGTATTGAAGGTATCAACAAGTGAATTACTGACTCCATCAGAATTAGGAGTGAGTAGAGCGCTTACAGTTTCTCAACAGATAGGTTATTTTTACAGCACCGTCCGATAACTACTTAGAAACATAATGCGCTACTTCCCATACAAGATCCAACATTCGTAAGAGCTGCTTGATTAAGACAAGCCACTCATTCGAAGCCAGTTTTCTCGTCAGAATGATGGTTGATCTGTCATGGACTTGGAATATTCTTCAGGGCCCAAGGTTCATTTATACCTCTACGGGACACTCAACATACAAAATTGTCCTATTTCGACTAAGGAAAATCAGCGGATCCATTCTAAATTCCCCCTCCTAGTCTTCAAAAATTACTGTCTGGTGTGATTCCCGGGAACAATCATTCTTGGGCTATTCTTCTTTGAGAAAAATGATGAATGCGGCCAGTCACGTATTCTGTTACTAGTGTTGGTATCATAAAATTCTGCAGACATTTGTGGTGACACAACTGCAGCAAATGATACATCGGTCATTTTCATGCAGGATGGTGCACCCCCATATACCATTGGTCAGGGAAGGCGATATTGCTCTAACATTTCACAGAGGAACGTATAATTGGTGCTCTTTTCCTAATACTTGACCACCATGTTCACTGGATGTAACTCCGTACAATTTCTGGTAGTAAGATTATTTATAATTCTGGTGTATCGTGGAAGTGTTACGATGTCGAATGACTTGAAGAACTGCATAACGTTTCATGTAGAAGCCTCACAACTGATCAGTGTCGACGCGCTGTTGAACAATGTGTTCAACCATTTGTCTACTTGAAATACTGCAAATAAAGGAGGATAATCACGTAGAGCACCTTTTCTTACATCGTTCTGGAAACGATTAACAACTGCTCCCTTTGTGCAATTTCTTCCTAATTGGTTCTCCTTTCTGCAAACTGAACTGTTTTTGTTTCTTCCTTAACCATTACTTAGTGTGGTTCAGTGGCAAGATGCTCAGAAACTGATCATTAAATGTTAATATTATTTCCGTATTCCGTTTCGGTTGTTTATTAAACTTTGTGATTTTTCCTAATAAATGTCCTCTGATTGATATTTTGGATCTAAATTTTTTTTGAAATTCCCTGAGCGCATATGCAAAATTTCATTGAATCCCATTCACTAATGTTCACAGTATGATGCAATTTATAGGGAAGTTTAATTATAACTACATAGTATATAGAATTGTGCGAAATTCGGTACCAAATTATATGAAATCCATTGTTGCACTTTTTAAAATTGTTTTATTCGTTGAATTGTAATAGATAAAAATTTATTTTGGGGAAACATCGCTGAGTGGGCAGCCGCATAGTTAGCATTCTTGCCTTCGGTTCAACAGTTCCTGCGTTCAAATCCAACCTCGAGTTTGGATGTTTGCAGTGATTCGGATTGACCTTTAAGCAACAAGCAAACCTAACCTTAAGGAAGAATCATAATATTAACTATAGAATTAATTTTATAGTAAAAAAAAATTATAACATTTGATAGGTTTCTGCTTTGTTCTTAACTTATCAATAATATTTAGACTAATAAATTTTGCAGAAAATTAAAATATAACAAGTTTCGTCTTGTATTATTGTCATTTAAATTGAACTTTTTACCATTTTAATTTTTTTAATTTTTTGTAAGGAAGGCTGTGTACACAAATCTTCAAAAATAAACAGTAAACATTGAAGTTTTAAAGAGGAATTAGATTGAAATGTAAATAAAATCCGTTAAACGCGTGTTATGAATTTCTAAGAAATAATATCATTTTCAAAGAAAAATAATTTTTTCATTATTTATACACTCTTTTTCATTGTTTTTTCATTCCATCACTTCACCAGTGAACAAAAATGTCCGAAAGGAAAGAACTGTCGTCATAGAGGAATATTATTTTTGAAAATGTTGAGCTCCTTTCCTCTTTGAACAAAGGTGCAGCTGGAAATAGGAGCAGATGAGAGTAAGATCGAGATGAAGATAAAAGGAACCTCATCTGAAGAAGAGTTCTAAAAGGAAAAAAAAGCGAAAAAAAAGTATGTTAGTTAATAAAAATTTTTAGTTGAACCCGGTGGGGAAAAAATAATTTTAAGCAAATATAAAGTTAAATCTGAAAAAATAGGAAAACACTCTGTTGACAAAATGGAAAAACTATATAAACTCGAAATGCACTTCTCTTTTCAAGCGGCTTTTTCTAAAAAAAATCGAAGCCAATGTTTACTTCACCTTGTGGGTTAATTTAATGCAGTTCCTTTCTCGCGTTCAAAGCAGCGGATGCGCGCTTTATTTTTTGTTTCGATTTTTCTAGTATGTAGACTCGTATGAAAATGAGACTCGGTTTCTCTTTAACAGCTTTCCTCATGATTAAGCTGCAGACGATGCTACAGATTAAAACTTTGCGATGGTATAGCTTGAGAGGAAAATCTGTTTTTTAGAAACATTCCAGTTTTATAGTTCCGAATTTACGTGTTGGGAGAATATATTCCATTTTATAATCTGTAAGTAAAAAATTACAAAAATGCATTTTTTCATCTAAATTTGTGAGTTTTGTTAATTGTATTATGAAACAAAATTGTTGCTGTATGAACAGTTAACAGCTTGAGAGATTGAAAAAGCTTAATTGAATAAAAAAATATGTATCATAAGCAGTATAAAACATTATTAACAACAATTGTTTTTTAAAGTAATTATTTTTTATAATAGACAGTAAAAAATTAATAATTGTTTTTATTAAGAGCTATTTATTTTTATTAGAGAATTCATATTTTTTTTATTATTAAAGACATCATTTTTTGATAGTCATTAGCATGTCAGTTAGAATATTTTAAACATATTTTTATTAAATTTACAAACTTTAAAATCCTAAATTTAATGAAAATTAAAATAGCAAATGGTTTAAAAAATACTTTAATAATGTCTCTACACATATTTCAGTATTATTATTAATTTCTGTGTGTGTTTTCAGATATATATTTATTAATACTGTAATGACAAAAATATTTTTTTAAATATTTAATTCTTTTTTTTTTTTTTTTTTTTTTTTTTTTAATTTTATATAATTTTCTCAATATACTTTTTTTAAAATGTACACTGTTAAAAAAAATTTTCTGAACTGTCAAAAAATGTCATCAAAAAGTTTAAGAAAATGTACTTCATTATGTGAATATTAATTACATTATCATCAAGGATAGGAAAAAAAATTTTTTTTCCTAATACCCGGCGGCACTGAGGCCTTTGCCCTATTCAACTCTATAATGGGGGAAGTGATGACATCTAATACAATGTGACACCCAGTGGGTGTGCCATCTTCACCCTGAAAGTGCACTCATAAAGAGAGACAAAGAAACATCGATGCCCGAACCATGATTCGTACCCCGGACTTTCTGCTTCAAAGTTAGGGACGCTAACCTCTCCGCCATCAGTCGTCACAGGAAAAAATATTTTTAAATAAATTTTGGTACTTCCTGTACTTTTTTTTTTTTTTACCACTTTCAAAGGAAAATTTATCTTTGAAGGAATTTATTATAAGAATTATCTTCAAATATTTTTACTTAAATTTATAAAATGCTAATTCTCAAAGAGAGACATAGTGATAAAATTTAGGATTGTATCTTGATTTATTAATACTCGAATAAACTTTACAGAAAGTAATATAGACAAGTAGAATGCATATTTATAAGCATAATTAAAATTCAATAATTTCATATTGAGTGTTCTTTAGCTATAAAAAATCCAAATAATATTTGGATATTTTCACTGGATGATGATATTAGTTCATGGTGTGATATTAGATTTAATTATTTAAATAACTTTAACAGAGACATAAATATCCTAAAAATAAAATATTTGTATTTGTGATATTTAATCAGGCAAAAATGTGATGATGAGCTAGAGATAAATTTATAGATATTTAGCCATTTAGTTTAACATTTCGTAAGTTCGAGTCCCACTCCCTACGTAATTCTTTGCAAGAATTCGGAACCCTTTTAGCTCGTAAATATCATTTGAAATAGACTTTGTATAATAAAGGTGGTCCTTCAGCTTCAAACAATACAAGCAAACAATAAAATAAGTTATTTGACTATTTTAAGATTCAATATTTCTTTATTTTCATAAGATCTAGATCTTCTTTTCTATATTTTTTTTTCTTGCTTTCATTCATAATTACTATAAAAGTACCAGTAAGTTTTGCGAGTTAAAAGAACATAGCAAACTTTTAAGTGATTCATTCTATCGATATGAATACTTGACATTTGCATTTGTAAATGAGTCAAAATATAAGCAAGATAGCTGATAGAGCTTTTCAGTAATTTCCAACGGATAGTTCTCAGAATTAATTCTCAGTTTCTAAACGGTGAAGGACAAAAAGGTTAAGAACTAAAAATTCCATTTATCAGTACCTACTAAAATGGAATACAGCATATTTTAACTGTACGCATACGAGTGAATCAGGGTTGCCCAACCGAGAAAAGCTCTCTTTTACGAGTGAATCTAGAAATTATTTGCAAGATGATTTAAGAAGAGTATTTATCTTGGAAGAGTCAGGAACCTCTATTACTGTAATTAAATTCAGGAAAGGAATAGATTTTATGCAGCCAGTATTTTTGTGTGTGTATCACTTTGGTACTATACGATGATTGAAAAGGTTCATATATTGGATTGTTCGGAAAGTAATTTCATTTTTCATGAAAATGAAAAACGTGCAGCAAATAAGTATTATATTGCATTGCAAATTTTCTATTCTAGTCTAATATAGCTTTTACCAATTCCACAGTCATAAAGTGATTGGTTTTTACTAGCAAAAAGCTGATCCATCTGGGAAAAACGAAATTACTTTTCGAACAACCCAATACATTCGCCTTTGTACGGGAAATGATTCATCTCTCTTTCATAGAAATTATTTAGTTTTCATAACTACGCCGAGTATCAGTGCTCACACATAAGTATAAAAACCTAAAACTATGACAAATTACATTTATACCAATAAAATATTTTCATCCGGGCTATATATTTTAATAACATAAAAATTCTTACAGCTTTAATTGGTTTAAAATTCAATAACGTCAGGTACAACGTTTTAGCTACGTCACACTAAGACATTGTATTTGACGTCATGGAATTTTAAACCAATGAGAGCGCTGTCTCGCGGAATGTTGCCAGATATTTGAACCTGCTTGAAATCAAGAATCGTCTCGCGCTTCACCCCTTTTCTGACTTAACTAAGATATCAATTACATCATTTGGTCTGATGTGATTCTCGCGAGATGCTCAGCTTGCTTCGCGAGACAAGTCTCATGCGATCATCTACGAATTTGCGGACTGCCTAAGACGGCCTCTTAATCAGATTGTCTACCGAATTTGTGGCCTGCCTTATAGTAAAGACATATTTTCACCATGGTGCTGAGGTTAAACGATAGACGCACCCTTCTGACTTGATTTCGCTTAGTGATAGGCTAACGACCTTGGCTTGTTCAAGTGTCATAAATAACAACAACGCTTACAAAAAATTTTTAATATTATAGTTCTTTTATTTTATTTTATTTTAGTAATAATTGATTTTCATTTTTTGATGAAACTACATACTAATGTAACTTGATTCATTTATTAAAATGAAAATAATTTTATAGTATTTATAATTTAGTAAAAGTTTAATCAGTAAAAAAATGTTAGCCAAATATCACGAATAAATTTTGATAAAAGATATATTTTGGAGTAAATTTAATAAAATAATTATTAAAAAAAAAAATTTTGATTTCATCTTTTACATATTTATCCAAAATTATTAGAGATTTTAATTTTTTGAGAAAGAAATATCAAATATATTTTTTTTTTAAGTTTCAAGTTTTCTAAACTTAAACCTTTTTGAGTGTTGAGTAATAAATCTCTTACCGTTGTTACTTTTTCATTTTCTTAAGAACTAACTATACACAAAATATTCGCAACCCCTTAAAGTTAACTTTTAAAACAACATACTTTGGTCCCCCTCCCCCTTTTTTTAATTCTACTTATTGAACAAAAAAATTTTGCGAGAATCTCCATCCTTATGATAGCCAGACTAATATGTACTAAAATAATCATTGGTGATTACAAAGAAAATTTTGAAGTTTATTATATAAAATGAGACTTGTGTAAATTATACGTGAGTATCTGTGAATTCACTGCAGAGAAATCCATTATTAATAAGAATAGCTATAACATATGGATTAAACAGTCGAAATATTCTACAAATAGAATAAATATATGTTGAATTCATAAACAAGTAATTTCGTATGTCTACACGAAAAAGGGGTTGAAAGGAATCAAGACAGAGGTGACGAAACACGATACGCGTACCTGACAAGAAAAATATTAATATGACTCGTGAAAAAATATTGCTTTTTCTATGTCATTTAATTTTTATCGATAAAAAAAATTGTTTTCCGCTATGCCAAAAACACTTCTACATACAAATAATTTTTCCTTCACATAAACTGATAAGGAAATAATAATGATAACAAAATTCTAATGCATTCGAAACAAAATTTGAAAAAATCATTAAAGGATTTTTTATTTTAAAATTTATTGTAAAATCTGAAAATTTATAATCAGCACTTACTTTCTCCTAATGCAAAGTAAGAAACAAAATTATAAGAATATTTTGATTGGAATCAAGATGTAAAATAAAAAGTTGTGAGAATATGTTCTCGACAATAATTTTCAAGGAAATTTTCTCTTGGCAAATGTTTTTCCAAAACAAGGGTAATAATAGCAGCACAAGCCAGCCGATGGCGAAGAGGTTGGCGTCCCTAACTTCGAAACATCGGGCTTGAATCATGGTTCGAGCATGGATCTCTCTTTGTGCTTATCTTTCTTTATCACTTCACTTTCGGAGAAAAGATGGCACACCCACTGCGTGCCCTTCTATATGAGATGTCATCACTTCACTGAATATAGATCTGAATAGGGCAAAGATCTAATAGCAGCCGGGCATTAGAAAAAAATAGCAGCACAATCAATGATTATGGTTGAGAATAACGCTCCTGTCTGCGTCTATACATTGCAAACTTAGGTTATATTTGATTTTGCGAATAATCAGAGAGAAATCAATGAAATATTTTTATGGGCAAAAATTTGTGATTGATAAGACTATTTTTGGAGTCATATTATGTGTGTGTGTGATATATATAGATATACTGAAGAAGAAATTTAGCAATCCTTTACACACATAAAAATATTTAACCATGCACTACTGAATATTGTTAGTATATCTATCAAGGGATAATTGTGAATAAACGCAATAACGAAACTATGTATGATTAAAACCAATTTAATTTTCTTAGAATATAAATTTTTGTCAAATTTTTTCTCTTACTTATTTAAAAACTTAAATTTGTTTGAAATGAAAAGTGGAGAACAATTTGATTACTAAACTTTTAATAAGCTAATATGTATATATATATATATATATATATATATATAAGTAGTATATGGGGGGGGGCTAGAGGACACTCAAAAAATGCAATATTTTTTGCAAAATAAGACCTATTTTGCAAGTTTTATAGCTGTTTTTTGATAAAAATTTGCAAAATAGAGCATTTTTGATTTTTAAAATTTAAACAAAAAAGTGTGTTTTTCACTAAAAAATGACGTCTTTTTCACTAAAATATGCAGTATTTTTAGTGTTTTTAAGCTGTTTTTGATGAAAAATAGAGCTTTTTTTCACTTTCAAAATTTCAACAAAAAAATTTGACCCTCCATCGAAAAAATGATCACTAAAAAATGCATTATTTTTATGTTTTTAAGCTGTTTTTTCGATAAAAATTGAGTTTTTTAAGCTGTTTTATTATAAAAATTTGTGTTTTTTTGGATATTTAAACGAATGTTTTTTTATAAGAAATGCAAGGTTTTTTGAAAATATAAGATAAAAGCCATTGTATGTGTTTTTTTAAAAATGATAAAGATTTAAACTTCTTCCAACTCGTAATCATAATATTTATCATTTATTTTACCTTTGTAATTAAACAGATATTTATTTTTATTTATTTTTTTAATTGCTCTTTCAGATAAATCACCATGGCAAGAACTTAAGTAAAATTCTTTTTCATTATCGTTTACTTCTAGTTTTGCAATTAATGAAGATCCAAATTTTGTTTTGATTTTTTTCAAAGATATCAAATTGTATTTTCCAACTTCTAAATCTCTCAATTTAAAAGTTTCAGGATATATATTCTTTTTGATGTTGTTGAATTCTTCCATTTATGATATTTCATTTTATTAAATGATTTTACGTTTCCAAAAATATTTTCTGAAGATATTTATTTATAATGTAATAAGATGTTTCATCTACTAGATCAAGTGCTTTTTCTCTTATATCCTTATTTTTCAACTTTTAAAATTAATTCTCTTATTTGATCAATATATTTCATTATTAAATCATCAATTCCATATCTGTCATATATTTTATTGATTTCAATTAGCTCGTAATTAATTTTGAATTCTCTATTATTTCTTCACTGATATCTAAGTGTTTTATTTCTTCCATTTATTACAAACTATTTTTTGAATGGATTTCTTATACTGACAACATTTATATAGACTGCACATAGGACCTAATATTCTAGGACATTTAGGTACATCAATATCAACAGCTGGTATATTTAATTCTTCAAATATTTCTTTTTCAATTGTTCCTCCTTTATAAGCAAATCTACCACCATATTCATCATATAAATATTGTATATAATTTTTAACATTTTCATTACTAATCCATAAACTTTTATCGTCTGAATATCTTTTTAAATCTTAGACCGTGAATTTCATGAGTGCATTTACGAACAATTTTCATTTCTTGTTCTGTTAATTCACAATTGGGTGTAAATACTTGAATTGTTTCAGCAATTGGTTCTGTTAAATGTGTCCAACTAATTTCTCTGATGATTTATATCTGGAAGGATAAATCCTTGAATATTGAATATCAATGATATATCAGTCATTTTATTTTAAATGCATTTTTATAAATAATTTTAAAAATTGAGAATAAAAAATATTAAAGATATAAAGTTCTGAAGATATAAAATATTAAAGATATAAAATACTGAAGATATAAAATATTAAAGATATAAAATATTGAAGATATAAAATACTAAAGATATAAAATATTGAAGATATTAATATCCAAAGGGAACTGTGTTATAATTATCCAAGATTCTACGTTTATCAAATCCAAATATATATCTCTTATTTGATTTAGTACTTGAAATGTCTCTATTTTTTTGTATTTTAAATTGGTTAATTTCAACATCTATACAATCAGTTTCACCTGTAATTATTTTCATTCGGTTATCAAAATCTAACATTGTTTCACTCTGATAAGACATTTTAAATCCTTTCACTTTTCCATGTGCAGATCCATCATTAAGTATATATCCATAATCTTTACTAGCTCCAGATATCCAATATTTCATATATTTATCATTTCCAAGTTCATCTGTCCAATCTCCTAACATACATCCTGTTTCAATATCTTTGGTTCCATCATCTATATAAACAACGCTATCTGTATCGTAATATATAACTTTTTCTTTTAATTTATTTAACATTTTATATAATCGTATTCTAGCAGAACTGGTTGTAAATGCTGCTATATAAATATTTGTGTTAAAATTATTTTTCTCATATTGTTCTTTCATTTTGTAACTCATTTCTACGCAATCATCATTCATAAATACCATGTTTAAATCTTTTATTGTATCATCTAGTATAATTCTATAGAAATCTTCAATCTCCATTACATATTCAGTTTGTTTCATATTTTTCGCTGTCCAAACTTTCCCCATAAGGAGTTCAAACATATTTTAGCTATAAATCTCAAACCTGGATTTTCTTCTATGTTTTTCAATTTTATACCTAATTTCTCTTTAACTACCTTCTTATATTCCTTTTCATTTTTAAAATTATTTTTCCATTTATCACATGTTTCAAGTTTAATTTTTAAAAATAATTTTACGTACTCTTTGAATAATTCATTTGATTTATTTTCAAAGTTCCAAACTTCATAAATATTCATTATTTTATATCCTTTTTTAATAGCTAATTTCATTTCATCTGTAGTCCAAGTACCTATAAAACATCTTTCGTTATCGCTGTGTTTACATTCTGAATTTCTGATAACGTAACAATCTTTACATTTCTTCTTATCAAGAGACGATTTGAAGTGCTTACAATGAAGGGTTTCAGAACATGATCTACATAGTGAAAACAACAGTTTTTCTCCTTTATAAGGTAGTACAGGATTATATAATTTCCGAGGAGGTAGTACATTTTATTAAACCATACCAATTTTTACTATATTTTTCAGGGTTAAATATTTTATTAGGATGACCAACTGGATAATAATCAAAGTAATTAACTGTTGGATATAAAGAAGTTACATCTAGGTATCTTCCTTTTTCATTCGTTTTAAATTCATATTTTAATTTAGTGGGTTCACATCTACCACCATAAAAAGCATCTCTAGGATTTAGAGGTTCGATGAATTCTCTTTTCCATTCTTTTTTCATGTATTTTTTCATATCTTTATTATTGTCAAAAGCACATTCCCATATAGTTATTAATTCATATCCTTCTTTCATTATTTTCTTATTAATCTTTTTAGTTCTTTCATATAAATCTTGCATCAACATTTGATTTTTAAGATTTATTTGTGTACTAGAAAAACAATTTTTACATCCATGCCAATAACAGCCATGGAATTGAAAAACTGTATTTTCATGAAATCCATCAACTTTATAAGTTTTATTTCCTAATTTCAATTTTTTCTCTCCTCCATTCAAAGCATGTTGAATATTAATATTTTCCTTTTGAAATATAATCTAACCAAGCAATTGATTTTTACTGTATCGAACTTTATGAATTGTATCATTATCTATAGCTATAGTATCTTTTTCAAGAATTTATCTCTGTAAATACCCATGCACACACCAGCTAACGTTACATATTTAAAGGATCTACATTAACAGTTTCTAAAAATAATCTTCTCAATTCCAAGCATCCTTTTCTCAAAATATCTACATCTGATCTACAATATTTTATAAATTCTTTTGAAAATCAAATGTTTCATTTTTAACAGAGTTATACCATTTATTAAAATTATTTCTTTCATTAGTAACCATTGTATCATATCCATAGTAATATTTATCAGGATATTTACCAACATAATTTTGATTACTTTTGGTATTAAAAAGATGTGGAAAGTATCCCTTAGCTAATTCAGTTAATCCAAACGTTTTTGGAAATTTTTAAGTGGTATCATTGTGAAATTTATGGAATCAATAAATCTTATATTGTAAGCAGGCGAATGCATATAAGTTAATTTATTACCTTGGTATATAGTAAATACTTTGATGTTATTTTTGAAACAATATTTAGCTAAAAATTGAAAATCAAATCCTTTTCCATAATGAGCTAAACAGGTATATCCATAATGATTATCTTTAAATAACCAACTACAAAATTCATTTTCATCTTTGAATATTTTCTCTTTACCTTCATAATCGTGACATATTAATAGATTAACTTCATGAATTCCAGTTTCTTGAACTGTTTCAAGATCAAAGAATATATATTTTTCAGTGTAATCAAGTTTACATTTTTCACACCAATCTTTTTGATCTCGTATGAAAGTAGGACACTTCTGTTTACACATACCTCCTTTTGAACTCTTTTGTTTCATAAAGCATTTGTGATCATTCATTACCCATCTCCAACAATTTTTGCATCTCAATTCACCACATTTATGATCCTTACGTTTTCTTTCTAAGCTACTTATATTTCTTTTACACTTTAAACATTTCCATAATATTTTACAAACACTATAACCTTTATCATCTTTCGTTTTGTGATTTTCAAAACATTCTTTACCTGTAAATTTTCTATTGCATTTATTGCAAAATATTTCATCTCCTTTACAATCAGAATTTTGAACAAAACATCTATTACATTTCAAAGGACATTTGTGACGATTAGTTTTCTTATATCCTATTTTACAGTAATTGCAATAATGATCTTTACCTAAAAATCCTGTAATAGAAGTAATGACATTAAAATGATTTTGAATCTTGTATATGTAAATACATGTAGATTTATATTCTCCAGAATATAAACTTTGATTACAGTTTTCTCTACAGTAAATATTAATTTGAATATCTAAGAATTGTTCAAATATTTTAACCTCTTCTAAGCTGCATATTTCTAAAGGAATATTACATAAATTATGTAGTTTTACAGCTAAGGTTTTTTGTAATAAACGGCCTTTTCTAATATATGTTATATCGTTTTCTGTTAGTTTTTGATGATTTAATTTATCACATAATAATTTTGGATTTTGAACAGCTAGAGCAGTGACAATAGATCTAGCTAAGCATATATTATCATTATTTTTTATTTGACAAATACTTCTCTTCTTTGAAGGATCTGTTTCTGAATACATTCTTAATGATTTATGTCTACCTCCTTCTGGTAGTTCAATTACATGAAAATCAAAAATGCATTCAGTTATATCAAGTTCCTTATATTCAATCTTATTATTTAATGTTTCTAAATATACTTCGTAAGCATCTTTAGTAGACATCATTTTAGGATGAAAAGGAGCACTTAATTTTGGTTTATGCACAATTATATCAACTTTACCGTTTATATTTCTTATAGCTTTTCTAAATAAATCTGATAAGATATTAAAATATTGTACAGGTTTAATTTTATTAATCTCTACAATCTTATAAGATTTTCTATGAGTCATATATTTCTTTATATATTTACCTTTAATTTCTACAATTTCATAATCAGGTTTAAATAACTCATTCAGTTTTACTTCTCTTTTAATTTTTTTATTTTTCACAGGTTCAAAATCTTTAGTATCTTTATTAAATTTTAAATTATATGAATCAAATAATTTTTTAATATTTTCTCTTCTCTTTGGATATTTAATAAATATTTTCTTTTTACGATCTAAATAATCAGAAGTATCTAAATCTAATATATCTGTTAACACTTGTTTATAATTTCCAGTTTTTCTAATATATGATATTATAGATTTGATAATATCATTCTTAGATTTACTTTTACTTTTTATTTTTAAATCTTTTATAACATTTTTCAACTTTTGAATACTCAAAGTACTCAAAGCATTTTCAATGTGAACAAAAGCCATACTTGTATTGAAATAAAAAACAAGAAATTTTTTATTTCTATTTATTAGAAAGTAATTTTATAAAGGGATTTCAAAAATAGAATTTTTTATTTTCTATTTATTAGAAAGTGTTTTTATAAAGGGATTTTAAAAATAGAATTTTTTATTTTCTATTTATTAGAAAGTATTTTTATAAAGGGATTTTAAAAATAGAATTTTTTATTTTCTATTTATTAGAAAGTATTTTTATAAAGGCTTTTGAAAAAATAAAATATTTTAAAAGATGTTAATATTTAATATTTAAGATTTCATTAGCAGCAATTATATCTGCTAACAATTTTTTGTGTATTTTGCTTTTCTCATTGTCTGGCGCGATGCCATAAGGTGTAGTACCTGCCACAAATACAGCGCTCAGATTGAGAATAAATAGCTTTGGTACATTGGATACAACGAGTCATTCTTTTCTTAATATGCATATAAAATTCTTCTTCATTCTTTTTTATTTTACAATCTCTACAAATCATATCCATTTATTATGGTTTATTTTTTTAAATGGAAATTGTAATTCTGATAATTACATTAATTTTAAAATTATTATTTCATTTTTTCTCCTTAAGTAGAAATACTTTATATTATTTATGTTTTGAATAATTTTTAAGTAGCTATTTATAAAATCAAAAATTTCTAATTATTTAAAAATGCTAAAAACTCATTCCATTCATTTTTATTTTCTTTAACTCTTAAATTATTTTCTATTCCAAAATATTCACAAATCTTTTTCATGATATACAAATATTTTATAGTTTTTTTGTAATAATTAAAATCTAAATATTTGTAAAACATTTCATCAGCTTGTAATGTAAAATTTAAATTATGTTTTCTTTTTAATTGTTTGAAAAAAATTATCCTACTTACATATCTCTGTTTCAAAAATGATTGAATATTTATATTATAATAATTTTCATCTTCTGAGCTGTCATAAGTAATATCTTTCTTTTGAATATTTTTAAAAACTTTTAAATATTCATTTGGTACAGAAATATTATTTTCTTCATCACTAGAATAATGTATTTTTTCAGCTTGAATAAAATCATCCATTTATGTATTTTCTAATTTTAAAATATAGATGGAAGCACTATTCATTGAAAGACTGTTATCAGTTGTGAGAACAAAGTTTATTGGATAAAGTTATTAGATAAACCCAAAAAAAAGTAAGTCTCACAGGTCCCAGTTAGTATAGTGGTTAGAGTAACTGAATAGCATGAATTAATCCTGAGTTCGAGCCCTGCTCGCTCTTCTAGAAAAAAGTTAGAATGAGTTGATGCAATTAAGATAGGGCTCTTAACCTAGAACCAGGAAATGAAAAAAACTGGGACCGAGATGTAAAAAGTGTGGTGGACTGTATGGCCCTCTGGGGGGTGCTGGCACCCCCAAAATAAATGTTATAATTTCAAGTTAAAGTCCACCACACTAAAAGGGCCGTTTTGCTATTTTTTTCTAAATTTATTAATTTAATATTTATTATTAAACATATTTATTTTTATTAATATAATTAATTTATTTAATATATTTTTCAAATAATTAATTTTAAATTATTAATATACTCATTAAATAATTTTTGAATAAATTAAAATATAAATATATATAAATCTTTTTCTTTTCTTATAATTTTTTTAATTCGTAAAGTTTCTCTTAATCTATAAACCCAAACATCTAACAAATCACAATTATCTTCAAATTCTTCAAATATATCTTTAAATATTAATCGCTTGAAATAATGTAATTTTAATATTCTTTTTATATGTAATTCCATAATCCTCATATTATCATAACTATCTAATTTAAAATCTGGTCTTCCAAAAAATACAACTATGTGATGATTTCTATGTCTTAAATTATCATATTCCAATTCTATTCTAAATGTAAATAGATTGATATTCAATAGTAATACTTTTGTGATATTTTTTTCAAACATATTTATTTAAATATAAAATAGCGTCCTCTTAAAAAATTAATAATAAAAATACAAAATAATAAATTTTAAAGGGGGGTACAAAACGTCCCCCCCTTTTAATTCTTGGGGGGTGAGAATTCTCCCTACCCAAAATTATCATTTTAAAGGGGTGATTTACTCACCTTGAATTAAATCTTTTTTATCTATCCAACTATTATATTCTTCTGGATAATTTAACCACTTTACAAATAACTTGTTTCCTTTCTTTTTTATTATTTTTTCAATTTTATATACATTATCTTTTTTATCATATTTAACTAATTCATTCTCATAATAAGTGCCTTTGATTTCTTCGTTGTTTAAATCTCTTATTCTATAGGTAATTGGATCTGTTTTTAACACATCAGATATTATAAAAATTTCATCTGTAAATGTAGGATGATAACCTCTTGTAAACGTTTCTTTATATTTTGATATTCTTACTTTATCACCTTCTTTAAATTTTGGTTTTTTGATTATCTTTTTAACATACAAATTATTATATACAATATTTTCATTTTCTTTTTTACTTGCTTCTGTTGGTGTCATTTTAATAGATCTATGATAAGAGTTATTATAATTGTAAACTAATTTATCTAATACATCTATATATCTTCTTGTATTATTAGCTGCTAAATATTTTCTTATTTTTACATTTAAAGTTCTATTGAATCGTTCAACTACTGAGCATTTAATTTCTGTATTATTAGTACCAAACCACTGAATGTTATTTTCTGAAAACAATTTCTGCGTTAAAGAAGATAAGAACTCCAAACCATAATCAGATTGAATATTTAACGGTTTTCTCTCTTTGAATATCTTTTTAAAAGCATTTGATACTTCTTCACCTGTTTTTCTTTTAATTGGAACAGCCCATGCATATTTACTAAATATATCTATAACAGTTAATATGTAATTGATACCATCATTATATTTATTAAATGGTTTTATGAATAATAAATCTGCTTGCCATTGATCATCAATATGAGATACATAAATCCTTCTTCTTTTAAATTTTCTATTAATTGGTTTATATCTTGTATATACATCTTGAGTATGAAGAAAATCAGTAATATCTTTTTGAGTAAATTTAGTTTTTCTTTTTAACTCATTGATACCACAATAACCTTTCAAAGGATCATAATATACATCTTTTAAATTGTCATTTGTTTTTTTAAAAAAACACTTTTCTTTGAATTACAATTGACACAAATTCCTTTCATCATAGGTTTTCCATTTTTGGATGTAGTAGTTATAACGTCTTTACTATCTGTATGAGTTTTACATTTTAAGCAGTAAATGAGTGAACCCATTCCAAATGTCTTTTTTGCTTTAATAATTGGTTTAACAATTCCTCTTTCTAATCTTTCACGAATTGTAGGATTTGGAATTTCATCTAATTCTTTTAACATATTTGTATCACATATTTCATTTCTTGTCTTAGTATCTTTATTTTTTAAATAACAAATATCATGTCTATAAGCAGTTTCATCTACTCTGTTAATTGGTTTGCTCCATTCTTTGTATGATAAATCTGGATTTAATCTTGTTTTTCCATGTAGTAATTGAGTTCCAGGACCCGTAAATGAATGTCCAGGTAGATGCATTTCAAATGGTAAATTATTAATAGATTTATTAATAACACCTTTTCCATTTTTACATTTGCAATTCTTTTTATTACACATTTATTTAGATATAAAATTATTTATCAACATACTTATAACCATTTAATTGAGTTTTCTTTATATATTTTTCTATAGGAAAATACTGTAAATTTTGAATATATTCATCTTCTCTCATATACACTTCTTGTTCAGTCAAACTATTTGATTTCAATAAATTTAATAACTGCTTATAAAATTTATAAGCTTGTTTGTATTCACTCTTTTTAGCAGAGATATTTAAAGACTTATCAATTATTTCAATGACACCCGCTGTTACACTCAATGCTGATAAGGGAAGAAAACGAATCCAGATAAACCAGATGCGCTGAATAAAAACTTACTAACTGATAATGAAACACTCAATTTATTCATCAATTGATAAGACTTTCGATAGATATAAACTCTCTTTTCCAAATATTCTTCCATTTATAAAGGCTCAAAATTTCTTCGATATCTCATATTTATATTTACTAAATCCAACATAAAGAAATCAAAACGTTTTTGAATTGCTTTCCTGTATAATTTCTTAAATTCTTCATTAGTAAGATTTCCATCAATTTCTCTAATTATCTGTTGGATTTCTCTTGGTTGTAAGCTAAAGAAAATAAAATAATTACAATTCTTTCTTATATTAATAGGAGTAGAATAATATGATTGACTCAGATAAATAATGGATGCATTTTTCTTTCTTCCTCTGATAAACAATTCAGCTATATCGCTTTGATCTTTTTCAGTTATACAATCATCAAAAATTACTAGATTTTTCATACATGGATCTAAATCATCTACTTTTATGAATTCTTTGGAATCAGAAGAAAATAATACTTGTTCTTTTTTATATTTATTAAACAATTCCAACAATAATTCTTTTCTCTTTATGTTTTTACAATTTACAATATCTTCTCTTTCTATGTCATCAAACATTGTAAAATTTTCTTGCAGTGTAATATATTTTGGTTCATAAATATCTTTAGCACATACAAACAAACCATCAAATTTCAAATAATCATATATTAAATTAACAAGCAAATTAGTTTTTCCAGATCCTGAACTGCCTACAATTAAAAGTCTAAAAGGATGTTTTGGTAATGAAGGATTTTGATTTTCATCTGTAAATTCTTCAGGTTCCGTATAATCTTTTATTTTTATCATTTATTTATTTTTAAAATATCTACTCGGAGTAAAAAATAATCTACTCGTTGTAAAAAATAATCTACTCGGAGTAGAAAATAATCTACTCGGAGTAGAAAATTATTTAACTGATAAATAAATGGATATTATTGAACGTGAAAGAAATAAAAAATTAAAACAACAGATTAGAAATGAGTTAGAATTAATAAAATTACAATCTGAAAAAAGAAAAAATAATGAAGTTAAACTTGAATCTGATTTAGGTATTGAAAAATCATTAAGAGAATTTCATAAACCAGTAATTAAAAAATTACAAGACCAAGAAATTTCAAGAAAACAAAATCTTGAAAGTATTCAATATGCTATAAAAGATTTAACAGATAATATGTCTTTTTCACCTCAACATGAATCATCTAAACATTTGGACTATTCTTCAGATGCTGGAAATTTAATAGATAAAGCTGAGGGAATAATAAAATTGAATTTTAATAAAGATTTAGATTTTGATTTACTTAAAAATGAAGGATTAGAATTGCCTTCTGAGCTATTATATAAAACAGATGAAGAGTTAGATGAAATAATTAGTATAGCAAAATCTAAACGAGATGATTATAAAAGACTTAAAGGAAATTTAACTAAAAACAGAAATTATGAAACCAGTGAGAAGAAAAAACAAAAAATACAAGATAAAATAATAGAAGCCGATTCTAACATGATTGGATTAAAAATGTATATAAAAGCATTGAATACTCTTAAAGCAGGAAATGAATATATAGGCAGTGGTATAAACAAATTAGATGAATTGACTAATAAAATATGCAAAGGTTCTAAGTCTAAAAAATTATATAATCAAATAGTTATTATTCTAGATAAACTTTTAAAAGAAGGAACATTAACAAATGATTATGTAAAAGAATATTATAAAAATTTTTACTTTAAATAAATGTATGTAAAAAAAAGTTTATTTGAGTGATAATCAAATTTCAAAATTAAAATCTGGATATAAAAAGGAGAAGAAGTTTCCTTGCAAATAGATAAAAGTAAAACTCCTAATTATGATTTACATCTTACCAATACACAAATCAATCAAATTGCTAAAGGTAAAAGAATTACAATAAGTAAAACTCAGTTACAAAAACTGGAGGATTTTTACCATTCCTGATTCCTATTCTAACATCTTTAGGTCTTGGAGCTGCTAGTGGTGCAGCAGGATGGGGTACTAAAAAATATTAGATAAAATTTCAGGATCTGGAATTAAAAACGTTGTGGAAAGGGGTTTATCTTCCTCGGAATATCCAACAAAATAATAGAAGAAAATATGAAAAACGAAAAAGGATTTAGAGGTACATTTACTATAGATATGCTACCTAAAAATATAAGAAAATTTGAAAACGGAATTATTAATTTAGATGTATCTACAGGAAGTGGAACTCATTGGGTTTGTTATTATAATGATCCAATATACGATTTTGTAGAATATTTTGATCCCTTTGGAGAATATGAATATGAAAAAATAAAAATAAAAATGATTTTCTTCCTAAAAATATAGTCAATTATTTAAAATCTTCAGGAAAAGAAATTCGTTATAATTCTAGTTTTTTACAACAACCTACATCTGTAAAATGTGGTTTATATTGTATGAAATATATAACTGAAAGAAATAAAGGTAAATCACCTATTGATGTATTATATTCATTTACTCAAGAACCTAGTATTTCCAATGAGAAAATTGTTACTTATAAATAAATGAAGTACCTCATTTTAGATTCTAAAAATGCTAGTAAATCAGAAGATTTTACAATTGAATATTCCAACCCTTTTTAATTTTAAGGAAATAGCTCTTCAGTCATTTTCTATGTACATTTCTTGGAATAATATTACTGACAAAAATAATAAATTTTCATATTTTGATGGTAAGAAATGGATAGATTTCACTATTCCAAATGGTCATTACAGTATAAAAAGGTTTGAATCGTTACATGGTTAAATACTTTGGAAATGATCCTCCAATATTATTTGGAATTATAGAAGAAAGACAAAGATTTGCAATTAAATTGAAAGATCATTATAAAATTGATTTATCCAAAAGTGAATTGTACAAAATTTTAGGATTTGAAGCAAAATATATGAAGATGCAGAGCAAGAAGGAAAATATATAGCAGATATAGCGAATGGAAATGATAATATTTACATTCATTGTGATATAGTAAATGGTGCTTATATAAATCACTTTCAATCTGATGTGATTTACTCATTTACAACCACAAATCCTCCTGGAAGTTTATATTCTAAAGAATTTGAGAAACCTATATTTTTTCCAGTTAAATCTGATTCCATACATAGAATTAGAGTGAAAATTACAAATCATCGAGGTGAACTAATTGATTTAAATAGACAAGAAGTACAGTATAGATTTATAGCTAAATAAATGAATAAACACAGATTGTACAGAAAGAGTAAGAAAATAGAAGGAAGAGGTTTCTTTTCTGATTTAATAGAAAAAGCAAAACCTATTATAGAAGAAAAATCTAAAGATTTCATAATAGAAAAATTAAATGAGATTTTATCAAAAAATAAAAACATGGTGCAGGATTGAAAATTTTTTATCCTAAATAAATGAACAAAATTTATGATTTGAGTGATACCAGTTATTATTATAATAACGAAATTGAAAGCTTTGAATATAGAGAAATTAAACATGAGAATAGAGATAAAAACAATCCATATGAAAATGCTACATATAATTTCTTTATAAATGATACAAATGCTAATATATTATATTCTGAAGGTTATCTGCAACAAGAAATTAAAATTGTAAAAGGTGATGGAAGCAATATAAATAATGAAAATATTACTTTTGTAAATGGTGGTGGTTTAATTAATTCGAGCAGATTAACAATAGGAAATACTGAAATTGAATCTACTATTAATTATAAAGCAATCATGAATCAAGTTTTAGGATTGATAAATTTCACACCTGATTATTCAACATCGGAAGCTACTAATATGTTTTTCTATATGGATACTTCTGAATATGCTGACAGAGATAATTTCAAATATAATGGAACTTTGGTTGATGCAACTAAAATTACTGATTTTTATAATAACTTTAAAATGAATGAAAAATTTAATGATGGATTTGCAAAGAGATGGAAATTCACTAAAGGTAGTCAAACTGTAAGAATATGGATACCATTAAAATATATATTTGATTTTTTCAGAGAATATAGAAAAGTACTTACAGGATTTCAAATCAAAATAGAAATTCAAAGAAATGATAGTAAAAATATGTTATATACAGATATTCAAAATCCTGATTTCAAAGCAGTTGTTGAAGATCTATCTCTCTGGTTACCATATGTTAGATTTAAAAATTCAGCTGCTGTAAAATTCAATCAACTAAAATTATCTGATACTCCAATAGAAATAAATTGGGATCATTATAATATTATCAAATCAAATTTATTTAATAAAAATGCTAGTGGATCTTATAATATTCCTGCAACATCTGATGAAGTTTTAAGTTTATACGTCATCCCTCAATATGATGAAAGAAATGAAAATATGAACCAAAACAACATGATGTTTGATAACTTGGATATGACAGAATGCTGGTTAATGATTAATAACATAAAAGTTCCAACAGTAAGTTATTTCATGGATTTCAATAAAAAACATTATAATCGAATATATGCAGCTCTTTTTAGAAGCAGGAATGAACAATATAAATGCAGAAACAGGTTGCATGATAGATTATTCAAATTTTAGTAAATATCCTATAATTTGTTTCAATCTAGAGAATCATGAAAATTACACAAACCTGAATAATTTAATGATCGAATTCAATTGGAGGTTGAAAAATAATACCACCAAAAATTACTTTTTCTACTTCATTTTGAAAGAAAGGAACAAATGCTCCATGAATATGAAATCTGAAGAAATAACTATGATTAAAACATTGAAAGCATAATGAGTTTATTACATTAATAAATGACAGCTTATTATCCTTTGTTTGATGATGAAATAAAAGAAGGACCTCCAGGTCCTCCAGGTGTAGGATTTAAATTAACAAACGATGGAAATTACGATACAGAAAAAAGAATTTAAGAAATGTAAATGAACCAAAATTATTGAATGATTCAGCTACAAAATCTTATGTGGATAGAATTCATGAACATTTTAAAAATGATGTTAGAAATTTATCAGATGCTTCTCTTATTCATTTACAAAATGAAAACTATAATGCAAAACATAAAAGAATTTCAAATGTGTCAGATCCAATAGATTTACATGATACAGCTAATATGAATTATGTGAATAAAATTGTAAAAGAATTAGAACAGAAAAGTTTAATACATTCAGCTCAAGGTAGTTTTGATGCTAAAGATAAAATAATTAGCAATATAAAAGATCCTATAAATGACAAAAATGCTGTTAATAAACGTTACTTTGAAAACAATGCTTTAGTTTTGAAAGAAAATGCTTTCGATGCTAATAACAAAAAATAATTAATATTCCAACTCCTACTGATAAATACGATGTGTGTAATAAATATTATGTAGACAGAAAAACACTCATCAATAATAAAAAGAGTGATAATATATTAATTAGAGATAATGATGGATTATATGTACCTTCTTTAATTAAAAATGGTGTGTATAATTTTGGAAATGTAAGACTTTCAAGCGTTGCAAATCCTGTTATAAATAAAGATGCCGCAACAAAAGAATATGTCGATTCTCAAAATTTCTATGCTACTATTAAAGAGAAATATGCAACATATCATACAGGAGGTTTTAGACCTGTAGAATTCAATTTAATGAGCTCTAAACTACTAGAACCTGATTTAAAACTAGTAACTAATATGCATATGAAAATTACAATTTTTTTGAAATCTGAAAATCGTACACATAGTCCTTTAATACAATTACAAATTGGAGAAGAATTTATATTTACTAGACCTTTAACAACTGATACCGAATCGGTTACATGTTTTGCATATGGTAAAAGAAACGATCGTGTTAAATTATCAATTGGTAGTGATGGACAATCAAATAAATTAAAACCTTTCTTGCATATAGAAAAAATAGATTATCTTTAAAAAAACACATACAACGGCTTTTATCTTATATTTTCAAAAAACCTTGCATTTCTTATAAAAAAAACATTCGTTTAAATATAAAAAAAAACACAAATTTTTATAATAAAACAGCTTAAAAAACTCAATTTTTATCGAAAAAACAGCTTAAAAACATAAAAATAATGCATTTTTTAGTGATCATTTTTTCGATGGAGGGTCAATTTTTTTGTTGAAATTTTGAAAGTGAAAAAAAGCTCAATTTTTCATCAAAAACAGCTTAAAAACACTAAAAATACTGTATATTTTAGTGAAAAAGACGTCATTTTTTAGTGAAAAACACACTTTTTTCTTTAAGTTTTAAAAATCAAAAATGCTCTATTTTTGCAAATTTTTATCAAAAAACAGCTATAAAACTTGCAAAATAGGTCTTATTTTGCAAAAAATATTGCATTTTTTGAGTGTCCTCTAGCCCCCCCCATATACTACTTATATATATATATATATATATATATATATATATATATATATATATATAATTCACACATTTCTTTTATTATCATAATTATTCCATGAAAATATTATGAACTTATTTTAAGATCTATTTTAATTTCTTAAAGAGAGTATATTTCACGCTTTTAAGAAATTTTAAGCAAAGTTTATTCAGAGAAACTTTCATGAAAAGTAAGCAAGCAAGGAAATGTGACCCTTATAGTATAATTTACTGAAAAGGGAATTGCGTGGATATCATTTTTTCTCTTACATATCTTTACCTCATGCATTCCCTTCCAGCATAATCAAAACTTTTCTTGAAATGAGCTTGATGTTTCTCCTTTTCTTTTAAACTTCTTGGGTCTGAAAGAAGAAGCAGTTAGCAAAAAATCTTAACTCGTGTGTAAACTAATGTTTCACAATAGATTTCAAAGTTTAAAATGTATTAGGTAGGCTATTGGAAGAAACGCACAAACGAATCAGACAATTCATTGTCGTGACGAATTTACAAAATAACTTATTATTAAAATACTGTGATAACCTAAAATAGAAGAGGTACCATATAAATTTACCAATACGAGAATATTAAATTTTAAAAGCATCTTGATAAAAATTATTCATATTGTTCTTCTGCATCTAGTTGTAAAAAATGAGGGAAATCTTTTTTATAAAACACTAGCGGGATAAACCCGCCAGCTTTTGTGGGACTTACCTTCAAAAAGAAAAGGTGTACTTAGCTTTCAGATGAAAACTCCGATTACTATTTACTTAGTTATGTTCAAAATGCTGTTTTCTAGAGCTAAATGATGTCTCTCGTATATATCGGTATAAAACAATTCGAATAGGACTCGCCAGTTCCCTTTAATTAAGTAGTTAACAAATATTGAGGTCGGAACTCCTTTCTTCCCCTTGCCAGTGGATGTCCTATCAGCGGTTTATTGGAAAAAGAGTAAACACATATAAATTTCCAAAAAACAATTAAAATTGAAGAAATTTTTATTCCTTAAAAAATGCATTGCGTGAATTTAAATCGAAGAAAGAATCCAATGCCATACATATTTTTTCTATATATTTCCATGCATATAGGGGGAAAAACCATACGTTTCCGTTGTTAAAGCAAGAAAAATTCGGAACGAAATGTTACATCATTAACTACATTTTTTTCATAAGCACTGCTGCAGTGAGGTAAAATCATCATCAATTACAGTTTAAATTAATTACAAACACTGCAATCAAAATTTAGAAATGTAGCAGTCTGTCTTTAAGTTTGTCAGAGACTAACATCTTGATATATAATTTTAAATCCATTCCATGTGCAATCGTTCTCAGTTTAAACCCGGATGAAAATTCAGCAGACAAACAGAATGAGCGTTTCATTCAAGTAGACCGGGAAACTTACCCTAGATTCGAATGTCCGATTTGGACATGTTAGAAATCTTAGTCGGGAGAGTATTTCACAAGTCATTTTCGAAAATGATATTGTTGCTCCGATGTAAGATACGAATCCTAAATTTGAGATAAGAGTGAAATACCTATTCGCGTGTATATATATAGAATTTTATTATTAGTAAAAGCTCAGTTATAGGAGGGACGTGATTTAATAAATTTTCGAAATTCAATTATCTACCATCAATGATTACGATACATTGAAACTATGAACTACAAATGTTTTCGCTCAAAGCATCATCAGATGTTTTATCAAAAATTTAAAGGAATATTATGTTTTTAACAATACGATTGCAAATACATTAGTTATAAAGTTGATATAAAAGCTTCACTTAGCATTCTGATATTCAGAGTTACAATTATGTTTTACTTTATTTTCCCTGTGACATTAAATTTTAAATATAAGAAGGTCCTCGTTTACTTAAGTATTTTTCCTTTAAAATCTGTCAGAGTGAAATGGAGAAAGTTGTTTAATGGGAGTCATGTTAAAACTTCATTTTACCTAATATTATTTTTACCGAAGACTATGAAATATATAATTTTTATAAATTAATAATTAGAGTTGATGATATCCTTTGTTAAATAATTACATAGTTAAACTGAATTTTAGCTCCTAATGAAAAGTATTTGGCAACTAAAAATTCATTACAATTTATTCAAACTTCCCAGTTATATTTTTGACATTAACATACTTTTTTTTCTGTATTTTTTTACTACGTTTGTATGTCAAAATGTGCTTATAGAAATAATTATTATCAACTTAAATTATGAATCGAAAAATTAATCTTTGAATTTTGCTTAAAAATATCATTTAAAACTTTAACCTAAAATCCTCACACTTAAAAATGTTAAGAATTGTTCTATTTATAGAATTAGTATCACTTAAAAATTCTTCGTTTATTAAAAATATGACCCTCATATTATTGAAATGGAAAGAATATAATTTCAGAAATTCAAAAAAGAAATACAAATAAATGAAACAAATATATAAGAAGCTAAAAAAAAGTCTTGTTTAAAAACATATAATTCTAAAAGCATTAAAAATTATTACGAAATCAAAATAAATGATAAAAATTAAAGCTAAAAGAACTACGAATCTACAAAAAAATTTTCATTGTATATTAAATGAAGTAGATTATGTTAAATCCGATTTTTCTGCGTGTTTCATTGTTTTTGGTGTTATTCGAAAAGCTACACTTGAAATTCTACATCAGTGGGAAACAACAATTAGTAGTGAAAAGTTTAAGTAAAAGTATGTGGTTTGAATGACTTTTTTTCAATGTGGAGATACAAGTAAATCTTTTGTAACTGAAAAAAGAAGCAAAATATTTGTGTGAGAAAATGCTTGAAGAAGTATGTACTACTTTTCATAAAGAAATAATGATCATACGCTATTTTTCCCGGATTCAGTTACTCCCAATTATTCTTAAGAAAAACAATAAAAACATGAAAGAAAAAAATCCATTTATTTTACTATCTTAAGTGAGTCCACCAAACACTCACAGCTATGCTTCATCAAAAAATTCTGAGCTGAATTAAAAAAGAAATTGAAAGCAAATGAGAAATATGTCAAGAAAAAGAAAAGTTTATTTCTTTTTTCTTAAATATGCGCGAAATACACTGATGAAGGACTCAAATGATTAAGCAGAATATTGAAGCAAACTCAGAAAATAAAAAGAAGATTTTATAATTAAATTAAAATTGTATAAAAAATACACTTTGTCATATAAATACAAATATGTCTAAAAACAGTTTTCGAGCTAACCATTGTATTCAACTCAATCGTAAAATAATCTCTTATAAATGAGATTTTGAGAGATAAAGAAATGCAATTTCATTCATGAAATAAGGTCGAATTAAATGCTGTTAGTACATCTTTTTCGATAGAATTACAGTTCGCGTTAAAATTTAAAGTACCATTACGTTTTTCAAATAGCTCTGCCCTTAATTTACTTTTCAATTGAAGACTTTTATTATAGTTACATCATTCAGCGTATTAAATTATGCTTGCTATCATGAGCGAATTTTATTCTTAGAAAATATTTAAATTAGGCAAATGTATTTTACTAAATATTTCTCTTTAGTTTAACACAAAATTCTTTTTTCATTCAATAATAATCTGATTCCTGAGAGAAGAAAAATCATAATACAAATTATGGTTTAATAAATATTATCATACATTTATTTTTAATGACAATTGAAAAAATATTTATATTAATTTTCCTGACTTTTTAGTTAATTAAGTCTAGTTTGTTCTATAATGTCTTAAGTAGCTTTTTCTTGAAAAGTTTTAAAATATTTTCTTTATTTTGGTTCAATGAATAAGATTCACCTCCATAAATTACTACTGACTAATGATAATATGTGTGTGTGTGAATGCACCACTGCCATAGGAATGCACCACTGCCAATGAAAATGCACCACTGCCATAGGGCAGTGAATACAAGATAGAGGCGACTTGATATCGTACGCAAAGACACTCCAAACCATGATGCTGTGTTGTCGTGCGGTGAGCATTCCACAATTGCAGCAGGATTGAACCTATCTCCATGTCGACGCCACACTCGTACATGATAATTGTCACTGAAGAAACAGAACTGTAGCTCGTCTAAGAAGACGATGCTGTCCCACTCCGCCACATCACTCTAATCCGGCACCATTACAGACGTTGACGTCTATGCTCTATGGGGTTAATGACAGTCTTCTTAACAGAAGCCATGAACGCAAACCACTAGCAACCAATAGATGGTAAATGGTTCTGTTCGATATGGGAACATCCAAAGTGTTTTGCACATACTGCAGAATTTCATGCTTTGCGGGGACAACACCGCCTCCCGTTGAAAGCGTCGATCCAAGCGTGCTGACACCATTGTAGCTGCACCGATGTACCGCAAACGTTCCACAGTTCTTTTTGTTCCAATCATCTTCGCCATAGCCGGTGCACTGTAGATACGTCTAGGTGTCTGTCAGACGCGATTTGTCCTAAGGATCACCATGCCTCTTATAAACTCGTCTGTTTGCTGGAACTGTTTGTTGTCGTCCGTCGAAGTTGGCCTGGCAATCTCTACAATTACAGGCGTCCTTAGCGACAAAAACAAACTTTAAACTATTATTTTTCCAACAACCAATAAAGGCGCGAATATTGTCCACTCTACCGGTTCTTCACCTTATATCCTATCCTATGTGCGCTGGAAAGCTGCACATTTTGTATTATTTGCATAACCCGGTAAGGTGTGTCTAAGATAATTAAGATTACTAGCTGACATTCAAATTATTCATTATCAAGGATTAAAATATACCTACGGTCATGAGTGAATTTAGTCATTATATTCTACTTAAGCTAGGTTTCACCAACAAAATTTAGCAGCAATTATTTTATCAATCCTATTTATTTTTGATAACACAATTATTGTATCACATCCAACGTTGGAAAAGGGGAGAAATGAATGTCGCTTATTTGTTTTCTTCAAAAACAACTGTTGTGAGTTCATGGGAGTTATTCGGTTTTTCCCCCTCTGAAGTTATACCATGTTTGAAAATTTTTTCCTGTAAGACATTGCGTGTTTAAATATAACTTTTATACTATCCATTACATTATCTATACATACAATATATATATAAATATATATATATATATATATATATGTATATATATATATATATATATATATATATATATATATATATATGTATGTATGTATGTATGTATGTGTGTATATATATATATATATATATATATATATATATATATATATATATATATATATATATATATATATATATATATATATATATATGTATGTATATATGTATGTATGTATATATATATATATATATATATATATATATATATATATATATATATATATATATACAGTAGTAAGCACTCATTTTTATGAACTAAAATTTTTAATTACCTCTTTTTTACGAACTCATTTTCATTCATTTATGCTTACATTTTTTTTCTTTTTGCATTTATTATTTTATGGTTGAGAAAGTTGGGTTGATGTTTTTATTGCAAAATCATAAGTCATTCGAATTATGGATAACTGACTGAACTGTTGATACTAAAATCCCGAATTCATTTTTAGATTTATTCGGGGGAAATTTCTCCCTCTAATCTAACTTCTATTTTACAGTCCATTCATCAGAGTATAATCAGTATCTTCAAGTTTAAATATCGTAAGGCATTGTAGCAAGAAGTGGTCAAGGCATGGAATTCTCGAAGGAAATTCAAACTCAAGACATATTGCACTTTTCAATGCATTCTTGGAATGATATAGCAGAAGAAACGCAGTGTAGGTTATTTTGATGTTCAGGTTTCATTAAAGAAACAATCATAACTGAAGACAGCCTAAAACATTTACGTGAAAACTTAGGTGAAAATTAGTTATTTATTCATGAACTTCGACAAAGAAACCTGTTGCTGTTAGAAATCACACTTTAGGACTTTTTTAACGTAGTTTCAGGTATATAGTGTATATGACAACTATTAGATGATTAAATGACTGAAAATTAACGATTAAAAGATTAAAAATAATTAAATGAATAATTAATTAAATGATTAAAAATTAGCAGATATCACACAAAAAGAAAATGACGTAGCGCTGCGACCATCTGCTAAACAAGCAAATGAATGGATAAAAAGATTAGTTCTTTTTGAGAAAAAATAAGTAAAATTCTTTCCTACATCAAAAAAGGGAAAAATGTAGTTTCGAAACAGAGAAAAATGTGACTAGTTTGCCTGATTTTTCATGAATAAAATTAAAGTAAGGATTGCTTTAAGTCCGATTTTTATTTTGCTTACATATATTATGTAGTGCATACTAAATAGTTTTGGTGAAAGTATATTTTGTGCAAAAAGAAAAGTTTGATAAAAAAAATTAACAATATATTTTTATTTTATGAAATATTGGTTTTAAGAATTATTTTACCAGTCCCTGCGATTTCGTAAAATTGAATGTCTACTTTTATATATATATATATATATATATATATATATATATATATATATATATATATATATATATATATATATAATCTTGTTAACTTCGGAAGACTGACTATCATTATCATTTAAAAGGCATCTGGGTACGAAAAAATAGATTTACACTATAAGAGAAAATATTTTGCAGCACTTCTAAAGGTCGAATTCGAAAATTATGTTTCTGATTAAAAAAAACTAAATGAGATACGAGAAAATGTCAATTAAAATGTTGCTCAGAAGCAATAATTTAATATAACTTGTTTACAGACATGCAAAGAAAAGTAAGCATACAACGCGAATCGGTTTGTGTTCGAGTCCCATATTATTACGTCACACAACACGTCAGAAAGAAGATACTTTGAACTTCAGCAAAACATTTGTTCCATTTGTAGTACATAGTCTACTTGTTCGTAATCAGGTACGTAGATCTAAAAATGCTTAATTTTGCCCAAATGAACCTGTATTTTATGACGGTACTTTACCAGGCTTTCGATAGTTAAAATCTGCTTTAGGATATATTAACCGATCTGTTGAGCTATCTAATGATGCAGTTTATCCAAAAAATGTTCAAAATATCTTGTTCTAATATATATTGGTGCATTGTCAAATCATCCAGCAAAAGCCTAATTTCATATCGCCGAAATATTAGTGGGACACATCATAGAACATGATTCGAATAAGCACCATGCTCACCAGATCTTACCTCATTGGGTTTTTGCCTATTGATCTACCTCACAAAAGGGTGTGTCAAACTCATTCGACAATGTTGCCATATAATTGAAGCAATATAACGAATGCTTATATTAATCTTTCATTTAGTATATCTGACTGAATGAGCAGATTGAGCTCTGAGATGGTAAATGCAACCAGCTACATTAGTTGCTCCTTTCTGTGCTTTTCAAGACAAAACTTGGTTAAAACTAGCGCAGAAATCAGTTAACAATGTATGTTACTTTTTTTTGTGAATTAGGTGTGTGTGTTTGTATGTGGTTTAACATTAAATTAAATCTCCTCTCACTGAATTTTGTAACGGAATTTTTCCCAGTATCCAACTGAATTTTCAGAATAAGAATGCTAAATTTCGTACACTAAAGAAAATGAAAGTTTCTTCTTTTTGTAGCACACAGCCACTTTTTTTCATCTTGACACTCTTTCTTAACACTAGCTGTCGGAAGTGTGTGTGTGTGTGTGTGTGTGTGTGTGTGTGTGTGTGTGTGTATGTGTATGTGTGTGTGTGTGTGTGTGTGTGTGTGTGTGTGTGTGTGTGTGTGTGTGTTTGTGTGTGTGTGTGTGTGTGTGTGTGTGTGTGTGTGTGTGTGTGTGTGTGTGTGTGTGTGTGTGTGTGTGTGTGTGTGTGTGTGTGCAGTAATTAGTTCACATATCCTACATATTTTTCATTAACTGATCGTTCTACTTTGGTGTTTTTGTGTTTTGTTTGATATTTTTTGAATAATTTACTATATTTGTTTTAAATTTTTGTGTAGTTATAGATTACTATGTTTATTACTGTGCCGTTTTATCACACGTTGGTGAAGTTGTAAAAATTAATCTATCTATATCTTTTGAACATTTCAAAAATGTTCTCAGCACTCAAAATAACAAGAATGTCGATGAACAAGAATTTTGTGGAAGTTTAAATAGATCTTCAGTTTTATTTTAAAGGATTTTGTGAACCTTTAAAATAACCTAATTACCTTTCGAAGCTATTTACATCTGAACCAATGTGTAGCATATAAGAGAGATCTAACATTATTTTTTTTCTTTATTTATAAATTCTTCTTTAAATAAACAATTTGATATTTTTTGTTTTAAATTTCGATTGCAATATTCTTTTAGTATTATATTCAATTTGAATATCTGTGTTTGTATTCATTTCATTAATTTTTTTCTAAGTTTTATATCGTTTCCGTGTTAAATGTTATCTTTTATTTTTGAAATCTTCAGAAAATTCAGCATATTACGTATCTATAGAATTACTATTTAATATTCATGACATTTTCTGTTTATTTGTGAATTATTTTGTATGAGAAACAAGTGTGTTTTGACATTTATATTATTCATTATAAATATTTGAATTACATATTTTCCAATTTATTTCGTGTCTATCCATATTTGCTACCACATTATCGGTGTCTTCATAGCACATGACTATAATCTGAAATTTGGGTATATTAAAACATGTTCTTTACTCTCAGTACACAGTAAAACAAGCTACTCCGTAAATTGAAATAGTAGCCAATTAAACTTCCTTAGACTTTCCTTAACCACAAATCCTTTGAATAATTTGTAAAAGCATACGTAATTCAGATAACCCGTGTTTAATCAATTAATATTATAAAACCATCCTGTGACTTTTTTAGTTTCTAAGCTGTTTTAAAGAATTTAATTTAAAAAATCGTAACTATGACTTACAATGGTGTACAAAACTTAAGAAGCAATGTAAATGTTAACTAGATAGCTGTGAAATTGCAAAAAACAGATTCTTGGGATCAATACAATGAACACGCAATTGAGTAGAAAGGTCATGCGTATGTAAATATCAGGAACAAAATGTCACAGGCGACGAGAACGTGCGCAAAACCCGTGCGGTCGGTGACACACCTCATCATTATAGTAAAAGGAGACACAATTAAAGACATTATGTGGAAGTACAAGTGAGTGATTCTTTCGTAAAATATAGCTATAAAAAATCACCTGGGTGACTTCCCATGTAAAAGAAAAATTGGAAAGTTTGAAAAGGGATGTAGTGTCACCAGTGTATATAAAGAGATCAAAATCAAAAATGTGATTTTGCGCACTGAAAAGCCAATCAAAATATATGTATGGTTGTTGGAAGGGTTGGTTGTAGCTGCCCCAGAAAAACTGAATTGGATGATCGATATATTGCCCTATAAGTGAAAAGAGCCTGAATCCAATCAGCAAGCGCCATTGCTTATTAACTGTGTACATCATAGGGGTGACAAGTGTCATTGGTTACTGTGTTCAGACGCCTACACAAATGCGGTTTATTCACTCGCCGTACTGAATGCTGCATTTCTTTCAAAGTTGGCCATCGATACCGCTGTTTAGAGTGGTGTAAAAAGCGCAAAAACTGGACATCTCATCTATAGAGTCTTATCTTCTTTACAATGTGAGTCGTTTCAGAGCCACAAGTGATTCTAAACTCTGTTTCATTTGGAAATCGCTGTTTATCTGATTTTATCCCAGTATATCATGAAAATAGACTTTTACGGTAGTCCTGGATTTGTTATCTGGAATGGCATTACGCTGAAAATGGCAAATATAACTCCTCGTTTTCGTTAAAGGTTCTGTAACCGGAAAACACTATTCTAAAAAGCATTATTGAAATTTTAACTCATGATATGTAGCTCATAAATAAAATTCTAAGAAATCTAAATCTTACAAAAACTAAGAAATCAATTTGTATGTGTAGCTAAGAAATAAAAAATTGGATCGAATAAATATAAGAACAACTATTTTGAAATAATAGTCATAAATCGAAAGCTACGATGTGACATGTTTTAAGATCACAATGGTACTAAGGCCAGTTATTTTTAGCATTATAAAAATTTCTATCCACTAGAAACCCGTAAAAAAAGTAAAATGAAGCAAGCTAAAAATACATATCTTAATAAAATTTTTGTTTGAGTCGTAAAAACTTTAATAAATCACTAAATTTATAAAGACTCATTCTAATGAAATGTGAATATTATTAAACAGAGAAAAGTCATATCGAAATGCTCTTATGACTACAAATAGTATGTGTTTCCCTTGCACAAGAACTCTACGACTGACATCCTAAGACGCCCTCAGAAGCATTATTTTCAGTTAAAGTGATAAGAAAAACGTCTAAGTTAATACCCATTTATCCAATGAAACGCCACATCAGTAGGGAAATACTGTGAGTAAAATCTGAATTTTAAAGTAAAATATGTCTCTCTCAGAACAGTGGCGTTTGGCTGGACCAGAACTGAATTCCCTGCATTCAACTCCAGGCAGCACCATGTTTTCTAAACGGGATACCAATATACTTACGGAACACAAATCCATTAAAATATTTTATAAATCACGTTACTAGTTTATTGAATAATTAATATAAGTTTACAAATATATGTTTCTGTCTGCTAATAAGACACTTAACACAACTAATCACCTCACAATTTTGAAAGACGTTCAAATTTCGAAGTCAACAAATGAGGTTGAACTCTCGTCTCCACACCAGTGGCGTTGTGAGCATAATTGGCGCCCGGTTACGATACTTTTTTGGCACCCCCTTGAAAAGAAAATAATACTACAATGTAAATATGGGAATAAAATGTATTAAGTAATAAAAGATATATATAATAATGTAACGATATATGATACATTATAATATATAGAGTATAATTGTAATAAGAATACGATATATAAAAAATAAAATGTACCTACTATATAAAATATATAATTGAAAATATATTAATTCAAAGTATCAAGCTCAGCTTTAAATTTAAGCAAAATTCAATTTTAATTAAAAAAAAAACAACACTTCTGTAAAGTGTCATTAGAATAACCGGACTTTTGTAATTCAGAACTGATTATAAAAAGACATAATTGATTTTAAATACTAATACAATTATTTTAAAAAACATAAAAAAAAATTTAAACCGGAAATAATTCGTTGCGTATCATAGATATAAGCAGATGTAATTATTCGCAATCTAATATACTAAAACATTCATATTTTTCTTGCCTTTGCTGAAGCGAATTGATCAATTACTTTATCAAAGTTGATCATTAAAATTTTTTTTTCTATACTTAAAATTGTTAAATCACTCTTAGACGGTTTTGATTCCTGGTGGATCATAAATAAGTGAAAATTAATTTTACTTTGCTGAATGAACGTTCACTGCTTGCAATTGATGCAGAAATAGTAAAAAGTATTTGAATGGCAATCTCTTCTCTCTATCTTCACTGTATGATATAAGGCATGTTGGAAGCGTTTAATTTCTTTTTTACTGTTGAGTAGCATCTTTCAGTCCCACATTTCTCTATAGACTTCTGTTCCATGGAAGTCTGTATGACAAAATTCACCCAAACTTTTACAATTGTAAAGAACGGTGATTTTGTGCTCCCAAGGTACAGGTCTAAGGTTCGATTCTCAGGCTAGGTCAACTCAATCTTTCATCCTTTCAGTCGATCGATTAACTGAGTACCAGTTATACTTGGGAACAAAACACCGGGGATTTCGCTTTGGGCTGACCACCTAACAGACACTCTAAGACTCTCGGTTAGGAAAACAGATATAGGCCCTGTAGGCCTTGTGATTCGGATAAAACAATTTTGAAGTCTGGATATTTATTTCTGGATCAAGTAATTTTTAACTTTTAAGAGAATTGATTTTAATGATTTAGCATTTCCGTAACAATGTCTTACAAAATTTTGTATGTATTTTTTCTAGTTTGTTAACCAATTGAAGCAATTAAATATATTTACTCACTATTAATTGTGTGTGCATTATCTTATTTATGAAAGATTCTATAAATTGTTGATCGCTTAGTGCTGAATGTATGCGTATATAACTTGTCTTTACATAGTTTCAAAAATTCGATAATATTACTAACTTTACAAACTTTAGCTATTTATTGCCAAAACAATAATTGCGTAAGACTTTACACTCCTAATTTAGGATCAACTCACCTGATTTTTCACAATTGATATCTTTGTAAATACTTCATTTACCACAAATTAAACAGAAAATTTTATTTCATTTTTTTATTTCAGAAAAATTCCTGTGAAAAACAACTTTATGGGAAATTTCACATTTAAAAAATAGCTTTTTAAATTATATCATTAAGGCCATTAATGTAAACCAAAATTATTTTTACTGTAAAAAATTGAAATCACAAAACGTAAAATTGATAGTTCATAATATTTCATTTTTATGCAATAAAGCCAATTTTTCTGATTCCAAAATTAGAAGATATTTGTTGATAAGTCTCTCTCTCTTCATCTAATTTCTGTTTAGATAACTAAATTCTGCTATAACATTATCAATGCAAATATCTGTGATGAGCAAGGAAACGTTAATACAGTCAACAAAAATATTTTGCAAATTTCTTATATCAAAAATCAAAGCACACATAAATTCAAGTAAAATTATGTATACCTTATATAATCAGAAATTTTCAGTCAAACAATATACATTATATTATTAAAAACATTTTTTTCTTCAAACTGATGCACTGTATATTGTTGTATGAATGAATATTTAATTTTTGATAATATTTTGAATCAATGAAGTTTTTCAATGATTCAAAATATAATCAAGAATTAAAAGTGCTGAGATAAAAAATATATTTTAATTGTTATATCACATAATTTTATTTAAAGAAATTTTCTCAATTAGTTATCATAGTAGTGAAATTTTTTTCGTATTTTAAAGGTATTTAATAAAACTGTTTTTCTAAGATATTAAAATATATTTTATTATTAAAATAAGGACTAATTTTTATTAAAATTATAAATTTTATTTCTATTAATAATCATTTTGGAAGTGTTGTTCATGCAATGGCATGAAGTTTTTTTCTTTCAATAAATTTATATCATTTAAAGATAATCTTATTTTTAAAGTTTTACAATGTAGAAGTAGAAATATGCACGATTTCTTTATAAATTTCTTGAACGAATTTTTCTAGTTAAAAGATTTGTTTTTTATATAAATTGAATTAATTAATTAAGAAATATATTCTGCATGTTTAAAGAGGGCTATAGAGGCAACTAAAATCTGCAATAGGTTGTTACGCTATTAAAGAAGAAGATTTTGTATGTTTAAGCATACAGAAAAGAAAAGAAGAAAAAAGACATTTAAAGAAGAAAAACATTCATAGATTTTTAATTTCGACCATTTAAAAAAAGAATTTTTCAATACAATATGCTAATGCAAAGCCAACAAAATTACGAGTCAAATTAAAATTATTTCCCCAAACAAAAATATTTAAAGATTATATAAATTACTTTTAAATGAATAATTTTAACTAATAAGTAATTTAATTTTCAAAACTCTGCAAAAATATGATAGTACCAATTTACACCAGCAAAAATATGAAATAAATATTTATATTGAAAGAATACATAGAAAACAGAAAATATAACTTACGGCAATAATATTTTAAATGTCAAAATTCCAGATTTTCAAAAGTTTGCATTTTTGTTGCCGATGAAGCGATGTTTTGGAAGAAACGAAAAACTAACCGTGTGAACAATTAAAAACAGGAAGGAAAGTTTATGTGTTTTCCCAGAATTTGGAGGTAATTAGTTCTTGATCCCCTCCATTTCTATTCCAGGAAGACTATTCCCTAGGCGGCATACTGTAGTGCCATTTTATGAAAAATTTCCTCTCATTCTTTGAAAGTCAAGTCTGGTGCCGGACACAAAATTTTTGACAAAGGGAGTCGCTAGTATGAAACACGTTTCAGCAGGAATTTTCTCGCGAGTGTAAGGCGACACTAGACTGAATGGTTACAACAGTAAAAGCCTGAGATAAAAAAATATACAAGGGTTTTATTTTTATTTTGGGACAATGAATAATACAATTTCACAAAGTCTGAATAACTACTGAAACTGATCTTTCTGTGTATCACTTCTTGATAACTTAAGTAAAATCTGAATTTTCTGTTATTATAAGTACACTTAAATTTTTATAAGTTTCCATGAATATTTTAGTTACATGAAATTTTTTTGCACATAATTATTTATTACGTTATTATAATCAAAATAAGATTAAATTTTCAAATTTTTATCATAAAAGGATATCAAAAATATTAGTGAAGTTCTGTTTGTTAAATAAAATTATTTAATCTGTTATGAGAAATTAAAAATAGCACGTCAAATAATATTTCAAATAATAATTTTGAATAAATTCAAAATGTAATAAAAAATCAGATAATATACTTAAGTGAAATTAATATGAAACATACTTTACCGATCATCTACTATTGTTACCCTCTTTGACATATCAGTATTTTCAACAATTTTTATTGAAGGACACATAATTAACATTCAATAATTTCAGTATTAGAATTTCACTTTTATTATTATTATTATTTTACTAATAGAAAAACTAATAAATTTGCTTTGAGACAATTTTCATTAAATTATTTTTAAATAATTTCCAATTTCAGAAAAAATAAAATTTGAATTAGCTGATTGTAAATTGATATGATTTTCTAAAGATTTCTTTTAATTTTACAATGGATATTTAATTTTAAAAATATGAAAAAAATTATTGCTTCATAAAGACATATTTCAAACTATATTCCTCATAATTTCATTCAGAAGTTTGGTTCTAAGATTAAAATCATAAGTTATTCATTTAGTTCTTCCAATGTATCTTTAACAATAGGTATATTATATTAACGTATCTAAACAAGAGATTTTGATTTATTTAAAATAGAACATTGATTCTATTTTAAAATATAGAACACAAGACAACTTTGTTTAGTTCCTTTTTGATATTGTTTTTCATCAATTTTATATTAACAGCAGAAAAATTGATTTAAATATGAATATTCTTGAAATTTTTTAAAAGAAATATTTTCAATACTAAGGGTGATAACAAGTTAAATTTTCGGTAATAAATGTATTAAATTTATTATTGTGATGAGATTAAAAATACAGTTGTTTCTCAGCTAGAAGTGTTTTTATTTCATTATAATTTTGAAAAATATTTGTTAAATTCTCCATTTTAATATTCATGAACTTAATCACAAAAACAAAATGTTCACAAAAGATAAAGGTTTATTATTATTATTTTTACATATTATATACATCAGACTGAGCTTTTTCTAAAGTTCTTTTTAAATGCCTCCCATCTTTCTCAGAAGCACACATAAGCCATTTCTTAGTATATAGTTCACATTACATCACTATCTGTAATACAGCTGCCATGGCATTGAGTAGAAGCTACAAATAAAAATAAAAATTAATATCAGAAACATCATAACTTTTCAAGCATTTTTATTTGATACTATTAACATTAAATTGCTTATGAATAAATTCTGCCTAATCTAACAAAATAATTATAAATATTATACTGAAATGTAATGCAATTTTAAAGTTGTTAAAAGATTATTATGAATTTACATTTAGAAGGAAAACTTATAAATTATAAAGTTTATCTATAAACTCCAATTAATATTTTGATTCAATATTAAACTTCACAATTTAATAAGCATATAAATACATAAATGAAAAATAAAAACTATCCATTAATTTTTGATAATAAGTTACAAACACTATGTAAAGTGAAATCACATACATTAAACAAAGGAAAACAGAAACATAAGAAATATTGTGTTCTTATGATGTTTTACAATGGTTATGATTCTGAAATATTTAGAGTAAACTGAATTAGTAAAAATAAATTTTTACATTTGAATTTAATGATATTTTCATATATCATTATATACCTTTTAAAATTTATTTCTACAATTTATTCTCTGTCAGGAGCACACATCAACCATTTCTTTATATATTTCTGTATATTATAGTGTGCAGGTTAGCTGGTTTTTTAAATAATGGCAGCGTACACCATATATTGAAACTGAACTGAATTTTATTGCAAATTATAGAAATGCCAAAACGTCGCAAATACAAAAATCTGAGAGAGAGGCGATTTCTGAACTCGTCTGTTCACATCGTCGGGGAAAACGTGAATGTGCTCTGTTGTTCACCGTGCGCCATTGTTCGGAGGAGATTGGTGTTGCTAATGTTCAGGTAGAAAGTTTTCTAGCTGCTGCTACTAACTTCTGAGCAGAAGTGTTTCACCACATTACTCCCCTTCCCCCTCCAAGTGCTTAAGGCACGAGGAGTTAGAGATATAGTGGGTTGAAACGAACTCTTCTGCCTGATCGCGAAATTTGCACAGGGGGTTCTTAGTTTACAGCAGAGTCTTGAAATGAACAGGCATCGCTTTCGGAGAGTTCGGTGAAGCTTAGTTAGCAATGGGAACAGGAACTAGATTCAGGGGTTTCAGACATTAAAAATGCTGGTTTTAGACAGTCGACATTGATAATGGATTCTTTTTCTTTAATGAGGAGAGTGTAAGTTTTATTAAGCCGTTTAAGCACTTGATAAGGACCATCATACGGGCGGCGAGTCAACGGAGTTTCTACTGCATCCTGCCTTAAAAACACATGAGTGCACGAATCCAAAGCTGGGTGCACGAAATACTTGGGGTTGATATGAGCTGAAGTGGGCATTGGTGTAACATTTCTCATAGACTCGCACAGCTTTTGTAAGAAGGAAGTTGGATCCAGGGAAGTAGAGACATTTGTTACCTGAAAGAAATCTGCAGGCAGCCGAATTGCTGTATCGTAAAGCATCTCGGCACATGTATCACCAATGTAGACTGATCGAAGACCTAGCAACGTAATTGGAAAGCTTGGTGTCCACAGGACGTCATTGTGGCACATTAACAATTGCTTTTATAATCGGTGAAACCTCTCAATCAATCCGTTCTCGGCAAGGTTGTATGGAGTTGTACAAATTCGGTGAATGCCAAGGATTTTGTTAAGATTCATGAATAAGTTTGACTGGAACTGACGACCTTGATCAGTTGTTATGGTGGTAGGTATTCCAAATCTTGCGATCCAATGGGTAACAAAAGTTCGGGCGATGGTTTCTGCGGAAATGTCACGTATCGGAATTGCTTCCGGCCAGCGAGAGAATCTGTCCATCATTGTTGAAAGATAAGAATATCCGTCCGACGTGGGTAAAGGTCCGACAATGTCCAGGTGCACATGTTGAAAGCGTTGTAAGGGGAAAGCAAAGGCTTGCAAAGGGTTATGGTTGTGTCTGGAAACTTCTGACTTCTGGCAATCAATGCATGCATGAGTCTATGCAACACAGTCTTTTGAAATCGGAAGCCAGACAAAACGAGAGAGAATCAGTCTTTTAGTCTCTCGTACTCCTGTGTGGGAAAGCCCATGGAGGGAGTCAGAATTTTTCGCAGTGGATAGGGAACAAAAGGACGGATTCGATTGTTGGTTACATCACAAAATAATTTAAGTCTTGGGAACAGTTCCATCTTCTGTAGCTTTAAGGAACTACCTGAAGTTGATAGTAATTGAATCAGTTCTGCAACATTTTCCTGGATTTCAGCTAAACGTGCGAAATCGATGGTGTTAATGGGGAAAATTCTCGATAAGGCGTCGGCAGCTGGGGTTGTTTGATCCAGAAACGTGTCGAATGTCAGTGCTAAATTGAGCGATAAAATTCATATGCCGAATTTGTCTAGGAGATGCAGAATTTGAAATTTTTTAAACAAAAATGTAAGTGGACGATGATCATTAGTATAGAAAAGGTTTGTCCTTCAAGGTTATGAAAATGTTTTACAGCAGAATAGATAGCCAATAATTCTCTATCATATGTGCTATACTTGGTTTCAGCTGGCGTCAGTTTCCTGGAGTAAAAAGCTAAAGGTTGTAAACCATTGGTACTTTGGGAGTGTAATACTGCTCCTATGGCGATATCGGAAGCATCTACCATTAATGATAGCTGCTGATCAGGGGAACGGAAACCAAGGGTAACTGAATTCATTAAATCACTTTTGCATTTTTCAAACGCGGCAGTTGTTTCCTCTGTCCGAAGAGCAGGTAGTTTGTCATTTTTTTCAGAGTTTTTTAGAAGTGAATGAAGTGGGGCTTGAGTAGCTGAAGCCTTAGGCAAGAAACGAAGATAAAAATTTAGCATAGCTAAAAATCTTTTAAGTTCAGACAGTGTTTCAGGCTTAGGGAAGTTGAAAATTACTGCTGATTTTTCAGGAAGAGGGTGTTATTAAGCAACCAAGAAATGAGATTGATGTTTTTCCAAGAACACATTTAGAGGGTTTCAATTTTAGTCCGTATTCATGGAGTTTATCAAAAATGATGCGAAGGTGTTTAACATGTTCGTCTTCGGTTGCCGATGCTATAAGGAAATCATCGAAGTAGTGGACACAAGAATCCAATCCGTCAAACACTTGATGTATGAATCTTTGGAAAGTTTGACCGGCGTTACGAAGTCCAAATGGCATTTTAAGGTATTCGAACAAACCAAATGGGGTGGTTACAGCAGTTTTCGTTACGTCCTCAGGATTGACGGGAATCTGATGATATGCTCTTACCAGGTCGAGTGTAGAAAAAAAATTTTGAGAAACCTTTGAGAGAGAAGCGATTTCTGAACTCGTCCGTTCAAATGATCGAGGAAAACGTGAATGTGCTCTGTTGTTCACCGTGCGCCATTGTTCGGAGGAGATTGATGTTGCCAATGTGCAGGTAGAAAATTTTTCTAGCTGCTGCTGCCATCTTCTGAGAAGTGTTTCACCATAATATCAATATTAAAATTAATGTTTAAATTTAAAGAAAAAAGTTATAAATTTAATCCATGTACTCTTATCAACATTTTGATCCAATGGTAAACTTGGTATTAAAAAAATACATAGGCGAAGCATAAATGAAAAATAGAAAATGACAATTTTTAATTTTAAATTACAGGAACAATATAAAGTAAAATTACATATATTAAATAAAGGATAATAAAACATATAATTAAAAATTATAACAGAAACATATGAAATATTGTGTTCGTATGATTTGTTACAATGGTCATTATTCTGAAATATTTTGATTAAATTGAATTAGTTAAACTTTTACATTTGAATATAATGATGTTTTCATATTGCACTATATTACTTTTAAAATTTATTTGTACAAGTAGTTCACCTTAGAAAGCTTAAAAATAAAATGCAAACCTGTCATCAAACTTATAACATTCTGAAGAGGTGGAAAATGGATGCTTAACACCTGTAGCTTAAAAATAAAATGCAAACCTGTCATCAAACTTATAACATTCTGAAGAGGTGGAAAATGGATGCTTAACACCTGTACTCCAATTTTAATGTTGCTGCTTTCACAAATTATTTGTCATTATTTCAATGATCATTCTTCTGATAGAGCTTGTGCCACCTTTATTAGTCAAAACAGTCAGCTGAAAATAGTTATAAAATATAAAATTCAACTTAAGTTTTAGTTTCACAACCTTACTTCATGTTAATACTTATATTTATCTATCAACTAAATATTTTTATATAGTATTTATATGTTTTTATATAGTAACTTAATGTTTTTTTGTCATTTAAATGTTTTGAATTACTTTGAAATTTGCATTATGTCAGGAAAAAATTCCAAGAAAGAAGAAAACCAGACCAAGTATCTGGAATTATTTCTTTTAAAAATATATTTATTACAGTAAAAATTTACATTAAATATAATTTTTGCAGCAATATATAAATATAGCTCTTCGATATCTGCCAGTTTGAAATACAAAATTTGCACACTGTATGCATTGGCACTAATGTATGGTTTAATCATTTTCCATGTAATAATATTTGTAATATTTATTATATTATTTTGCTATTATATTATACAATATATTGCTCTATAAAAATTGTTGTTTATTATAGAAAAATAAATTAATAAAATTAATTATTATTAAAATTGAACTATAAAAACAGATTTTACAAAATAAATAAATAAATAAACTTTTCGGTTATATATATAAACAGTATGTTTCCATTCTACCCCATCAATAATGCCAATAATGGGAAAGAAAAAAAATCATAAACTAATGTTTAATATTCCATTTTCATCATGTATTGTTTAATAAGATTCACATTTTTAAAAATACTAAAGATAATACAAACATATTTACATTTTTTGCATGTGAAACTAATTAGAGATCAGGGCATACAGTTTAAAGTGGATTCTGAACCACTATCCAAGCCCAAGCTGGGATTCAAACCCATTAACTGTTGAACCGAAGCTATTTCTTCAGGTTTATAAGCAGTGAAATAATAGAAAAGCACCTTTTTTTTTACTTTCTGTTCAACAGAAGAATTTATTTGTAAATATAAACATATTATAATACATACATAAAAATTTTGGCTATTTATTTAAGTATAAAAACTAATATTAATACACAAACTGTACATTGACCTATGCTGGAAATTGACTTCAACAACATGGACTTATTTCAACAGCTCACTACAAATAAGCCAAAGATAAAATTAATTTTATTATGAAATCATAGAAATTATTGTATCTAAATTAATTGTAAGAATATGATTAAATTTCAAATGTAAAAGAATAATTAAACTTTAAGTTTTATTAAAATTCAGAAACTACTTATAGATATTTGTTATTTACGAATTTATAGAAAATCCTTCAATATAATAATATATAATCAATCCTGCTGTTTATCACTTAGATGGATTTTTACATTAGATTAGATTTTAAGACATTGCTTTTGGAATAAAGCTTTGGATCACTAAATTTATTTGAAAATGCTAACTTATGGCTAAGTTTCACACATTAATACTAATAACAAAAAAGAAATCTAACTAAAAAAATAGCATACATCAAAAATATACTAAAGAAATTATCAACATTGCTCTTTAGGGTGGCTACTGGTTTTTAATCATCATAATAATCATAGATTATTAATATAATGGATTCAACATCAAAAGCAGTGAACAAAATAAAGTGAAATTTAATATTTAAATTTATTCATATTATTTAAAATAGATTATTATTTGCAATTTTTTTTTAATTTTACGGACGCAAAATAAAAATTAACTTCGTAAAAACAATGAGATAGAATTAAATAGACATTTTAAAGATATATACTTTACATTTATTCAAAAGAATTGATAGTACTTACTAAATTATTCTGTTAAAAATGTTATTATTCGAGATGTTATATAAACATTCAGAAAAGGTAAATAATATTATGATTTTTAAATATGGCCGCCACACATGGGTAGACCTATTAATAAGTCAGCGCATGATTTTACTTTCCTTCAATCTTAATGGTAAATGCTGTAGCCGCCGTCCAGCGACCACTCTATCAGCGGCCGACAACGGTGTCGTTCAGAATATGCGGTGGTGACCGTTTCATGGGTAAGTTAATGATCACAGACCGGTGAAAATATTCGGTGTAAAGTGAGTTACCAATGAAACCGGTAAATGGCCACTGTAATATTACTGAGCCTCTGCTACTAGGGACAGCTTTGCTGACAAAGCGTATAAATGTTAATCTTTCTTATCATATAACACCCCCCCCCCAGTGTCACATTCCCCAATTGGTTTGAAATTTTTATAGGATGATTGAGTTGAACTTTCTGGCAATTTACCTGTAGCTTTGTTTTTCCATTTAGATATGGATCACAATTAATAAAAGTCCGCTTGTGTAACTGCTTAGATTGTTAAAAATAAGTAATAAGATGCGAATCCAATAAAACACAAACCAATCACTGAAGTTATTTCATATAGAAAGCAAATTTTACAAATGCATATTTATAAATTTATAACTGAATAAATACTAATAACACAATCAAAGAAATGTATTTTATAAGTTTTCCGAACTTTTATTTACCTATAATTAAATCTGCTTCTGTATTAGGAATCAAAACAAACAACACAAATCCACAATTAGTATACTTATATATTCTACACATCAAAAAATCTATTTATGGCAACACTTAAATATGCACTTTAAGGTAATTAAATTTATTATTTTAGCGGCACTAGGAATTTTTTAATATTAAAACTTTTCTTGCGCTGTGGCTCATGATCTTTACGGAGAAAAATGAATGAAGCTCCGGAAGGAACCGCTCTCTCCTCTCCTCCATCATATCCCGAGAAAAATCATGGCATGAAAGAAAAAGATCTTCGCGAGCTTTAACTGAATCCCCGATGATTGATGAATGCAGACAAATGGCCTCCAGGCGAAATCATTTACCGTTAGGTGCGAAAAGGGTAAATGAATGAAAAGCAAAATGTTTTCGGTGGGAAATTTCTTTCCAAATAATTTCTTTCACCCGTTTTCTAAGGTGCAAAAAGTGGAATTATCACAAATTTGGATGTGCATAGTTTTCCCATAATATCGTAAACAAAAAGTTTATCACAAAACATCCACATCAAAAACAGATTGTTAAATTATTGAATACAAAACAATGTGATGTGTACATGTCAATAAATTATTTTAATTTTTGCGTGTATGAATAACTTTAAAATATAATTATTGATATTAATATTTGTTCAGAGAAACGAAAAACTACTTTTAAAATGATTTATCAGACTTCAAAATAAACAATAAAGCAGTATTTGTCATTAAAAAAAAAAATAAACAGCGTGAAAAAGTTATCTTAATAAGCTTCCTACCAGATGGCGTTAGTTGCCCTTTTTCCTTATTAAAGTCTAAGTCTCATTCGTCTTTAAAGTGAGTGTTCTTCGATATTTATTTTGTTTATCCCTTTTCTTTATCAACTTTTAAACTATTGAATTTTAAAAAAGTAAATGAAAATGTTATTAAGCAGAATAATTGACTGATTTCCTGTTGCAGGGCCGAGAATATCATTTTCCTTTGATTATGCCACCTCATTGGCCAATTTCAATTTTAGGTATATATTGAAATTATATATATATATATATATATATATTATATAATCATATATTATTATAATTATTTCCTATTATTTTCTCTCTTTAATCCCTAATTTCTCTTCTGTTAAATTTTTACTTTTATCTTTTTTGTAAATACTTAATAGTTTATTAACCCACAAAATGTTTTATATCATATCCATTTTAAAAAGAAAACATTCTTTTGAATTAATATACTGACTCAAATCTTAGGTACCTTAAATGTCCTTTGTGCTCTGCTCACAGATCATTTTATGTTATCAGTTAATTCCATTACTTTTTATTTATTTGCCTCGCATTTGTACAGTGTCGTCACATCCTCCACATTTTTACCGCTTCATATTATATTTTTCATGAGTTTTCGATTCTCTCTATAATCTATTCAAATTTTTGTTCTCAGAATGCAAAACTTGCCCTTAATCAACTTTAAACATCTAAATATGACCCTCTTACGTTTCTACATTTCTCGAACATTAACTTATTACAATTTTACTTCTATAAATTATTGCACTACAATCCTAAATAGATATTTCACGATCTATATTCATTTTTTGAGAATGATAATACATTCATATGAAAATTAGATTCACATTCGGAATTCTAAATGTTTTGTTTTTTTCTTGTCATTTATTACAGTTAATTTCAAATAATTCTTTATTAAACAGGATGTATTAGAATCTCTTGTAATATAAGGGGCCATACTTATTCATAGGTTAGAGATGTATACAATTTAACTCCGGACTCTCTCTCTCTCTCTCTTCATTAAATTAAATAAAACTTTTTCTTCTTCTTTTTCTTTATTTTCAAGCATCACTTGCTTAATAATCACTTTTGAATAACTTGATTCCCTTCTTTAAAAGAAAGAGAGAGAGAGAGAGAGAGAGAGAGAGAGTGAGTGAGTGAGTGAGTGAGTGAGTGTGAGTGTGTGTGTGTGTGTGTGAAAATTTTACATTTACTTCTAATTCCTTTTAAATCTTACTTTCATTGTTTTAAGTCAATACTTTCCTTCCAATATCTTGAATCACTTGAATCAACGATTATTTATAGATTCTGTCGTAGACTCTTTGGATAGCTTACTTTTCATATCGTGAAAGATAGTGTCAATTGATTGAAAATTGATCTGCTGCCGAACAACGGTGAAGAGTTCATTCGAGACAACCATCATATTTATGATTTCGCAAATTCTCCCTTTGACTTATTCTTTTACTCAAATTGAACCAGCGATGAACCAGCTTTCACCTAGCTTAAAGTAGAGGATACACTACGAAATATAGATAGAAGCAAAGCCACAGGCTACAACATCTATTTGGAAGTATATGAAGACTTACTTGGAATAACAAAACTTAATTAACCAAAATCTTCAACACTTGCCTGGAACACAGGGTCTTCCCCAAGATTATACTCGTTCTTAAAAAAGAAAATATAAGACTCTTTATGATTCATACATACCAATTTTCCAACTGCCTGTATGTTTGTTTGTTTTTCGCTCAAAGGTCATTTTTTGCACACGCGGGCTAATTAGACCGGGACCTACAATTTAAAGTGGATTCCGAACCCCTACAAACATCCATGCCCAAAGTGGGTTTCGAACCCACGAACTGTTGAGCCGAAGGCAAGAGCGCTTTCCCCAACTGACTGTATGGGGAAAGGATATTGATAAACTAATTATGAGGAGATATTACACATTTTTTTGTCTTGTGCAGCTAGGCTGACAATATGGGGTGCGCTGCTCTACTTTTCCATACTGAACCATATTTGGTGTGGAGTCCGACTGCTTCAGTACATACATGCCATAGGGATTCGTTTATAGGGTAGGCAACCATTCACACCTCATTCATACACAGAAAGGACAAAGACAGAATAGATAAAGTACATCCATGCCCGAATCGGGGTTCGAATCTAGGACCTCCTTATCCGCAGTCAGGCACTCTGAGCACTAGACAAGGCGATCCGCGATATTATACTTATCATCATCAAAAGGCTTCTTAACAATCACTAATTTAAGTTTCGTAGAGAAAGAGGTACAAACAGCGTAACACTAGAGATTGTTAATAGAATAAAAGAGAGAATAAGAAGGCGCAATTTACCTACTTAGTTTCTCTCAGTATTAACAGCGCTTTCTACAAGCGCAAAACAAACAGACATCTTAGGATTCTTAAGAAATCGTAAGACCTTCAACATCTACTGGATGGTGAGAGGCAGGAACTATGCTGATTAAAACTGCAAGTGGATAAAATACAAGGATTGAAATCTCAGAAGGATATAGTTTAGGATCCTTCCACTATCTCTTAATTGATAACGAATTATTAACTCAAAACTTTGGCCAAGATGCCCACTGCCAGGCATTTGAGGATAACGTTTCTCTACCTCTAAAATCCAATTTTTATTTCAACTTCACCGAATTGGCCAGACATCAAATCTAATTGAGGAATGGTAGCTAAGTCAATTTGAAAAAAATGCCTTGTCTTTAATAAAAATATTTCTATTTGTGGAAAAAGGATTGATTGCAGGAATGAGAACAAATACTTGTGGTTAATCTTTGACTTTAAGCTCAATTGGATGATCCACTTCTTCAGTGACATTAAGGAAAAAAATTAGCAACCTCCACGTCATATCTATTGGAAGCTACATCTAAAAGAAAAATCATAAGTTTGCACATCGCACTCTCAAGCAACAAATTTGCTATACTTTCAAGGTATTAACAATACTCATTCCGTAATAAAGCCATGATGGCTGAAACTTGGTTAATCCTCTAAGCATTTCCATTTATAAAATAAATCAAATAGCAAATAATCCTTTTTTTGTACACCCTAACTTTATTATTTTAAAAGTTATAAGTCAAACAAATAAAGCAATTACTTGACTTCTTGTGCCACATATCGATAACCAATTATCTATTTTGCGAATGAGCTTTTTAAATCGTAATTATACTTGTACGCATAATTTAATAAAGCATGTAAATTTTAATTAGATAACCATGATATCGCAAAAAAGTAGTTCTTGCGATCAGTACAATGAACATGCATTTTAGTAGAAAGGTCATACATATGCCAATGTCAAGAAAAAATGTTACAATCAACGCGAGCATAATCAAAACGCATGAGGTCGGCGCAAGTAAGTCAAGATAATAATAAAAGAAAGGACAAACACGCAATTAAGACACTGATTGTAAGTGCGTTCTACCCTCACAAAATTCATTCTGTAACATCAAAGTGGTGTGGGGGTGTGCACATGCGATGTACGTCTGGAACATAAACTTATTTCAGGTTCTTGGTAGGATCACTATTGTAGTGAAGGCTGTGCAGGTATACCTGGTTAATACAGAAAGGTAACCCAATCCAAGTTGTTAGGGTCCGTGCTGATGGGTGAATGGCACCAGGGTTATGGTGTCGCTAAAGGACCATTCAAGGAACCAGGCAAAACCTCATTGTATATTTGTCTTAAACTTATACAAGGAAACTATGCAGGTAGTGACTGTAAAATTCCTCCCAGTTCACAGGTCAATTTATGAATGACAAAAATACAAGTAATAAAAAAAGATTGGTTGCACCTTCTAGTGTTAAACAACCAGCCGTCGAAATTGTTACAAAGAGACAGAATCGAGGCACAAAGAATAGTACAAGTAATCTTGCTGTTGGGGAAGAGGAGTTGCTATTATACAGCACATAGGCACAACAGTAGGGGAGCCGGGAGCTCTTACAAAAACTCAAAAGCGCAATTTAACGAGTTGAAAAAGCAAAGGAGCAAGTGGAGACTCACCAGAATTAAGAGAGTACCAAAAGACTTATGTTTGAGGTTTCCATCCCTTCTCTCTCTCAGTAGCACTGCTACCAAGAAGCCCACAGAGAACCATCAACTAAGGACTTTTGCTCAGACTGTTAAATTCCAATGAACAGTCATTGTGAATGATGGATTTCCATCCATCAAACTAATAAGGAGGATGCTAATTCCACACAACTGGAGATCCTTTCCAAGACAAATAAGGTACCTATAAAAATCATCTGCTAAGGTTCGTGGCTTCAACTTCAGTCTCTGGAGAATTGGTCCTTCTTTATACTTGAAACTGTAGAATGGATACAAATTCTTCCATGGTAACAAATGTTTATCTGGGAGTGAACGACTCGGAGCTATGGATACCTGTGAACTCCTTAAACTGGTAAAAGTGACCGCCATGACGAAGAATACTCATACCAACTATCCTGCCATCATTTTGAAACGGCTTAATAGATTCAATCCGGAATTGAAGGCTTTAGAATGGTGGGTTCTGCAGAAATTTGTAGACACATTTTATTCGATGGGTCTTCGAGGTTGATATTGAAGCCGCAGAACAATCAAAAAGGCTAATTATGGTGCCTATATTGGTTTAAATTGTGAGATTTTTAAAATTCTCCTGGACATTTCTAATTTTTCCTTAAGGAGACCAATACTATTGAAGAGATGGAAATGACCAGTGGAGCTGAAAAGTGCGGAATCAAAATGGATTAACTAGCATACTACCCTGATTTAAATCCCATAGAACATGTGTGGGATGATTTGAGGAGATATCTTGCAGCAGAGTTACGTTCTCCGGAAAACACCCAACTAAAGCAGATGCTGATTGAGGAATAGGCACTCTTGCTTCTAGAACTGCTGAACACTCTGCTGCTGAATATGGATTGATGGTGCGAAGCAACCCTTGCAGAAATGGGTAGGCGTGTTCTCTGAGAGACAATCATGTGTAACAACACAGAGCTCAAAAAGCCTTCTTTTGTTTGATTCCATTGTGCATGCATTCTATACATTTTTGAGCAATTCATCGTCGTTTAAGCACAAAATGCTGTCTCTCATTTCTAAATTTGTCTCTTAAATGATTTTTCATGAAATTAATGTAAAAATTACAACTATTGCTTAAGTTTTACATATCAGGGTATAAATAAACTAAGTTTTTAAAACCAAACAATTGTTTACAAATTTATTATTTAAATTTTTTTTATTTGATTTATAAGTTTGTAATAGAAATCTAATATTTTCATTTTAATATTTGAATCATATTTAGAAGATGAATAATTGCCCAGAATAAGAAAAAAAATCAAATTTCAACTTTTATATATTTTGCCCCACAGTTGTTGTTATCAAGTACCAGCTAATCTGGCATTATGAGGTGCGCTACTCCACTTTTCCAACTGAACCATATTTTAGTGTGGAGTTCGAATTCCTCAGTACGCACATTCCATAGATACCCATTTATAGGGTAGGCAACCATTCACAACCCATTCATACAAGGAAAGTACAAAGACAAGATAGATTAAGAGAGAAAGTACATCCATGCCCGAACCGGGATTCGAACCCAGGACCTCCCTACTCGAAGTCAGGCATGCTGCCCACTAGACAAGTTGAGCCACACAGTTAAATATTGAAATAAAATTAAAGTCAAGAGTAACTTTTAAATACGGAACTGAATCGTGATTTTATCAGGAAATCATTAAATTGAAAAATAAATAATTTCAAAGTTATTTGATATAAATTAATTTCTTACCTTTCAGTTCTTGAAAATTATCAAGCAATAATTTCCCAAAGTGAAGAAATTAAGCCTAAATATTCTTAAACAGAGGATTCTAGAAGAAACATAAGAGAATTTTCTACAGTGACTTAGAATTATATGTTTTATTTTGGGAAATATTATAAAACCTATTAAAAATAAAAAATGAAAAAAATGAGTTAAAAGTGAATGCGTGAATTTGAAATATAGGTCATGTAAAAAGCAAGCGCAATCTACAAAGGAGATTGCATTTATTTTGTAAATTGTCAACAGATTGGATTAGATGAAAACTGATTTGTGTAATTTTACAAATTCTGGTAATATCGAAATAGACAGCATTACATTTCAGCATTATTAACTGATAACTTATTTCGGAATTTTTCACTCCATTCAAAAAAGCATTCTGTGTTCTTCTGTAGTATCATTTTGTGATTCATTGCATTCAGTGAGATCTGTGTACTTTTAGTATCAATTTGAACTGAATCTGCAATGAAATATTTATAAAATATAAGTTTGAAACCCCTCTTTAATCATATTTTAATGCTATTTTGAATAAATTAAATAAAAATGACTATTTCACATAATTATTATTTGAAGGATGTAACATTTAAAACAATTACTTGCAAAGACCAATTGATTTTAATGAAACAATATAATGAAATTAAAGTATTTTATATTCAGTTTTAAGCTGTTAAGAAGAAAGATTAGTATCATACGTATGTGTGTGTGTTTTTGAGTTTATTTAAATTAAATAATTTTCTTCCATAAAACTTATAATAATTAGTAAAGAAGCAAATAATGTTTATAATAATAAATTGCACTAAAAAATAAAATACCAGAACAAAATGAATAATTTATGCAATAAATAATAATGCTGAATGTTTTCAGCAGTAAAATCTATAGTTGCCTTAACTCTTAAGTGACAAAAATTATTTAATTTCTAGATTAGATGGGATCTTAAATTCTAAGCTAATTTTGAATAATAAGTGTGTCTTTGACTCATCATAAACTTGTAATAGGACTAGTTCATAGTGAATAGAAGATATATTTCGGATTTTACAAAATAAGTTCCAAGATATGAATAAAGCCATTATTGAGCAAGAAATAGATGTTATATTTTCTATTTATGCAAACTCATCTGTTGGTGGTTTGACATTAATGATAACTTAACATCTGGAGATTATTGTAAAGAACTTCTACATTCATTGCAGATACTATCCAGGAAGACTTTTTATAGATAATAGGATGTACTTATGATTTGCAAAGGAGGAAATGCAGAAAACTCTTAAGCATCTTCCTAAGACTTAATACAAAAAACAAAAATGTGTGTAACACCTTTATAATTTTTTTTCATCAGTGACTAGGATCAAACTTGATACATATTTTGAAGAATGATGTCCTACTATTATATCATCTTTTAATGCTTGAAAATTTTACATTTACCAGTATTGTGACACATGAATACTATCTGCTGTTTAAAAACATCCTCAAAAAAGGCAATAATATAGGATATATTTAAATACTTTAAAATATAAACACTAACAGTTATATTACTAAGAATCTCAACTGTCAATTTTAGATGCATTTATTTATTCTGAAAATCTGCACTAGTGTTAGTTTGGTTGGTCCTTTTTAGAAAACTTTTCAGGTTTTGGAATATATTTCTGTTTAATCAAAATCAAAAAAGGATCATTTTGAAGATTACGTATTTATAATTTGTGCCAAGTGCTGTGCTTGTTAATTTTTATATATAATTATCTCATAGTAGATACATGTTTATCAATAAATGGTGTGGATTTCTTTATTTACTCAATTTAGACAAAATTCGCTATAGCTTAAACCATTGAAAGTCCTCCCCATATTTTAACACACTTCCAGTATATAATTTATGGAAACATCAATAAAATAAATATTATATCATCTAACATTCATATCTATATATATATATATATATATATATATATATATATATATATATATATATATATATATATATATATATATATATATATATAAAGTTGAAAACTGAATATTTTCGTGATTTGTTATACATATTGATTAGTTAGAATTTAGAATGTCATTCATCTTTAAAAACAATGGCTGAAAATTGGCTTACATTTTTAATACAAGACAATGTATCATACACAGAAAGTGAACAATATATAAAAAATATACCTAACTTACATATATCTGAATCAAACCAAAAGTCAAAATTAATAAACACCATACCAAATAAAATTAATTTTATTGTCCAAAATAAAAATGAATTTATACAAGATAACTTCTCTAAATATTGAATAAATACATTTTAGGGTCTACTAAAAATTACAGCATTAAAAAAGTCATAAAAAAAAAGTGCGCAAAATCGAATTTGTTTCATCAAACACATTAAAATGAAAAAAAATTTGAAAATAACTAAGTTGACATCAGTATAAGTCTAAACTAATATTTTTAAATATAACTTATTTATATATATATATTTAGTATTTATGTGAATGCAATAGTGAAATATTTTGGAATCTAGGATCTGCTGACTTTACCCAGACTTTGTAATGAAGATATTGCCTCACAGAAGACTGACATAAGGATGAGAGGAAGTAAAGTTGTTAATAAGCTCTTCTTAAACACACAAATCATTACTTTAAGGACTTCAGCATTTTCTTTATCTTTCTTGAGCTGTATTTTATGGACTTAAAGATACCTGAAGAAATATCAACAATATTTTTCAGAAACTTTAATATCAAAGAAAGCATTTTTTCTGTAATATAAAAGCAAATGCTGAAATAAATTTTCGTTATCGTCACTTTAAAATATTATTAATACCATAAATACAAAAATAGTTTAACATAGTTTTCAAACTCATATAGATATTTAATAAAATTATTTAATTTTCAAGAACAGAAATACTTGCCTGGCATGCTAAATCCAGATGAAAAAATAATACATTCATGTTTGCACAGTCAGTCATTTATTTTTAAAATATTTTTGCATCTTATTTATATAGAATTCAAAGTATAAGTAAAAAAGTTTACAATAAAGTTAACTAACTGTGTTAACATTTTATTGCATAGTTGTATCAATAGTTAATTTTACTTAGTACATATACTGCAATTGTTTTTATTTTTAGCATTCAGAATTTAATCTAATTTAATATTTATTGTCTCCTCCTCTATTGAATTTATACAATAAAGAACATTTTAAAGGTAAAAAAGCTAAATTGATGATTTTTAAATTGCGTGAAGACTTAATATATTAGTTAGGAAAAAATGAAATGAAAAGATAAAGGTTTTATATTTCCAAATATTTTAAGATTATTTTTCTCTGTAAAAATATACAATTGCCTCTAAAGTTAAGAAACAATTGGTTTTTTGCACTTAATTTGCAAACGAATGAATGTAGAGAAATTAAATTTGAATGACATAGTGAATTTGGAAAACAGGTATGTATTGATTTTTGTAGTTAAGAAACCATATCAGTAAATTAAAAGTTCATCTATACTTAAAGATATTAAACTAATTTAAAGAGGTATAAAATGATTTAAGGTGAAAGTAGTTTCTTTCTAAATAACTCCATCTCTCTCTCTCTCTCTCTCTCTTTAAATATAATTTACTACATGGTTTCTTAGTTACTTTAACTTTTTGAATTTAACTTGTAATTTTTCTAATTAATTTTGGCAACTATATCTTTATCTCAATTTTTAAATAGGATCTGATGTGATGGTATTGAAATTGTGTATATCTTTAATTTCTTTTACTATGGGTTTATTTGCTTTGACATACTTTTTACTTTAATTTTTATATATTTATACTTCTTTCTTTTAATACAAACACATTTCAAGGGAATTATTCAAAGATATTTAGATATACATCTCCTTTGTGCATATCAGAAAAGAGTGTTTATTTGCAAAGCTAACCATTTCCTTATTCATGAAAACATGGTCCCTATGCTTTCTTCCTATTCCTTAAATTATATATTCTTTTATTTTTGTCACTGATTTTTCAAATTTTGTCTAACTAGTTTTTTTGTTCTTCATGTTGTACCTTATACATAAAGGCCTATCTCTCATCGGCTGCTTTTGCGCTAATTAGATTTCCAGTAATATAAATTAGTTGGTATTGTATCTTACAGTATTTTATTGATTTAAATTGTATTTAAACTTTTATATATATATATATATGTGTGTGTGTGTGTGTGTGACAATTTCAAAATTTTAATGTCTGCACAGAAGATTCCCTAGGATAAGAAAAAAATTAACTAGAAAATTAACCATCAAAAACTAAATCACATAGCTGGAATAACTGCATCTGATGTTTAATATCAGACAGGTGATAGGCATTCATTCATAACATGTTATAATAAATATTGAACTGGTGTAGCTCCCATGGTATCGAAAAAAGGTGTATCAATAACTGTCGTCAGCTGAACTATAATTTGATTTGCTGTAATTTTAAGTTAGTGGAAATCATTTTAAAACTCGCATGTCCATAAAGAAATTATAAAATTGATCATTTTTAGAGAATTTATTTCAGATTCAACAATGGTGTTGAAAAGATCCTGTTTAGACATCCTTCAGACAATTTCATAAGAACTGAATAGTGTTATTAGAAAAATTTAAAGATATCTTTTACTCTGAAAATATAGATTTTGCATTCCACTTTAGAATACCTCTCCAGAAAAAAATTGTTTTTTATTTTCACTCTACAGTTAAATCTGAGATAGAAACTGTTTCTTATAGCTAATAAATATTGATTTTGATTTACTAAGATCTCTTTTATAATAGAGGCATCCAAAATTTTTAGCAACAATTGCATTGAATAAGAAAATTCTTCTTGATGGGCATTACTAATTATTGTAACAATTTTCTGTTATTGACTAATTTGAGCTTCCAATAATCTAGTGAAAAGACAGTGATTTTAGAATTATACCAAACTTCCAAACTAACCATTCTAAACTAAACAAAGCTAGATGATGGACATGCAGGAAGTACTTTTAGGATTTTCACTTTATGACTAACATTTAGTATAGTTAGCTCACTTTTTGTGAAAAGTAGGCAATGCAAAAGTAATGTTAAAAATCAACAACCTTTCTCAAATCCAAACTTTTAGAATCTTAGGCATATTTCATAAATTTTTGTATTATATAAATAGAAATTAAAAAGAGGAAAGCGAAACTATGGTTAGGGATTTGTAGTACAGAAACTGGAATTACACAAAAATAAAAAATATATCAAATAACTTATGCCACTTAAATATATATATACATAAATTATTGGGTTGTCATGAAAGTAATTTTAGTTTGCTTCAACAGATAGACATGTTTGTTTCATTATTCTCATTTTCTATCAATAGAATTTTTTATTTCTTTTGAGATTTAGAGGTCCATATTTTTAGGTAACTATATAAACAAATTCTGAGTAATATTGTTTACAATCAGTTTTAACATGGAGTGCAAAAACAAGCTTTTATTAAACTTTTTACTTTTTTATTTTTAAAGGCTGATGATCAAAAAGAAATGTGAAGTTAAGAGTGCTGATTGCTTAACAGAACTCAAAAGTCTGAGTAACTTAAAAATGTGTTCTAGAAATTTTCACTGAAAGTTAATTAATTTTTGGTCAATATTCTGAAATGATCAGAGAATAAAAGCAATAATTTAATTGAATCATCATATTAAAACAAAAGATTGTACGATTAAATGTAACACACAAAAATTAAAAAACATATTAAGCCCATAACATTTTGCTAAGAAACTCAATATTAGGTTTTACACGAATTGAATGAAATTCACTAACATGACAAATAAATGTTTGTAAAATGCAATGCAGTCTACCCTTTTTTGAAACACAGTATCATTGGCTATGAAAAATGGACAGTCTACAATAAAATTAATCAAAAAAGTTTATGATCCAAGCATCAACCAGTACAAACCATATTGAAAACTGAATTTTCAGAAAAAATCATACTGCCAATTTGAAAGGATTACAAATGTGTAGTTTATTTCGAGCTGCTTCCAAGAAACTGAGTAATCAACTCATATGTTTAAAGCAAACAGCTTGTGACATTGGAGGAAACAATCGATGAGAGAAAAGGCCAGAATTGACACACTGCAAAGGAATCAAGTTAAATCTTGGCAATGTGAGGCATATACATCTTTAGTAACAAATATAAAATCATTGGATCTTAGTTGGGTAGTGATGTTGAAATCTCCATGCAGCTGCAATCTTGTAACAACTGATTATCTTTTATTTTAAAGTTAACAAAACATTTTAAATTGTAAAAATTTTCTACTAATGGCTTTAAACCATACTTGATTGAGTTTATTGCTCTTATGGATAAGAATTCAATGAGTGTAGGATTATGAAGTTACCAGAATAAGAAATAAATGTTACAACATTTAATTGATTAAAGTTCATTTTTAATGTAGAAATATTTGAGTTTCCTTTTACTCTAAAAAATCGAAATTCATTTCTTGACAGCTAGCTAATGATCTAATAGACTCAATGACAGGAAATTCAGAGCCATAACTGACAGATATAGATCAGCACACAACATAGTCATAATTATTACATTATCATGTAGTGCCCAACATATTGATATAAAAAATACTAAAAAAAAAGAGAAACTACTTTCTATTTAACAGCTTTTCTAAGTTATAGAATTAAAATAATAGTAACCTTACAGTGTACATGGTATTTTGGAAACTAATTTCTTAAGAATTCCTTAAAATACAAGTTAGGTCTGAATACAGTCCAGATCTAAACCTCACTAAAGATTAATAAATATTTTAAAAATAAAATTCATGGAAATAAATAAGGAAGTTGGATAAAACTGTTTAAAGAAAACAGAGAAGATAGGATTACAAATCAGATCTATATCTTCTCAACATGAATGATCAAAAGAATTTGTCTATCATTAAAATTCAAAGAGATTCATATGAAATAGTAAGTTAATGTTATGAACAATATAAGCCATTTTAAGTTATATGTTAGCTATAATTCAAAAGAGCAATAGGTTTATAATTAAATATTTTTATTCATAGTATTATTAATATACTTTGGAACTACTCAAAGAAAAAGACTTTTAGAAATCTATAACAATTTATAAATAAATATTTTTGTGAAGGAAGACATGTTTTTACACCTCACATTAAGTGCTTTATAGCTGATACATATAATCTGTTTCAGGAGAAAAGTATTTTGCATCCTGGTACTTTACTTAATTTGATATCAAAAAATATAATTAAAATTTAATACACAAAAAGTTTAGTTTTAAAACATTCAACTAAGAAAAAATATTTTTAAAATCCCTTTCATATTCATAATAAAATGTGTAGTGACAACTATAATTATAAAGGTGTTTTTTTTTTTTTTTTTTTTTTTTTTTTGTAGAAACTGCATCATTAAATACTAAATAAAAATAATATATAATCGCAAGAAAAAGCTTTATATTAATTGAAATAAATTTATTACTATATTTTTAAAAGAAAATAACAAGTGAATTTTATTTATTATATCTAATCACTATGACTGTTACTAAAATGAGTTATAAAATTAAAACATAAAATGTGAAAAAGGAAAAGCCTTCAGAGAAGTACATAAAAATTCAACAAAAAATCTTCTAATGATACAAATTGAACCTAATTGATACAAATTGAAATTTAATAATATAATTTATATTTTCAAAATACTTCTAAAAATTTATATGATCAATTTTAAACAATGATAAATGTTAAGAATACTGCATCATTAAAGTAAAAATGGGAGAAAATCAAAATTTATAAAGTTATATATGACACTACTTAAATTCATTTCTAATTTATTTAGAAAGCATATTAGATGGAATTACCTACCAGCAGTCATGATACCCTTAGCACTCTGGGATATACTTGGCCAAAACACAATGTCATCTATTGCTATACAGAAGATATAAATTACATAAATAACTGTTTGGAAAGCAATTAATCTTCAATGCATAAAACAAAACTATTAAAAAAAATTTTAATTTAACATTATGAAAATGAATTAGAAATTTATATTTTTAAATATAAATAATTAATTGAACTTTAAAGAATCATAAATAAATATAATATTAAAAATTAATACATCTTTCTTGAATATTTATATTTTATGCCACAAGAAAACCAGTCATTTTTTATAATGTCAAGCAACTAGGACATTCACTTTTTTCACCACTATAAAAGGTCTGCGTGATGGCCCCTTAAATAGCAGGGCACTCAGTGAGTGTGCCATCATGGCCAAGAAAATGGATGAAACCTTGTAATTTAGAAGCAGAAACAAAGCAAAAGACCCTTCAAACTTCTTCTAAAATACCCAGAGGTATAATTTCACACACAAAACATTGCAACAAGACATATTTAATATACCTGAGTGCTGAGTAAAACAAAAACTGATCACCTTATACCAATGCAGCTTCATCAGAATGACATAATTCATCACCTGGCATATGGTTGGTGACAAGGCATTCTACCTGACAACAATTAACCAAAAGTTTTTATTAGTAAAAAATCTAGAGAAATATACTAATCAGGACACAAACAAATATATATAATACAAATAAATATCAACACAATATTAGTAATACGTTATTGGGCATTATCCTGTTGAAACACAACATTCCACAGCCACAAGTATAAAGAATTCAGACACAAACATTAATACACCAGAAATGTGTTGGTCCTTGTTTAAAGTGTTGGCAGTAGGAACACAAAGTGACCTAAACATGTCCAAGGAACCTCATACCATTCTCTCGATGATGGACCAGTATAATGATGTTGAATGCACAATGGCAATGTATGTTATCCATAATGCCGCCAAATATTTAAGCAATTATCAAAATATTGTAAACAGAACTGAAATCATAATAACGTTATTTTTAAGCCTATGTTTGCGGCTTTTACTGTATTTATGGTCGTATTTTAGTGGTTTTATGTTTGTAACCAATAGTGTGGTTCAGTATTATTGATGGCATTCTGGTCTATGGTACAGTGTCCAGATTAACTGAATTCATAACATCTAAAATGATGCTACAGTGGCCTGGTTGATTACGGCGTCATTCTAATTATCATTACGTAGTGAGTTCGAATCCTGGCTTAACCAGAAGTTCTGTCAAGTTGGATAAAGGCAGACAGAGCAAGTTAAAACTGAGCATGGTCACAATGTCCTCCAAGAGAAACGATGCCTCTGGGGGTAGCTAGTCAAATACTGTGGATGTTTTGCTTTGTTCCTGCTTCAAAATCATGAAAATCCCAACTGACAGCTTCTATCTAACTGGTAGAGCCCAACTCAGAGCTTGGAAAACATGCTGGTGCAACAACAACCACAAAAATAAACAATTAACTGGCTAATACAAAAGTCTTCAAACTTTCCACGGAAATATTTGTATTGCAAAGAAACTCATTTCTGGGCTCTGGATTTGTGACATGACTATAAATGCCATTAATTCAATGTATGTTTGCCTTGTTGGCTGTCAGTAACAGCAAGATACTGAGATACAGCATGGTATTTCATGACTATAATGACCGCATAAATTCCATATTCTTTAGCTGTATGGTTCTAGATCACCATAAAAAGAAATATCGCAGTTCCAGTAGGCTACAATTTGATATTTATGAGTCTGGAGTGTGGTGGTGGTAAGCATTTTTCCTTCTTACCTGCGACATCACAACTTTTCATTAGGCAAATGTACAATTACAATATTTATTTAAAAAACGTATTGCACACTTTCTACATTTAAACATATTGTAAACATTGCTAATGAAACATATTTCACATAATATGTGTGTATTAGATAACATATTTTTTTACTGTGGTGTAAATTTTACATGTGTAGTGTGGTATCTTTGTGGAGTAGCAATTTTAATGATAAGCAATGTTTATATGCAGAAATAAATAAGACATATGTTTTAATTTTCTCTCTCTCCCATACTTATAACTTATATGAAAATAATAGATATATACTTATATACTCAAAAGCAGTATCACAGGGGGCAGACACAGTAAAAGTTGGTTTAAATTATATACCTACTTTCAAACACCTTTTCACTGCATTTTGCTTCCTCAAATGTTCATCAAAAGACGAATAAGGAAAAGCATTTTTTATTTTCAATGAACATGAATACTTCTAATAGATTTATTCATAAAATTCAATAGCGTAAACAGGTTTCTCTATTAACAATAATCTTTGTCAAGGTATTTTGTAGGTGTCAAGATTTTGGCAAAATCTTAATAAACTAATAATAGTCATTATCATTATATATATTTATTTTGTTAATATTATGAATAAATCTCACATTGAAACTAAAAGCAAACATCCTAGAAACAGTCATTTCCACCTGAGAAAAGGTCAGTGTAATAAACCTGAAAATATATTTCTTGCTTTATGCACTCTTTTTCTCTTGAATTGATTTGATTTGTTTGTACTTCAATGACCATTTTTTGCACTCTCTTTATCTCAAATTTAAAACAAATCTTTATTAATGGCATATGCTTTATGAATTAATAAAGCGTTTGCATATTTATATCATTTTTAAAGCAACTGTACTAATGTAGTACTTTTTTTACTTGAACATCAAATACTAAATTACTTTTGTCATTTAATTTAATAAGAAAATTCTCTTATTTAACAGAATAATATGGACAGAAAACATTGCGACTATTCCATTGTCATACATGTTCAACAATTATATATAATCTCTCCTCTTCTAAGCATGTGTATGTTATAATTATATACAAAATTCAATAACTAAAGTTTTTATAACATTCATCTCCCAACACTTTCTATTGATATCATCTGTGAATGATGTAAAACACAATCATCCAAAATACAGTAATATTTTTTAAGAATTTTTAAACAAAAATGCCCATTACTTCTTGAAAAATTAAATATCTTTTTATTGTAAACATAAAGATTCTCAATCACATCTATTTTAAACAAAATTAAAAATATAATATATGTATGTTAACAAACATTCATAATAACTGAAAATATATTTCACATTTATTTTGACTTTTGTATTATATGTATATGACATACTAACTTGGATTTATGAAATGCAAAATATCAAAACTGATAGTTATAAATACATTATTAATACCTTATTGGTGCACACTTCATTTGCTCATAGAAATATAAAACACAGCATTCACTGTGAAATTATTTTACATTTTCAGTGCATTAGTGTATTACACACACACACAAATATACTATTTTATAAAATTTTTACAATTATTTTAATCAATAAAATTTATTTTTACTATGTAAATCTTGAAAATATTTTCTTTTTATCTTCTTTTTCCAAACTTTAAAGAATTTTTTAACAGTGTTTACTTTTTAAAGAAGGCAGAAGTGTTTTTTGTTAAGAAATTTAAGAAATACACCAAATTATATATGGAAAAATATAAACTGGTCCAAGATATGAAAGCCATTTTAAACAAAGAATGTAAAAACAGAACACAAATTTTGTTTGCTAAAATAAAAAATAACGCATGAATACATCCTGTTTTGGGAAGAACACTTCAAAGTTCTGTAGATTATCATACAGCACATTTTATTGGCTTCTTTTTTTTTTAATTTTATAAATCACTGTTATAAAATAAACCAGTGAATAAGTTCTCTTCATATTTCTCCTGATTCTTTATAAAATAAATAAATAAAAATACTTTTATAGTGAAAAAAGGCACTTTAAAGGATTGCCACAAAAAAATTAATAATATAATTGGTAAGTACCAACTGTAATTTGCAACACTAAATTGAATACTTAAAGAAACATTTCTTAAAGCTTTCATATTTAACATTTTCTCTAACTTATTGAAATCCCTTAATTCCACAAAAAATGTTATTCATGAAATGCTTTATTAACTGTACTATATTAGGTAATTATCCAAGAGCTTTTCTGGCCAGAAAATAAATACAATGAGCAATTTGACACACAGCAATAGTAATTTTTGAAATATTAGCAAGTTTCTAACTATACAATATCTGTACTTATTTTTTACACGTATGCATAATTTAATAAAAATGCATCAAGAATGCAAATAATTTGAATAAATGGTTTAAAGTATACATACAAATTGCAACTATGGTTTAAACTAATATGCATTCTTGTACAAAAATCAAAAATATTAAAATTTATAGACAAAACTTAATAGAACTATAGTCCTCAAACCATTGGGAATATATTAACTTAAAAATATGATTTTATTCATCACTAACGTGAATTGAAAACTATTTTAATTTGTTGATTTGAATGTATAGAATTAAAATAAAAAATATTCTCAGTAATGTGTTTATGTATTATTAAAAAGTATTAAAAAATTTCAGGAATCAGAAATTTACACACATTTTTTGTGATACACATACTTTATTTCATAGAAAGATTTGCAGCTGATTTACTTCATTCAAGTAAAATTACATTTGGTACATAGATAAAAAAGTACAGACTAAATACAATATATGTGAGTAACATATTTAATTAGAATTTTAAAAAATCAAGACAAAAAAGTATAAAGAAAATCAGAACTTTTTTTTTTAAATTATAGAAAAATTTCACTGGTAAATTTTTAAAATAGAACTTATATTAATATAAAAAATGAATAAAAATATACATTACTTTCGTCATGTTTCAAGATATGAACTAAGAAAAATACATGAACAAAGAATTGTGCATTTTTCTACTATAAAATAACTGCAATTTCAGAATTAATTTTTGTTTAAATAAATCTTGCACATAGGAAAATGAAATGTTGATTGCAGTTTACTAATAAATTTAGAAACTTGAGACTTAATAGCAAAGAACAAAAAGTGTATTATTAAAAACAAGTATTGATATACAACATATTACTAATACATAACATAGTAATATAGATATTAACCTGATATTACACAGAAAAATTTTTATGAAACACAATGGTGCGGAAAAATCACATAATGAAAGAAAAAAGCAATGGGGAGGGAGAAAACACTCTAAATTTGTAGACATAATATTTTGCATTCTGTTGATAACAGAAATGATTAGGCCTAAACATTTCAGGAATAGTTGAATATCAAAAAAGATATAATTTACAAACACATTTTACGATTCATAAAATGGGAAAAGTTAGCTTCTTATTGAAAACATTATCTTTAAAACAGCAGTTTTAAACAACATTTCATTTTTGTAAATATCAATTTTTTTTTCATTTACTCTATTTTTTATGACATAACAATAAATCAACTATTCCTCATGCTATGGAATTTTTATAGGACAAAATTCAAATTTCCAACTTATATTTTTTATTTGAATCTCAGAGAAATCGGTTTTATTTCATCAACTTAATATATGCAATAATTTAATAATACATTTATAATTACAGAATAAAATGCTTTTCAGAAAAATTATATAAAATGTTTGTGGAAAAAAATATGTTTGACTAATAATTATATAAATAATTTGCAAAACTAATTAGTTTTAAAAAACTTCATAGTATCTTTAAAAAAATGTATACAAGTATCATTTATAGGTTTTTTATGGTAATTTGCTTTTGCTGCATATGTTTGAAATATGCATGTTTTTATGCAGTAAGCTAATACCAGACTAAGATGTAAGGCATAACCAATTATATCAACAAAGATCAATGTCATTACAATAAACTTGTCCATACAGTTGAAATATAAATATTTTTTAATAATTAAGAATGAGTCCATATCAATAAATACCAAACTTAAGTATTAGTAGTTTTCACAATCTTAAAAGTAGTCAATTCTTTTCCCCTTGAAAACACTTATCAAAATACCGATAGTAAAACAGTGCAATTGAATTCAAGTTTAACATTCCAAATCATCAATTTGAATGTGAATAGTTAAAATATTAAATACTTATAATTTTTTATGATTTTGCTTTATTAATAAAACAATAAAAAATCATGAATATTATCACTCTTAAACATAATAAAATTATGTTTTTGAACAGTGAGGACTGCAAAAAGCATTCCAGTATCGGTTTTTTTGATAAAAATTTATTTCAACCACATTAAATTATGAATGATAAATAAATGCAACATTTTCAAATTCCTTACACATTCCAACTACTATAGGCACAAAAACAATGTAGGCTTTATTTATTTTCCCTAACTGAAAAAATATTTTCCCACTGTTTAGGAGTTTGTTAGTTTACCCAAAGAATTGTCATAATTAGCATACTAGAAACGATCTATAGAATTGCACAATTTCTTCATATTAATTATAGATTATTTATCACATCTAAAATCATACCTGTGAGTTCAAATGAATTTCACTGAAAGAAATAACAACTGTTTAGCAAGATTTCTAATTAGAAGAATTTTTCATTTGCTGATATAGCACCATACCATCAGTTAGAAAGGCTGATCAGAGAGGTATATTTCCTATAGAAAGCAGTGATGAACTATGTCCCTATACAATTTATTGGAGTTGTTTTGATAATTTTTACAATGTGGCCATCTGTTTTAGGCAATTGGTGCTGGGTTTAAGTTGAATTTCATGAAGTACTAAACACATTTATTTTGGACCTAAGGCATATGAAACATATTCAAAATAATTGTCAACTGACATTCAGTTGTAGAATTTTAGATCTACTATTGTTTGAGATACTGTCCTAGAATTTGAGTTTTTAAGTTCATTAATTTTACAAGAGAGAAAATGCATTTTGTCTGTGAAATTAAATGCTCACTAATGAAAACACTTGGAGCTTCTTTTCCAATTTTGTGTATATTAATAATATATATTTTAACAAATATCAGAAACAATATATCCCCTGACAATATTTTACTACAAATTATGCCCACACACAGTAATGGTTTAATATATGAAGATTATATATTTTGAGCTAGCTGATTATTCAGTTTTAATCATAAACAGACTAAGCCTTTACTTCAACATCCAATTTTCTTTGTAAAGCATAGTTTTATACTAATTCAGATTAAAAGTTCAAGAAAATAGTGAGATAATATTCAACAATGAACTTCATTTTTACTAAGCTTAATACAAGGAGCTGACATCAGGTTTTAGAATCCTGATTGAAGGTTTGTTTGATTACATGATTACATTACTTCAGAAAATTCAGTTTTGTTATTCTTGCACAGCAAAATTACCTATAACAAATTAAGTGTACACTGATAGAAATGTATCAGCAATACTTATCATCTCAGTCTAATACATTGGATAATATCTTGCATAATTTATGTGATCATATGCAAAATACTATTGTAACATCAATGAAAATTCAATAGGTATGGGACAAATTTCCTTCTTTGATAGTATAAATTAACAGAATGAAAATTTTCACTTTTTCTAAATAAAAACTCCAGAAATGAAATGTTGGATTCCTTGTGATTTGTTTTTTTAAGTAGTCATGGTATAATAAAATGTTTTAATTAAATGTTTTATATGAAAATGCATTTGTTTCATTTTACACTTTGGAACAACTTTTCCATTCTGCCATCTGAGTAATTATAGAATCACAATTCCTAGAACTCAAACTGCTAGGGAATAATTACCATTTTAAAAACTGCAAAGCTTCAGCCAGAAATTTACAAGCTTATATGCTCTAATTGTAATGATGTTAACTTAAAACACCAAAGATAGAATCTTCTGAAACTCCAGGTCATATTCAATAAAAATATCCTGTAAATTAACATCTTCAAATCTTTTACCAATGATAAAAATGAGAGTAATAAATGATTAATAATCAATTTTATGGCAATGAATTTGTTGGCCTTTAAAATCAAATGTCTAATCTATGTATATAGTATTTGAAAGATATTCACTTTTGCTGTTTCAAAGCTTTGAAACAAAAGAGGATTAAATGGGGTCATATCACTAAAGTTTGCATTAAGAAGTGGAAGATTTTAAATTTTGGCAATTTAAAACTATTACTACAAATTTGAGTATTAATTCAGTTCATACAGGTAAATTATTATCAATCAGCAATGATTTAAATAAATGAAAAATAAAATCTAAAATTCTACAAGATTTTGAAATAAATGCATTTTTTTTAATTTAAATTTTGACAATGCTGAAATGATGCAGCTAAACTTTTTAAATCCCATTATATGATTCTAGCAACATTTCAGTAACAACTTTATTTATTGGGCTTGCTTTATATGCTATTGCCAAATGAAGACATCTTTTTTTCAATGCCCCTGGATAATGGTTCAGTCAGTAACATATTCAGTTCCAGCACCTAATAATTGTTTCTTTTTTTCTTTCTTTTTTTTTAATCAAAATTATTATTGTAAAGATAATAATAAAAAATTTTAATTAAAAATTTGATGAAAATTTAGCTGCATTAGTAATTTCCTCTAGTGCTATAGCCATACATCTGCAGAATAGCTTATTGGAAATTGAATAACCATTTAAAGTTTAAAAGCTTATCAGAACCTATGACAGAAGATTCACTGTCATGCTAAGAGTTAAATGATTGAGTTTAAATTTCATTTGTAACAAAGAAAATATTCTTGTATCTACAGGATTTTAAACATATTGTTCTAAGCCAGTCGAAGGTTGAGTAGTTAGTAATCCTGACTCCTGAAGTTTTGAGCACAAGATTGAATCCCAGTTGTTCAGATGTGAATGTTCTTTCTCTCTGTGTTTCTTTGTACTGTCTCCTGAGATGAAGAATGAATATGTCCCACCCTATAAATGAATTTGTGGTGGTGTGACATGGGTAATACTACTCACCTTTGTGATTTGGTTCACAGGTTTCCAATGGGTAACCATGAATAAGTAGTAGTTTCCAGCATTGTTATGGTGAAGGGTTACTTCCTTAGTGTGCGCCGATAGAAAAAAAAATATATTGTTCTAAACTTATATACATTAGGTGCATTAACTGTCCAAACAAAAAAAACTGAAAACAAATAAGACTAACTGGGTGATTATGTATTCTTAATTACAGGAGCAATGTCTACAACATCTTTGGGAAATAAAGTTGAAGAATACAAAATTCACAACAAATTCTAATGAAGTGGCTATTAGTGTTCCATATCTACTAAATTGATATCATTTTCTGTAGCAGTTAATGAATCTGTATACACAAGCTATAATAAATGTATATTAATACATTTAATATAATAAAAATAGCTTTCAGGATTTGTTAAAATATAAGTTACTTTCAGATATATATAGCATGCTTTTATTCTTACTTATAAAAGCTTTGTCGTCAAATTGTTATGGGATAAAACATTATTTATCAGAAAATGAATACACTTGTTTGATTAATGAACCAATTATATATGCATATGAAAGAGAGGATTCGTTTTTTTAAAACTCAAAAATGGTATTTCTAGTGATTCTGGTGGACAAAGAACACAATTTACACATGCACGTTTTTGTTTTAAAATTTTCCACACCATTTTTCTTTCAAACTTTACAATTTGTTCCATAATTTATCATTTTTATTATCTTTTAAGTTACTTAATGCACTTTCTCATTTAAAACTTTTAAATGTTTTAAATAGAACTTAAAAAATAATTTATCCAGGTAAATAATCATATATACACTGAAATAAAGCAAAGGAAAATTATTATTGAAAGATAATTTGAATAAATATGACCGAGTATGTGATCATCTAACATGGTACCAATTATTGTAACACTAAGACTTAAATCATCCAATTTTTAGTGAATTTTTTCTTAAGCTAGGCTTAGTGACACAAAACTCACACTCCTTAGGATTGTTCTAATCATTTCCACTTCATCCAGATGGCTTAAATAATCCCGCACCATTCAAAAAGTGTTAAATTACATGCAAGTCTTTTTTATCAGTTATTATGTTTTATCATGGAATTTTCAATGATATTCAATGTTAATAAAAGGTTTAAAATGTTTAAAAATAGAAATCAATTACTCAGATACTATTCTTTCAGAAACTTCATGTATACATATTTTAACTCAAAGTTTATCACTTTTTTCAACTCATTCGGGAGAAGTTTTGTATTTTATTAATAATATTATATACACACTACACATAAATAAGAATTATATTTCTTTCAAAAGGATTTTTTTCAAATCAGACAAAAAAGTGCTTGTAAATAAATAACAAGTTCAAATTAAATATACAGCAGACATAAAGAGCTAAAAATTTTATTACATATTGCTTGTAAAACAAAACACAGCAGTTCATTTCCTAAAACAACAAGTATAATCTCAATCGAAACTCAAAAAGAGCTGAACCAATTAAATCATGTTTGATGTATTAATTTGGAGATTATTAATTAATGTGCAAACTTTTATAACTAGAATAATGAAATTTTGATTACTAATTGATTTTTGAAATTTTTATAAAACATTAAAATATAATTCCATCCCATAATAAACAAACTCACACAATAGCTTAGTACAGTCTGACCCTTCTAAAAAAATTTGAATAACTATTAAATAATATCTTAAAGAAATTATAACAGGGTCCCAAGAACCAAATTCAAAGATATTTAAGGAGTTTTCCAAGAGTCAAATCAAAAATTTGGCATTCAAGTTAAATATTTTTTTTTTTTTAAATTTTACCAATTATTCTTAGCAAAATATGCATATAATTATGTAAATGCAACATTTTTCAATTATATTTGCAATTAATAGACATAAATAATTGTAAAAATTAATGGGATTACTTTTTTTTTAATTAAGTTAGAATTATATTTAAATGATTACTTCAAAAGTCTTCAATGAATTTAAAGCTATAGCAGAAACATTTTAAATTAAATAATCAATATCAGTATTTAAATAAACAATATTCTTTGCATTATTGAATCATATATTTTAAAAATAAAGGATAATTTTAGAGTTTCTGAACATCTTAATTAGATTTCAATTTATTAATTTATGGAATATTTCAAGATGTGTATAAATGGAATATTTCAAGATGTCTTTCAAGCTTCCAAAACTTACAAAATTTTAATGCTGTACACTTTTTAAAACATTAACCATTTTAGTGAAAACAAGCCAATTCAAATACAGGCGATCCACTGGCAACTGAAGTAGTCAACTTGTTCCTAATACAAAGCACTTCCCATTCGCATTTTAAAACAAAATATCACCAGTTGAGTAACCTTAAAAATCTTTAAAGTAATACTGTGTTTTAGCAATATCATTATCCCAAAATCTTAACAGGCAGTCTGATTTTTTTGTAAGCAGATAATCATTTAAACTTTCATCACAGAGGAGCATAAAATTACTATCATTCTTGAATTTTTCTTTCAATAAGTTGGAAAAATAAAGTGCAACTTCAAAAACTGTTAAATAAGCTCACTTCCCCCCCCCCCAACTGAAATGCTAAGCAATAGCTCTGTCTGAAAACATTTCTTGAAAAAGAATATTTATATTGCTACAAGAATTGTAGATGAATCCACTGTTTAAAACTTTATCATCCCAAATTATTTCACCTTTAAAAATTATTTTGAAGAAACAAATGAATCTAAATTTTTAGAACATGCTTTGGATCTCATTCTTTTAGAGGAACTGCAGTATTGAAAAAAGTTTCTAAATGAGATTTTTTTGTCAGATATAGCCTGCTCTAAAAAATACACATGCTGTTTTCTTTCCTATGTGGGAAATGATATGCGATTTGCCCATATTTGAAATATAGAAGTATTTCTTGCAAACCAGACAGACAATGGGAATTTTTCTTCTGAACTATGCCAAATTCAATCTTTCCATGGTTTTTCAGAGTCCAGTGGTGATTCAAAAGACACTTTCCACCAGGCATATTAAATAAACTTGATAGTAAAATTCATCCTGATTCACTTAAATTATATCCAATTTTCACAGAAGGTATAAAAAAACTTATTTTAACTCACAAATTTTATATTTAAACATTAATATTCAGTGAAATTTATAAAATACAAAGAAAATAAAAACAAACAGAAAGGGAATCAAAATCATCCACCTGATTACACTATAGGATAACCTTGTTGGTGATTACTTCACTTTACACACAATAATAATCAAATATTGATCATGCTGTCACCTAGTACTAACATTAAGAGTTAATACTCAATTTTATTTTCAGACAATTTCATTGAAAGTTTTAAAATATTAAAACAAAAACTAAAAAAATTGTAATATTTTCTAACAAAAAATAAATGCATAAAGATTTAAGTAAAAATTCCAGGAGTTTCAAGGGCCCTTTAAAGGATTTTCCAAATTTCAAGAGTTTTAAATAGTTTCCTTGAGTTGCATGAACACTGTTACAAACTAATAAAATGATAAAACAAACTAATCATAGTTTATATTATACAATTGTATCGAAAAAAATACCTTGTTGAACAATATCACTGCACTCAGGTTCATAAGCAATTACTTGCAAAACTTCTTCCAGATCTCTATATTTACCATCTTTGTTCCATCGAATAAGTAAATTATGTTGAACAGTTTTAGGTAAAAGATTTAGATGATGTAAAGTTGTAGCATTACTACAATCTTGCTAAGAACAAAATAGAAGTTTTAATGTGCATACATAATTAAAGATAGTAAATTTAAAAGAATAAATAATTTTTACATGTTAGAAAAAATTACTCTTTATATACATTTCTGTATAGTATACCAGTCAAATTCAAATATTCCAAAATTAGCCATAAAATAGGCAAAACACATTAAGTAAAAATGTTCCAAATATGACCAAAAAAATGTCTAGTAACCAATATTGCAATTATATTGTAGAGTACAGCAACTTAATAAATTATTTTTGTTTTAAGAGGTTAATACAAACAAGACAATGTAGTTTTGTTGAGACAGCTAATTATTAATATATATATATATATATATATATATATATATATATATTGAATAAGTTAAATATTCCTTAAAGATGGAGCATGTATTACTTTAACTATACACAATTCATAGACATTATTACTTGGATAAAATCTGTTTACTATAACTTTATCTTGCTCCAGAAGAAACATAAAGGGATAAAGAAAATCTTTTCCTTTTAAGGGTAACAAATATAACTTAAAACTATTAGTTGAAAGACTTCAATGGAATGTTAACCCTGTTATGAAAATAATCCATTGAAGGAAACAACTCATTCTTGAAAATTGGAAGAAAGCACATCTAAGAAAATATGTGGACAATATTAAATGATACAGTAAAAATGCTAAAAGAGAACTGCTGCAAGCAAAACAGAATTTTCAATTTGATCAGCAATAGTAAATATAATTATTGTAATAAAGAATACAAAATTTCATATATTACAGAAAATAATAACAATTTTTATTTAATATAATAAAGCACAAATATAAAAAAATTACCATTCATATTTTTTTTTGCTTATTACCATCTAGTATAAAATACATAAAAAAATAAATGCAAAAAAATTCAATATTTTTGCGATACCTATTAACACATTGTTGAAAAAATTAAACTTTAATCAAAAAAAAAAAAAATTAAGATTCTAGAAAAAATTTCAAGCAGGATCAGAAATTATAAGACTGTACAAGACAATGTTATAAATTTGAATTTACTGTTTTGATAGGTATCGATAGCTAAGATTTAGTTATACTTATTTTTGCTAGTTGAAAAAAACTAATCAGGGAAGAAAAGATGAAAGAAAAAATGAGTTACAAATGATATTTAAGATCACATTTATAGAAGAATATTTAATAATTACAGCTATTAATATAATCATTGGAAACAAAAGATTTAAAATAGCATATATAAAAATAATGATACATGAATCAGTACTTGGAAACACATGAGAAAGTAAAAAGGGAAAAAAATAAACATTGTATACTGTATTTGTTATATGCGTATGATACAAGATTGTAATCCATACTATAATTCCTAATGCCATAAGATTATATGTACTGTTCACAAAGTTTTAATAGTTTCTCTCTTCCACACACCATTCCAATGTGATAATATTAATTGGATCCTTAACCCCTTGACTGACTTTGACGAGTCTGACTCGTCATTGATTTCCTGGGCCATCACAGACTTTGACGAGTCAGACTCGTCAAGCGCTTCTTTCGGCGGACGCCGTGCAAGTTACAATTAGATTACATAGTTGCTTCACTCGTTCGACGATTCTCATTTAAAAAAGCACACTGAAAGTAAGAGTTCAGTTTAGCAGAAGTCTCGCACGGTGAATGTTATACTAGCCAATATTTGAGTTTAGTAAAGATTATAAATAATCCCCGTAACATGTATAAGCCGGATGCATTATATGAAAGTGGGGATGATGGTGTAAATTGATGGTGTAGTTCAATTAAGCGAAATTAAATAGTTTTTTTTTGTCGCATCAAATTCCATTTAATTCGTCAGTCAAGGGGTTAAAGTAATTCAGTTTAAATATGGAAGTATTTTACTATCTAAAGCGCTTTCAATCAATTTTAATAATTTTCTTTAATTACACAATTTTAATACTTCCAGACATAATGTTGAAAAGAAACTATTCATATTATCTTATAATGTACATGAATTTACTGGGTTTAATTTATAATATTATTTATATTTTAAAGTGCGTAAATGGCTCGAAGCATGAAATTTTTAAATGTAATATAAGATGCAGTCAAGTATTATTTATATTTTAAGATATTGTTATTTTTTCCAGTGTGATTAAAGCAATACATAAAAAATATATTTAGGTTTGAGCAATACAAAATGCTGGTAATTATTTCAAAGAAGGTTTTTTATTATTTGTGAAAATAATATTATTGAAATTTAATATGCTTTTTTGATATTTTCAATATCATGCAAAACTTTATATATATATATATATATATATATATATATATATATATATATATATATATATATATATATATATATATACTTAAATAACTTTAATCTTTCCGCACTGCTTCAGATTGAGAAGGAAGGCAATTCTATTTGAGTGGGATATTTGATTTCTAATGTGAACTTAACATTCTATAAATTGAATTCGGTCCTCAGTATACAATGAGTTAAAAGTTCCAAAATATTTTCGGCACATTCTACATACTTTGATTCCAAATAGGAGATATTTCATTATTTTAAGGAGCAAATTGCCATCTTCTCTCAAACAAATAGATCCTCGAATTTGAAAGTAAAACTAATTTTCTCAATTTCGTTTTAATTTTGGACAGTTTCTACATTCGTATATCAATAGATAAAACTAAAACAATTAAAATGTTTTTTTCTAATATTTCATGATTTTATTTTCTGGAATTATTTTTAATGTAAATGAAGAATTCAATAATTTGATTTTATTTCTGTGATCAGATTTTGAACGATACATTTTATATTATCATACTAATAAGACTCAATATGGTATAGGAAAACAACGTTAATATCATGTATATGAAAAAAGTTCTATGCAGTTTAAATATTTAGCAAAACAAAAATTTTAGTGGTAATTTCTCTGAAAAATGCAATGAATATTACATTCATTTTTTTTTTTTTTATAGAAATTTGAGAGAGTACAGTAGCCAGATAATATCTAACAAAGCATTCTTCCATATCTTTATAAAACAAGGTGTTGTTTAGAAGTTGTTAATTAATTTTAAAATTTTACTACGTACAGTTAAGAATGTGAAATGTAAAACAAAAATAAAGCTTTTTTTTAGATCTCACTTGAGCAGCAGTGAGAGAGGTATGGTAAAGGAAAATAATGTTAATATCATGTATATGAAAAAAGTTCCATGCAGTTTAAATATTTAGCAAAACAAAAATTTTAGTGGTAATTTCTCTGAAAAATGCAATGAATATTACATTCATTTTGTTTTTTATAGAAATTTGAGAGAGTGCCGTAGCCAGATAATATCTAACAAAGCATTCTTCCATATCTTTATAAAAAAGGTATTGTTTAGAAGTTGTTAATTAACTTTAAAATTTTACTACGTACAGTTAAGAATGTGAAATATAAAACAAAAATAAAGCTTTTTTTTAGATCTCACTTGAGCAGCAGTGAGAGAAAGAAAACCTAGCTTTTAAATAGATTTTGAAACACATAGATACACATAAAAATTCATGATGAAATACAAACAAAATTTGAAATTAAAATCAAAACAAAATCCAAAAACTAAGAAATATACCAGGAAAAGTGTTAAGGGTTAAACAAATCACAAGAGGAACAGATTCCTCTTTATGTACTTTTATGTAATGAAGGCTAGCCATATCATTTTAATATGTTATTTTCTGTAGTAAAAAAATTTGAACTAAAAAATTCTAAACTAAATTTCATAGGTATTAAATTATTAATTGCTACTTCACTGCATTAAATATTACTTTTGTGGTTAGAGATAGCCACCCTCCAAGTCTGACCTTAATGAATATTTATTTTAGTTTCTTTTTCAAACTGTTAATTTATATTTTTTACACCTTATCATGTGCCATGTTTTGAGTCCTTTCATCTTTATTTTGCAATATCTTATCATGTTTAAGAGCTTCATCAATAATTTGTTTTCATGTTAATTTTATAAGCAAAGACTTTTATAAAAAAAAATAATAATTTCTCACACATATGTAAAATAAGAGAGCTGAAATATTTTTAGGATTCATTTTTTCAACTTTCATAATTTTAAAATTTATGAAAAATAATAATTGATTGTATTGTGATCATATAATCATAATAAAAGTTAACTATTCAAATACTTTTTCCAAATTAATATGCACCTTTTGATCTCTAGCAGAATAAAATAATGTTCTTTTATACAGTTTGCAAACTTCATTATCATCCGAAATAATTTTCAAGAATAAAATTTCTATACAAATATTTTCATTTCTCATAAATTATTTACCCCTGCAAATTAAGTATGTTTTATGTAAATATAAATAACTCTTTATTTTTATCATTTAATTAAAATAAACTATTTTTTAGTATTCATTTGTTTAATATTAAAACTAAAATAATAACTGCTTTATTTTAACAACAGTTAGTAATAAATATTAACTACTTTGAGGAACTTTAAAATCTACATTTAATTAAAAACAATTTATCAAACTAATAATTATACCTAATATGGATGGATAGAATGATAAATTGGATCATCCTATATACATTTATAGATACCGATAATGTTGTAAAGTGGCAAATGTCTTTTACAAAGTTAATCAAACAAAAATTTATCAAATCATTCTTATGTTGATGTAAAGCTAACATTCAGGTAAAAGAAGGTTTCACAGTGGTCATTCTTATACAGATATGTATGTAAATGAAAAATGCCAGGTAAATTTTTTTTCAAAATTTTATTCCCTCTAATTATAAATGAAAACAGAATTTAATTCATACCTCAAAGGTGTTTTGATTAGAATTCCAGTGCAGTAAAGGCATTGACTTCAAATGATCATAGTACAAATCTCTAAAATAAGGAATTTGATTATAAACAATATTCTTCACCTTTTGCTTGTCTTCACCAAAATACATGCGAAAATCACCTACATAAATAAGTAGCAAAAGATGTTAAAATTAAGCACATCATAAAATACACTGCAAGTAATAAAGAACATTCATATAACTATATATGTGATTAAATAAAAAATGACGCTTACACACATGAGATTTTTATAATGAAAACAATAAAGATTAATCACCTTTTCTTAAATTTAAATAATTCATTTTAATTTTGGAAATGAAGCATAGTTCAGATCTAAAATAGAAAATGAATTGGAATGTAAATGCTTCTTCAGAAAAAAAGAAGGTAACAAAATAAAAATATGAATAAAAGATATGAACTTGAATGGAATTATTAACTAATGATTTCATTAAATATAATGCAATAATTTTTTTTTTTTTTTTTTTTTTTTTTTTTTGTATTTTGAGTGGAGAACATTTTTAATTAAAAATAACAAAATTTTTTAAAGAATATCTTGAAAAATAATTATTCATCTTACATCCACAATTTGAAATAACTCTCGTATGTATAGTAAAATTAAACTCCACAAAAACTGGATAATTCATAATTTCTCTTATTTAATAGCACTGCATACTTTTAAAGAGAAAATGATAAATATTTTCAAAAAATCACTTATATTTTTTATTAATTATAGAGGATTATAAAACTGTAATCACAGAGCAAAATTCTTGTAATCTAAGACAAAAGGAAATGAAATACAAAATCTAAGAAATTCTATTCTCAATCATGCTTCAAAATCATGTAACTTGTTCACAAAAGTGAAATTAATAAATTATAACTAGCTCTTATTTTATTTTTAAGACTTGTCACATTTAAAAACACAGAAATAACAATTCCACAAATGGCACCAATGCATTTCTCTTTAAAGTACTTAAATGTCATATGTTGAAAAAAATTTAATATATTTAGTCCAGTTGTATGTTACAGTAGACTTCTCTACTGAAGAAAATACATGTCATACTCTTCCCATTATTATGGGTTTGCGAACATAAAGCTCATAATTCAGGATTGCATAAAGAATTTACTTTAAGGCTTTTAAGAAGAGTTAGACATAGTGAACTATTGGCTACAGTGAATCAATTTTCATTAATATAATTCTGATTTACATAGCATGATTGAAATATTTTCTGCTTTATAAACAGCTTTACTTACATATAATCTTAATATTTCAAATTTGGTTTTACAATTGCATAATTTAATTAAATTTATAGCAAAGGAATTTTACTGACACATAATGTGTGTTTGGACATATTTACCATTACAGTTGAATTTTACCTAAATATAAACATTAACAATTTTAGTAAATGCTATGAGGTATTAATGAAATAAAAGTAATTTCTTCAATTTTTACAAATGATCATTTAATCATAAACAAATTGATGAACAGAAAGAAAAGATATTTATTTTCTTTTATATAAAGATATTTACATTAAATAAAAGTATGACAGAAGATAATAAATCATTTATATGAATAAAAGCCTTCCCAATTTTCAGTTTTTCTTGCAGGATTTGTACAGATTTCCAAGAATCAAATTCCAGGAGTTTTAAAGAGTTTTCCAGGAAGCATCTACATTCACATTAAATAAATTTTTTATTTTATTTTAAAAAATTGTTCTTAACCAAATATATTATTTACAGAAATAATTTAAATAATAATATTTTTCAATCATTTCTGTAAATAATAAAAATAATTGCAAACATGAATGATTATCTCAAAAGCCTTCAATGAATTTACAGCTATAACAGAAAATTTTTATTTAAACAATCAACATTCTATATAACATTAAATTATGCATTGTATAAAATAATGAGTAATTTTAAAGTCTTTAGACATTTCCAAGATTCTTTTAAAAACTTTTACAGCAAACTTTTCACCAATGCATGAAAATCTCCAGCAATAAATTGCAACATTGGTTTATCAGTTTGATGAAGTGACAGAAAAAGTTCTACTTCCTGAGCAATAAATATAAAAAAAAAATGCATTAATCAGAAAAAAGTACATCTTTTGTACACTTTTGCACAATATCAAAATTTCTGATACCAGGATTAGGAAATTCTTTTTGAGCAAATGACATATATGTTTTAAGATACATTTCAAGCAATCTGTTAAAAACATTTACATTTTCTAACCATCGATGTTTGCAAAACTATAAAGGAAATTTTATGCCTGGGCCAAGGCTAGCAAAGTCATCCCTATGAGCGGGTGAATCCTTAAATAGTGAACAAATGAATATAAAATTTCAGAGCAGGCTTTGAGTTCACATCCTTTAACAGGAACAGCAAAAGTGAAAAATGTTTTAAATGAGTAGATTTTTCAGCAGATATAGCTTGTTCTAATGAATATATATGCTTTTCCCTTTCATAGGGGATTTAATTACCAAGTCGCCAATATATGAAATACAGAATTTTTTCTGGCAAAACAGACAATGGGCATATGTTTTTTCTGAACCACACAAAAGTCATTCTTTGTATGGCTTTCCCAGAGTCTACTGGTCAGTGAAAAGACACTTTCCACCAGGTATATTAACTAATTTATTTCATTAATAAACAAATTCATCCTGAGTCAATTAAATTATTTACAATTTTCATCAAGCAAGACATGGAAAGTATGTTTTAACACAAAAATTTTATATTTAAATATTAATATTCAAAGAATTTTATACAATAAAAGGAAAACAGTAGCAAATAGAAAAAGAATCAGTTAAAATCGCCCATCTTAATTGCGCAACATATTGATTTTGTTTGGTGATTACTTCCATTCATTTCACTTTACGTAAATCTAAATACTACTAAACCAAATAATCATGAAATTATTGTAGCTGAACTAGATTTTGAAACCATTAATACAAGTCAAAAGTTAAGAATACAAAAATTTAATATTGATTGTCATGCCATCTAATGGCAATATTAAAAATTAATACTGAATTAAGTTTTTTGACAATTATATTGAAAATATTTAAATATTAAAGCAAAAAATTCAAAAAATTATAATATTTTCTAGAAAAAATAAATGCATCAAGGTAAAAAAAAATTCCAGGAGTAATTCATGATTTTCAAAGACTTAAGTCAAAATTCCAGGAGTTTCAAGGGCCCTTAAAAAATATTTTTGGAATTTAAAGAGCTTCCAGGTTTTTGTGGAAACCCTGTTCTTGAGCACCATGTTAAAACAAAATCTTACAGCGAAAGCATTATGTTTAGTTAAAAATAAATCTTAAATAAAATGTGATTCAATTTGAGAAGTTTCTTCACTTGGCAAATTTTACTTATAACAAAAAAATGAAGGTTTTTTTATGAAAAAAATGAAGTTTTGCAAGATTACCAAACACATAATTGAAAAAATTTTTTACTTGAGAATTTATACTTGTTTTCAAAGTAGCATCTTTACCTAAAATACACATTAAACAAATTGAAAAAAACAGTTTATAAATATTGAGGAAATATTCTTTAAAATTAATATATAAAGATAAAGCAGTAATAATACCTCGATATGATAATTCTGCTATCTTCATGAATAGTTCCTGTTCAGAAAATGTTTCAGGTAAACTCAAAAGAGCTGCATGTAATGCACTGTGTAAATTAATATGCAATGCCTTTTGTAAATCTAGATTTTTTGGATGCTTAACAAATGCAACCTAACCAAAAAATATAGAATATGAACAAAAGAGTTTAAACAAACAGAACAAAAAATTGCATTAAATAGATATATTTTAACTAACACAACCGTCTATCAAAATATTTAATCTTGTAATCAAAAATTAAAAACTATAACATCCACAAATGTAAGTAAATTATATGAAATATACAAATTTCAATAGAAACTTATATTAACAAATAAATATTTTAAAATGTTGTACCATTGTTTACATCCTAAATTACCTTAATGTATACAAACAGATTTTAGTGACTAAAAAATTTTCTGCGAAATGTAAGATGCGCAGTGGTAAAAACAATATTGATCCAGAGAGTGCTGGTGCACCAAATTTCATAAAACATAACTAAAACAGCAAAAAAAAAAAGATAAGAGGAAAAAACCTGAGAATGACAAGAATACATGCATCATATAATAAAATTGAAAGTAAGAGTGAACATGTACAACCAGTTGTTTGAGACCACCAAATTGCATGGTTTTACTATTTATGGTTTTACCATTATCTATTAATAGAAAAAACGGAGCTTAAATATAACTGCATGTAAAACTAATAACTAAGTCATTAAAATGCAATTAATACATTAAGCAACATATTATAATTTGGATCTAAATAGTTTATGTAAGCAAATTTTTACAAATAAAAGTTAACTAACTTACTTATCTCATCGTAGCTTCATATCACTTAAAATAATGCACATCAATAAGTATCATACAAATAAAGCATTTTCTATTAATCATAATCATTATTTTTATCTTAAAATATGAAAGATAAATACAATAAGTGCAACTGTAGAAAATAAAAATTTGATTAAACTATATTAACCTATATTTCTTCCTATTTTTTAAATTTATTTGCTTCTAATATTGCAAATTTCAGCACACAATTTTTCCTTTTTGTAATAAAAATATGTTTTGAGATGTAAAATAAAGGCTCCTTTAAAGCATGAAATTCAGAATGAGCCTAGAACTGAGGTCATGGCTTCCTAGTTCAATACTAAAAATACAATACTAAAAAGAAATAAAATCTATTAATAAAATACAAGTTCAACTGAAACAAAGTTCAACAGTTATTTGAAAGGAATATTTCAAGATTCATTTAGATGTCAACATAAGCATTAAATCTATGCAGAAAATTTTTTTCATATTTATAAAAGTATGTGATGCAAAGATTTTCATATATAGATATCCTTGACTGTGAGGACATCCATCTCACCAATGATTCATAAAAACTTTCAAGAGTTTTAAGGAACAATATAGAGAGAGATGCCCTATTATTCTTTTCAATCCCTTCTAATACAATTAAATAAAGAAAAACTGATGAAATAAGCACTTAATATTTATTTTAAAAAATTGTTTCATAATTCTTTCATATTGGTTTAAAATTATTGATTTAAATTGAATTGTAATTGACTATAAAATATCAATAATTTAATTGTAATTGTTAATATAAAATTCTTTAACTGTATCTTCTAAAGAGTTATTTCCTGAATGGATCAAAAATATAGCTTTTGTGATCAACTCCTTTGAAATACCTAAGTTTGACTCAAGTTAAATAAAATATTAGAGTAATAAAAACAAAAGATATATTTAACAAAATATAAAAAATAGTGTTGCAAAAGACTTTAAAGAACTCTAATATAATGATTTTGATTACATAAATGCATTGATTATCTCTTATTACGTTATTTTTAATTTTGGATATGTACATTATGCTATTTAATATTAAAGTTCAACATTAGTGTACTTCTTTATCCAAAAATATTTATTAAATAATCAAAGTAATTTAGCTTTATCACACATTGTTAAAGTAAAAACTAGACCAGTCTCTGTATTTAAAATTTAAAAAATTGGATTTTTTAATACATTAAAATTAAATCATTAAAAATGAAACACAAAAATCCAATTTAGTTAGACTAAATTAGTAGTAGGCTTTGAAAAGAAAGAATCCAAAATTCTTACCAAATGTTTTATTTTTATTTAAGTGTTACATTATCCAAATTATAAAAATATTTATCCTTATTCCTTTATAAATAATTTTTTACTACTTGTAATAAATGTGAACTTACTTCAAAATTTGAGTAAAAAATGAATGACACAATCTTAATTATAAACAAAACTTTATGAAAACAGTTATCATTTTCAATAAATGAGAAAAAATTATACAAAACTACCAAAGAAAAGTATTTTATTTAAGAATAATACTCAAAAGTGAAAAATAGAAGTTATGAACTCATGCCAATCATGTAGGAATATCCTGTAAATTTATAATTTAATGGAAATTTTTGCACTGATATATATTTTCTATATAAAGGCATTATTTACTAGGTGTTAATGATGTGCAAAACTAAACAATTGCACTAATATATCTAGACATAAGATTAATATATTCTACTCAAACAGAAAAAAATCATAATAATTCAGAATATTAATTCATTTCGGATAGAATTCATTAAGATAAACTTAAAAAACATTTAATACTCTTATGGAATATAAAATATTATCAAAACTTGAAAGTTAGACAATTTAATCAAATGTTTTTAGACAAAAACAAAATTATTATTACATAGAGGATAAATTATCATCAAATAATAAATTAAAATTTAAAATATGAATGAGGAATATAATATGATGGAAAATTAAAATTTGATAGAGTGAAATACATTAATAGATTTAATGAATCTTATAAAGAAATCAATGAATGAAAACATTCTATACTGAAAGTAAAAAAATCCAAAATTTAAAAAAAATTGCAATTCTTTATGTTTATGAATTTAATAATTTTATTTTTCTAAAAACTTAAAATAAAAATGCACAGGTATTACTAAATATTAGATACTATATAATTCAAAATAACTTTTTACATATGAAACCAAAACAACTTAAACCTTTTTATATTTTACAAATAAATATTTAATTCAAATAATCTATAATTAAATAATAAGTATTAAAATTTCATAAAAATATTATTGCTTATCCTAATTTTGAAATACTTAAACATTATATCAAATTATTTTCTCACTTTAATATAGTGTTGACAAAATATCCCAAAACTGTTTTTGGCAAAATCCTATGAGCCGGAATGGGTTGGGTGTGCTTTCAAATTTAGCCACTAAGTACTGCAGTTATTTTGCTAACTTAAATTACGTTATTTTGCACAATATATGATTTTCAAAATTCTGATCATGTTCAAACTTTAAGCAATGCAATCTCATGCTAATTTAAATTTCAAATATTCCATTATAATTACTTAATATTGAAGTATAACAAAACCAATAATTGGAAACTAATTCCAGTTTTTTTATGTATTCTACTATTTTATGAATCATAAAATGTATTACTTCATACCAGAAGTTATTAGGATTAACTCTTAACAACTTCAGCACATAAATATAATGTGCTTCACAACAAATTAATTTTAATCTATTCATTTACAATTTACATTATAAGTTTCTATAGAATTATATTCAATAACAAAACTTAATCATTTTATTTTTAAAAATTTATAGTTTTTTTTATCATATTTTATATCTGATTTTTATCAGAAAGAGCATAAAGTCTGAAATTCATTTTGAATTTCAAAGTATAATTATTTACTTAAATTCATTCTTTTTCTGTCCATCAAAATTTTATTTAAAATTCTACAAAATAAATTATTATCATCAGATGAAAATCCATTCTCTACAACCATTCACAATTGTTTTCTCACGTATTTAGAGTTATATTTAAAATATCAGCCAATTTATTTTCTAAGATGGTTTCTAGCTTACACAAATCAATTTCGATATATAAGTCTTGTTAGTCAGTTTCTTGAATCTTGCACATTCGAAGTTTGATGAAAAAAATGTCATAAAAATATCCAATTCAAATACAATGATAAGCTTTAAGTTTTAATTTTAGCATAAAAAAGAACTACATCTTAAAATTTAAATAATCAGATTTTAAAAGATATAACAACTTACCGGTTTATGTAACCGGCCACTTAAATATAATGTCTTCCAATCTAAAAGATCTTCAATCAGATGAGAGGTATTGATGACTCCATATTTAATTAACTATAAAACATAGAATAATACACTTATAATAGTATTTAAGCCAAGCATCATAAAGAATATTTAAAAATCATATTACCTTATCTTCTACTTGTACTAGTGTATTAAAATAAACACATGCACCAAAATTTTCTTGTAGATTTGTAACAAATTCAGCACCACCAAATTTAACTAAAGAATAATGATTTCGATTTTTACTCAAATTGGATTTATGCCATTTTAATGAATCATCTACACAAAAAATAAAATCTATCATGTTATCCTGAAAAGAAAAATAATATTCAGAATCCAATCAATATGAAATGAATAACAATTATAGCTAAAAATATAATTATTTATAATGCATTTTACATAGAATGAGAGTACAGAATTTCAAAATTTTGTTATTTAGTGAATATTAGAAAATGTGCAATCAAAAAATGACAAAAATACCACAAAATAATTCATGACCTGTTTTATATGTGCATACAAATATATTGTAAAAAGAGTGACTAACTCCTAAATATAAACTACAGAAAAGTTTAACAAATTATTCAATAGCACAAGCAAATGATCTCAAAAAATTAGACAAGTTCCTCCATTGTTCGAAATGGACAATTATTCTGCTGGCAATAATTGTTAAAAAACTTTTCTATAAAGAGAAATTTTTTCATTTAATTTATATTGATCCATGAAAACAAATGCAGGGAAAATAAATACATTTATATTTGAATATAGTTAAAAGTGAATTTAACAGGGGACAAAATTTGATGTATAAAATGAAGTAGATAACCAAATGCATTCACAGGAAAAGATAATTTGATGCTAGTTTCATAAATAAATGTTCATGCAACACTAACAAATTTTCACAAATGGCAACATATCCACTGTGAATAATAAAATAATTAAAAGAAAATATTGATAATTTTCACCTGCATGGTAGACAAAAGAAACTGAAATCACTCATACTTGAATTCCTTTATCAATAAAGAAATAAATTGCATAATATTGATTAAATGATGAATGCATTATAATGAGAAAATTATTTGGCTTGGAGACCAAAGAGTTATCTCCTCAGACATAGAACCACATTGTTATAGATAAATGTGCAACCAAAATTTGGAGATGAATATAGATAATTAGATAAAATGCTCTTTGCTAAAAGGGATACTTGGGATAATCAGACAAGGACCTCTGGTTTAAAATGGATTCTGAACCACAACAAACATACAAACCCATGGTGGGATTTGAGCCCGAACTGTTGAACTGAAGACAAGAGTTGCTTGAGGGGAGAAAGAACAATATAGTCAATATTGATAAGCTACTAGCAGATGCAGTTGACTTCCAGTTCTTTTATATTTAATATAGTCAGGTGTTATTTTAATATGTTATTGTTAGGAGGTTGTTTATTATTTTTCCTTACATAATTTACCTTTTATGAATCAAAGATATATGGGACTAGTAATGTATAATCAAGTAATAAAGAATTATAAGAGGAAAAATTTATATATATATATATATAGAAAAAAGGTTATGATAAAAAATTTTCTTAATTTAATTTTTCTGATTTAAAAGAATAATTATTAAATATGAATTACTTAGAAAATAATAACTTGAATTAATAATTCTGAACTGCTTATGTTCAACATTTTAAAAGGAAAAATCATTTGGGCAATTTTCTAGTAATGCCTCAAAATTTACTTTTGCTAACTTAAAATTCAGTATCTTTTACAAGTTATAAAAATTAACATTTAAGAATTTCAAATTTCAGTGTAACAATAAGGAAAAGCATTCATAAACAGTACTTTATACCAAGTATTTCAATGCACCTACCAGTAAACAATATTTTTTCAAAATATCATATTTACTTCAATAATCAATTTTATAGAATACCGGAACAACACTGCTTACATTCTTGTCCTTGACTTTTCTATCCAGTAATAGATTATTATCACTAGATAGAAAGTAAACAGACTGAAAGTAGCATATTTTAACAGTGCCAAATATGTACTTGATTACAGAGGGGCAGTTGACTCAATAATTATAAGATACTATGTGTGAGTTGCTTCTTATTTATCAATATAGAAAGTTTAAAAAAAACACGTTATATATAACAGATTATTCTTTATAATTAATTCTTATTGAAATTTGCAACTTTTCAATGAAATACTTACAAGGTTTATAATTTACTTTAAAAAATTAAAATTAATAAAAAATACAATTTTAGGAGTTTTTCCATGTCATCTTTTTCATGGCTATCTGAATTGCAAAAAATATATATATGCACTAGGAGATGTATTGTAGTAGGCTCACTCATTGGTGAACACTAGATGTTACACTAAATCTGTGACAACCTTTGCCTACTTCTTGTTTTTTGCAATTGCTTCATAATAAGTACTTTACATTAAAGCCTGTTTATGGTCAGGTAATGTTGACGTGTATGCTGAACATTTCTGAGATTGTGTTCTGCTGACTGGGATCTCTATGATTCTTCTTAATTTAAGACAATCTCCCCTCATGAAGATAATTCATTTTTACATTAAAATGCAAGATTTTGAATGCTTGGAAGAATCAAGAAAGGGATGTAATTAAAAAAAAATTTATGGTTAATATACTTTAATACATATAAAGCAAATATCTCTAAATATAATTGATTCTTATTTTTACTACAAATGCCATTTCTTGTTCAATTATAAGAATATTGATATAGAATGAGTATCTTCCATTAAAACTCATTAATTACAAAGGAAAATAATATCTCCAATAATTTATCAATGAATTAAGAGATTTCTTGTTTTATTGTAACAAAATATTTCATCTAAGCCAATTTTCAGTTTTGAAAGACTTGTGTATTTAATACTTAATGAAAAAAGAATAAGAGTCTTATATGTGTAGAAAATATATTAATTAATTTTTTGTTATAAGAACATACAATAAATATTATTTTGACATTACAAAAATGTTGACAAATATTATGAAAATAATAAAGAACTAAAAAATAAATCTTTTTCTTTCTCCATAAAACTTTAAAATATACTAAAATAATAATAATTTATTTGGATAAAAATTTTGAATAAATTATTTAAGTATATCCTTTCATTTTATGTAATTAAGAAATTTTATTGATATAATTAGAAAATTTAAAAAGTTAACTAGATATTGAAAAGTAAGGAAACATTTCTAATATATAGACACACACATTTATCATATATTTTCAATTAATATTTAGGTTCTCCTAAAAATTAATAATTTCACAATTTGAAAATTTACCTAGATCTTAGATTACCTAAAAATAAAATTATAATTGAAAATGTTTTTTAACTGAAATTATTCATATAAAGCAATGTTACTGTTTTTATAATATAAAATTTATTTATTTGCAATTATAGAACCTTTAAAAATTATTATTAAAATCTTTCATCTGACAGCAGTACTTACAAAATGTAATTGATACAAAAAGAAATCATATAAGTGCTGGTTACACTGAAAGTAAATACTATCAATTAGAGAGTTATAGAAAAGTAACATTCCATTTTTATTTCACTACTCAACAATAAATTTGAAAGCAATAGTGTTTATTTTAATTCCTAAAATGTGTGCATGCATGCATATTTTAAATGGATATTTATAATGGAAAACCACAAGTAGTTAAAATATTAATTATAAATTAATATATGCAACAGCATAATTCAGTTGTGAAAAATTTACTCTAATTATTTAGAAAATACTTTAATGCAAGAATTATTTTCATTTTATTTGCATTAACTAAGTTAGATATCTATAAATTTTATTAAAACAGATATTTTTCATTCAACTGTTAGTACTTAAAATTATTGAATAACATATTTGTACATTTAAATAACTTTTCATTAAATATTTAATATAATTTTAGTACAACTAAATAGATAATTTTTAAATTTAGCATCATTTTAAAACACTTTTATAAAGAATTAGTAATAATAATCCCTGGCATTTTACATTTGACTTGTTTGAATAATTTTTCTTATTAAAATTCTTTAAGTAATTTAATGCAAATTTTTAAATTTCAAAAACATTGATAGAAATTTTTTTTTCTTTGAAATTGAATTAACATCTATCAAAAAAGTAATAATTAAGTTTTGTGGCATTAAGACATGCAGAACTTTGTTATTCCCTTTTTTATGAATAAGAAATATTAGGTTAAGTATGATTAATTTCCCTTATTTCAGGTTTTGGTAGAATCACAGCATTCAAACTATTTTTATCTTCTTTAAAAGGTTAAAAAAAGATTTAACAAAACAAATTATAAGTGAAAAAATTTCAAGTTATACTAAAATTTTAGTGTAACGGTAAATTAAAATAAGTTTAAGGTAAATAAATTCAACAAGTTAAAATTCATCAAATCTTGTTTCGTTGCATTTTATTTCTAAGCAAACATGTATTTTTTTTTAAAAAGTAAAATGATTTTTGGCTAAAAATGTCTTAGTATATATGTTTGCCTACTTTGATAGCAAATTTCAATAGGCGATGCAAAATCAAACATCACATTTTTTTATTTTATTAAGAAAAATATGTTAAAAACATGACAAATTATTCTTAACAATAAATTCATGACGAATATTCAGAATTAAAATTTAAAAAATGTTATAAATATTTAAACATTTTGATAATTAAATAATTTCTTTGGCACCAATCTTTCAAGATGGAATACCTTATCATTTGATTTTGATTTATTGGTTTGAGGATAAACAGAAGAGCCATAAGCAAACACTAAAGAAAATTGCTGAGGGAATTTCGTAATAATGCTTTCAAACAATCTACTTGCAACCGACATCATAAAAATAATTGCCCCCAAAGTATTTAAAAAGCGTAATATTTTAGTCAAAATTTAAAATTCTTGAAACAGCATTCATATAAGTGAATGATAGGTTGCTGACTTTGAGAAACAGCATTTGTTTAACCCGCACGGTTTTATGTTTACAATTTTATGATATTGACTTTTCGTTGTCACTTTCGATAAATGCCAACTATTTCAAAATTTTTAATCACGATTATAAGACGCGGTTTGTATCCCAGCCGGCACTTCCATCCGGCACACTAATTTCATAGTGCTGAAGCATATAATTAAATAGCAATAATTATGATTTTCAGAAGGCGTTAACATTTCCTAAAGAAGTCATGAATATAATTATATATAGTGTAAGGTTTTGAAGTAAATTGATCAGAGTAAAACCTAGGATTTTGAATTTTCAAAAACCGAAAACTTGCAGCAAAATACACTGATGGAAAAAAATCCCAACACCAAGAAATAATTATTGTAGTGTAATGAAATTTCAGCAATACATTTATATAGGTAACATACGTAATTAATTACAATTTTAAGATCACAGGTTAATTTAAGCCCGAGAAGAGCCATTGCAGAAGAAAAATACAGGTATATACCGGTGTAACCGCCAGAATTTTGAATGTAAGCATACAAACGTGCATGCATTGAATCATACAGGTGCTGGATGTCCGTTTTTGGGATGGAGTTCCATGCCTGTTGCACTTGGTCGATCAATACAGGGATGGTTAATGCTGGTTGTGGATGACACTGGAATTGTCGTCCAATGATGTCCCATACGTGCTGAATTGGAGACAGATCTGGTGATCTGGCAGGCCAAGGAAACTTGTTGATTCCCTGTAGTGCACGTTGGGTTACAACAGCAGTATGAGGTCGAGCGTTATCCTGTTGGAAAAACACCTCCTGGAATGCTACTCATGAAAGGCAGAACAACAAGTTGAATCACCAGACTGACGTACACATTTGCTGTCAGGGTGCGTTGGATAACCACGAGAGTGCTTATGCTGCTATAAGAAATTGCTGCCCAGACCATAACTCCAGGTGTAGGTCTAGTGTGTCTAGTCCGTAGACAGGATGGCTTTAGCCGGTCACCTTACCTCCTCCTACACACGTCCATCACTGGCACCAAGGCAGAACCGGCTTTCATCAGAAAACACAATAGACATCCAGTCAATCCTCCAATGAGCTCTAGTCTGACACCACTGACGTCGCAAACGGCAGTGGTTTGGTGTTAGTAGAATGCACGCTACAGAACGTCTGGCTCGGAGCTGTCCTTGAAGAAACCGATTGGCAACAGTTTGTTGCGTCACTGTGATGCCAACTGCAGCTCGAATTTCTGCCGCAGATGCAGTACGATTCGCTACGGCCATACGCCGAACATGGCGGTCTTCCCTCTCAATAGTGCCACGTGGCCGCTTGGAACCCGGTCATCTTGAGGCAGTGCCTTCTCTTGACCACTGCTGCCAACATTCATGCACAGTGGACGCATTCCTGCCAAGCCTTTTTGCAATCTCGTGCAAAAAAAATCCACCTTCCCGTAGGCCTGTTATACGACCTCGTGCTAACTCAGTGAGCTGTTGATAATGGCTTCCTCGTTTTCTTAAGGGCATTGTGGACTAGCATCAACTCACTACATCAAATCTCGACGCTAAACAACGCTCAGGAATGTTACAGCTCGTATTTAAAGCAAATCTGATTTGCATCTACCGTGTATCCCGACTAGCGTCACACTGATGCGCCGAGCACAAAATTTGAATCGTCTCATCTTTCAGATGTATGAACACGCCTGCCAAATTTCGTTTTGCTAGCACAACTCCTTCTTGGTGTTGGGATTTTTGTTTTTCCATCAGTGTATTGAAAAAATGAAATCTTTTATTTCATTTTTGTTTAGAAATTGTATGTTTTGATATAAAACAAAATTTATTATTTTAATAAAAATATATTAATGAACTGAGAAATGTCAGCTTTTATAAACAAAACATACTTTTTTATTACTGTATTTACAGAAAACAATATTCTGTTTTGAAAATAATGGAAACAAAGCACCAGCTCTCTTTCTCTTTTTCTGTTTTTAATTTGCTAAACTCATTGGGTGGTATAAGAACTTTTTTTTGGCTTCATAGCATTTACAAAGTACTTCTGTTGGATTATAAGTTAGTAATTACAGTGGCAGACGTTAAAATGTTTGCATTTTCTTCAAAATAATTTTTGAACCTTTCCGTCAAAATATATATGTTTATCAAGATCATCGTATTTAAAACGAAACAGTAAAATTTTTCCATAAAATGAAATGCAATTATAAAACTGTCTAAAATAAAAATAAATATATTCGAAATTTAAAAATTAATTTTTATCTCTGTAAAATCTATAATGTAATTTTGAACGTATTTTTCATTGTTTTTTGATTGAACTTCAAATGTTATCATCTACGCATCAAATCAATTTTTCTCTATCCCATTGATTAAATAAAAATAAATTAAAACAAATTAATGTTTTCCGAAAACACATCGGCTGTTTTGCAAGCATGTCTTAGGCTTCGCGAAAATTTGAAAGAATTCGCCGGAGAACTGACTCCGGCAAAACTCCGGAGAACAAGTGACGTCAGAAAACGTCATAAAACGGGAATTTTTAAGTTTTCCAGAAAGTTAGAAATATCTGGCAGGGCACTGGCGGCACCACGAATTTCATTTGTGTTTTTACCTCGTTTTTGCGCGTATCTCATGTAAATAGCTTCAAATAAATTTATTAAATTTTCATTCAATGAAGAGGAATTTTTAATTGATCAACTATAATCTTTTTCTAAATTAATTAAATTTAATTTATTAATTAATTTTATAAATCATGCAAAGAAATATGGGACACAAAAGATAATAGTTAATTCGATAAGAATAAAAAAAGCACCATCATAAAAAATATTCAACATTTGTTTTATGAAACATTTGGAAAATCTGTAACAGGTAATTATATTGATAATTAAAAATTGAATTTTTATGCAAACGAAATAAATTAAAATCGCGCTTATTATCTTATATTTAATATGCCTTTATATTGATTTAGATATAATGCTAAGCAAAATTAATATCAAAATTGAATATATTTTATCTAATGTAATAAAAATAATTTATTCTTTTATTTAAATTAAGTAGAACTTGATTTTTATACAATCAAGAAACGTTTATATTTTTGTTACAAATTTATATTGTTGATGCTGTTTATGTGTAATGATTTTTTTATAATAAGTTTTAATTCTATTTTATTAAAGAAGCATTATTGAAATGATCTATTAAAAAAATTATATTACTAAATAATATATTTTACATTTATAATAAAATATGAATGCCAATATTTCCTGGAAGTTTTTTATTTGATTCATTAAATTTGATTCTTAGAAATCTCTATGAAGCCTGTTTAATTGCTTATAATTGATAAATCATTCTCTTCAGTAAAACATGAATATTTTAAATATAATTTATGAAATACACTGAAATGAATTCATGAAGAGAAACTGTGTAATTATATAATTATTTGTGTATGCAAAACAAATTTAAATAATTAAATTTTTAAATATTCTGAGATGCATTACAATTTTCAGTTATTCCAAGAAATAAACTATACAACTACTTGTGGAATTATGCTGAAGTATTATTTAAAATTATTACATTAAAAATAATGTTATAATTCAATGAGGTTTTGACCGAATTTGAAACATGAATTTTTTATGAAATATAAGCTAGTTTAGTTAGATAATTATAAGTTGATTAAGTTAAAAATTATTAAAAGATTATCAAAGCAAAGAAAATTAGATGCAATTACGTATTTTAAAATTTTATACAAATAAATTAAGAAATATATGCATAAATAAACAATTTCACAAAACCCATATTCCGCTTCAAAAAAATTTATTTAATCTTTCAATACAGATGTAATTACAGAAAAATGTTAAATAGAAAAATAACGTCACATGATATAACGTCATTTCTCCGTCTCGTTGAGTTCTCGAGGAATTCTCCCACACCGAATTCTCGGAATTTCACCGGAGAATTCTGCTGTAGTTTGCGACGGGCCTTATACTTTGATATATATATATATATATATATATATATATATATATATATATATATATATATATATATATATATATATATATATATATATATATATATATATATATATATATATATATATATATATATATATATATATATATATATAAATTTTTTTTTATTGTTATGGCTTGGATTTGATACCAATTACTCTGGAACGACAGTAGGTGGATATTATGTTTCTTTCTTCTGTGAACACTTCTGTAGCGGTGAAAAAGCTAGAAGTCCTCATTTGCTGAATGAAAGAATTACATTCATATAATGTTTCTCATATTCTCCACCTGTGGGGCACGTCCGCTAGGGGTCGCGAGCATATCCAAGAAAAAATGTTATTTAAAAAATTGATTAAGTGACTGAAAGGAAAGAACACACACGTACAAACAAAATACATTTCGACTTATTTAATAATTCATTTATTAAATTAAAACAACTTACTAAATTAAAAGCAAATTTAATAATTATTAGTATCTTCCTTGGGCCTGTTTTTCAGAGCAAAGATTTTCGAAGGAGGGTTTAATATTAGAAATAGACACTCTAAGTTCTTTTTCTATATTTAGCTGAGATCTATATTTTGTCTTCAAAGAAGCCGCTGCAGAAAATTCAGTTTCACAAAGGTAAGATGATGAAGATGGTAGTAGAATGCGAAATATTCTTGTTTTTAGTGCAGAAAACTCATCATCCAGTCCAGCCAAAATTCAAAGAGTGATTTATTACTCAATAGTTTTTTGTTTCGCCACTTGCCGTGAAGTCTGTGAAGGTTTCTTCCTCTTCAATTGAGAGTCCTTCGGGAGTATTTTGAAATGGATTCCTCACCCACTTGTAAATTGATATCAGTTTGTCGTCAGCAAGAAAGTACTTTTTAAAATTCTTTGCTAGCATTGTTAAATGATTTTCAATGGTTACAAAAACAACTTTTACATGTGGTTCTTCAGCCTTGTAAGTTTTAATACAATCATTCAAATTTGCAAACATTGTTTTTTTTTTGCTTTAAATTTCTGCTCCACAATTCCAATTTCCTACAAAAAGCATTAATTTTATCACTCGTATCCATTATATGTGTATTTGCTCCTTGCAGTTGAAGATTCAAATTATTTAATTTCTCGAATATGTCGACCACACACACACATGTAGCTCAATTGCATCACAAATAAACTATCGCGAAAATTCTCAGCTTCCGGTCTGTTTTTCTTTTCTAGGAAAACGGCGATTTCTTCGCTTAATTCATAAATACGTTACAAAAATTTCCCTCATGATAACCATCTTGCTTTGCAATAAAATAGTAACACTAAATGTGCTGCACCCATGCCTTTACAAAGTGGGGAAAAGATTCTTGATTTAAGGGGTCTCATTTTTATATAATTTACTATGGTTACAACCGTAGTTAACACAAACCAGGACTCATTTCTTTGGAACCCAAAGCTTCTCTGTGGATCATGCAATGTGTCCAGACGCACTGTGGCGATTATTTCACAAGTGCTTAAATATTTTGGAATCTTCCGGACATAGAACGAGCACATCGGTGAATATTCCGACGCAATTTTTCCATTCTATGTTTGCCTCGTTCATAAAATCATTTAAGATAGCAAATAATGCGAGTGCGGTTGCTTTGAGTTCTATTGGTTTGCAGAAAAATAATTCTTCTACTATTGACAAATCATCACAAAATCTAACATAGGCAATGAAATGAGCATCTTTATTACAATCTGTTGCCTCATCGAGTTGTATTGAAAACAATTTGCCACGCAACTTCGAAAAAAGCTGACATTTTCGAAAAAGACTGCAATTGTTTTGCAAAATTATCTCCAACATAATTTCTACAACCTCAAATGCGGCTGGCAAAATAAGCTCTTCACCAATGGTGTGAGGCTTTTTACATCTGGCTATTTTATATGAAACTTTGTAAGAGGCAATTAAAGCTTTTTCATTTACAGACAAAGTTTTTTTTAAATGATTTTTGCTTTTCATATAACTTTAATTTTAATTCGAAGAATTCTCTGAGTTCGTTTACGTACTCACTATGAAGCGTTTCCAAATGTCGTTTAAGTTTATTAGGTTTCCTACTGTCTGCTGCCAACATTTTTCAGCAAATTATACATAGGGGCCTTTCTTCTTCATTTACTTCAGTACTAGTGGACCCAAAATTAAAGTATTCTTGAGAATATTTTGTGATTTTATTTTCGGAACCACGCTCGTCTGTGTACTTGTTGATGCTTGTCTATTGTCTAATGCTTTCTTAAAAATTTATCCATGATTCTGCAAAAGTCTGCTGCCGTGAATATTTAATACAGTGAATTGCAATTACACGAAAAAATATATAACATACACATTCAGAATAGATTCAATAGCGATAGAAGGATCAACTCGAATGAGATAGTCTGGAATTGAAATTGGCGTCATAGAACTTTCTCCTTCTCCCTATGAGAAAACATTTGTTCACATCTGCGCACGCTCCTAACTTAACTTTTAAGCTGACCAGACAAATCTAAACTTCTCGTGAAACCGTGAGAATGCCCGACATGGCGGGACGCAAGAGTAAAATGGCATAGAATTCTTGTTTTTTCAATGCTGAGGATCGGTATTGCAAAATATCAATAAATTTCTGTATTCTTGGTAATTTGTAAAGTTTAAAATTAAGGTTGTAGTGTAGGTTTGGCGCCAAAATACTCAAAATACATTATTATTGTATACATTTTACTGTATGCGTTGGGGAGGGGGCTCGATGAAAATTATGATGGAAAATTGGGCCGTGAATACTAAAAGGTTAAGAAACACTGATATAATGTATTCTTAGAAAACTGTATGCGACGTGTGTTTAAATACCTTACAACATCCTTCAGCTGTTAGGATGTTTGCGATGTGATTTCAAAGTCTGTTACTCGTTGTTAAACTGTGTATAGTAATTTTTCTTTCATTTTAATGGTTGAGCTTAACAAATGAATGGTTCTTCGTATGATTTTGTTAGAAAGGAGAAAATACAACTACAATTCTTGTTACTTTTTGAAAACATCATCGCAAAATTATGCTTTTAATGATTTAACAGTACAATTAAATGCTCTGCAATATATCGTGTGGAACTAAGAATCAATTTTATTAAATGCTCTTTGTTCATGAAGAGTACTTTATTGTGTGTATCATTCCACCAAAGAGACTATTATTTATTTACTATAATGTTCTGTTTATAGCTCTTGTCTTCAATGAGTTGGATTACAATATGTTGGAAACTCTGTTATTTTAAAATAATTTGCACATTGTTTTTTTATTTTTTTTTATTTATTTATTTATAGATCTAAGAGTGTATGCCCCATCAGTGAATCCAAAGAGATGCTAGATTGATAATATTGATATGTGACTGATCTAGAAATGAATAGCAATGATTTGTAGATTAATCACATATAATTAAATTGATCTATACTGTCATACAAAATAAATCTTAATGCATATTAAATTAAAAGAAAAATTAATTTATCAGGATTTTGTTTAGTTTCAAATGTGAATTTTGTAGTCTTCGGAGAGTTTCACAGTCACAAAAAAATATAGGTTTTTTACTTTCAGTAATTTTTATAGTTAGCAATTTAGAGGTTCATGATCAGAAAAATAAGTTTAAATGTACCATTATTTCGTCTTTATTTGATTTCCTTTAACTTTCTTTTTCTTATATTTGCGAGATATATTTTAGAAATTTCTATATATAATTTATATAATATACTATAATATATTAAATTTGTCCAGAACCTTATACCACTGTTGTATAAAGATCAGAACAAATTTAAATTTCACAATAAAAATATATTTCTATTCCAAAGTTTTTAGATACAATCTTAAACTAGGCAGTAAATATTAATAGTTATTCTTTTCGCTGTTGTTAAAAATACATAAACTAGTTCTTAAAACTTTTAAAAGCCATCATCAAGAAATTATAATTTAATATTTATACATTTAAATCATCAAGAAATTATAATATCGGTGGATTATATTTCGTCAAAAAGAGATGTATATATCATATGTGAGAGATCGTTTCTTTCTCTCTCACTAAATTAAATATATCTAGTAGAGGTCTATAAATATCCATCAGCTCCATGAGATGTCGTCTAAAGGATTTCATATCAATGTATACATCTTGTATATCTGAATGATAAAAAATTAATTTTTGTTGAGGTTTTGTGTAAAATCGTATTTGTTATATCATTTTTTCTTTTATTTATTTATTTTTTTGCTAGAAATAAAACTAAATACTTACTGAAATTTTTTTAAAAACTTAGATTTCGAATACATACAAAAATTAGGAATTTAAAAATTTATTTCACACAGAGTCCAATAAAAATTTCAATAATTATTTTTGCTTATAAACAAAAATAATTTTAATTTTATATATAATTAATCACAACTAAATTAGAGCAAATTCTCTCTTAAAATACTGAATGAAAAATATTTTTGTAATATATTATATATACAGGAAATATATAAATACGTAGAATATCTTTTTTTATATTAACTTAAATTAGTACGTATTATCACGATTATTTGGAATTTTTATAAAAATAGTTAATTAAAAAGTTATATTTATACTTTTATTACTTGAAAAGCATCTTTTTCTGGTAGTAGTAAATTTTTAGTTAAGTCATATTTTTTGTTTTGTGAAGAATATTTTTTTCACATAGGACTTATTTTATCAAAAAAATATCGCAAGATTAGTGGATTAAATAAAGATAATTAGAAGAAAGTTTCTCTTTCAAAAAGTGTAATTTTCTGTAAAAAAAAAAAAGTTTAACTTACCTTATTGCAAATTAAAATATTTTGATGCTTTAGTTCATTTAAAATCAAGAAGTTATTTATGCATCTCAAGTTGATATTAAAAAAATTTAATAAAACTTTTAAACTAACATTTTTCTCTCTTTATTTTAAGTTTTATTTAATTTATATATTTTAATACTTTGGAACCGAGAAAAATCTACAGTTATTCTTGTTATTGTATGGAATATTCTAAATAAATTCATAATTATTTTCCTACCGAAGAAAGATAAAATGTGTTTCACCTGCTGAATTTAAATTGATGCTTTAAAGGAATTTCTAATTTAAAAATATCAAAATACTTAGAAGATTTAAGAAAACATTTGAAAATTCATACTATTTTGTGATAACACAAAAATAAAAAATAAGAAGGTATTTAAAATTTATCATTTTTATTTGATTAAAATTTTTCATAGAGTTGTAGCAAAATTTGTAATTAAGCGTATCATTGGTCGAGTATTCAATGAGTAAAAATTTTTTATAATTTATTTATTTAGGTGAGCGCGTGTTTCACTTAAATTAAGAATTAGTAGTATATAATATAGCAGTTCAGAGCATTTATTTCCGTGAAGAAAAGTTGATCATAATCTTTCAAGACCTTTGAGACAGTCAAAAACTATTATTAGTGTTGTTCATTTCTCGTGAATGAGAAATTTTTTAATTACATTTTTCATATCCAATTTTTTTGTTTTCACGTTTTGTTCATATTAAATGTCTCCTTTTTTGTTAAAAAACAGACTATCAACAGTCAAATTTTATTTTTTAATAAATATTGGATATAATCTTTCAAGTAAATTCTGCAGAAGGTATCCTAAGAGAAAAAGTATTATCGTATTTTGTATTACACTTTAAATATAAAATAAAATGATGGATATGCCCATAAAAATTCGTATCGTAGAAGAAAATCTTCCTTTGATATTATTGATAACTTACTCATCATCAAAACTAAATAAAGAGTCATTTATAAGAAACTTCTCTTTTAAATCAGCATCTGAGTCATCATTCAAAAGATTGTTTTCTGTACCCTCCAGTGCATTACTAATGACACTCTTCTTAAATGTGACTTAGTGTCAAGAGCAATTTGGTGTAGTATAAAGAGCAATATATGTATATATATATATATATATATATATATATATATATATATATATATATATATATATATATATATATATATATATATATATATATATATATATATATATATATTTCAAAGATTTTCTTGATATAGATATGATTTTTATATTTTCATGAAATAATTTCAACACGTTAATAAATATTATTTGTCCTCTTAACATTTTTATTCAACAATTATTCTTATAATAAGATAGACTTTGCAACTGAAAACAATGTATTTCTGCATTTACATAAAATATGGCGGTGGACTAAGTGTACTATGGCAGTGTACTGCATGACAACTTAAGCATATTTCCATGATAAGAAAATTTCTATTCGTTAAAGTATGTAATTATGATTATTTTCTTCAAAATAAAACAGTATGTTTTAGTGAGCAGTGGCATTTATGTAAATAACGTTATTTGATCAAGTGAGCCGATTTAGTCAATATATTATTATTAAGAAACGTTTTTGATGCAAACAGCAAAAACAAGCCATTTACTCACTTACTTTCTGTGTGAAACTGCAAACTACCTTCTTAGTTCCTCTCAAATGCTTAACTGTGATATATAACAAGGTATAACATCTTAAAAAGGGCTGATATTTCTGAAATAATTTAGGGTGTATCAAAATGTGTTTACTTTTGAAAAGTTCATTTCCGGGATTATTATTCCTTAACATACATAACAGTTTAAGAGTGACTGACCTATAATATTCAATGAAATATTATTGTAAGTTTTCAACGAAAACATACTATAGGCTTTTTTTATCATCAATATATGATATGTGATTTCAAAACTTATTTCAAAATTAAATTCAACAAATATACAAATCAGATTCTAAAAATAAACCCAATATGATTATTTTAATACCAAAAGCATTTCGAAAACTGATTATCACGAATGTTTTGATTGAAGAATTTGAGTTCTAAGAATAATCCATAGAAGTAATTATACACTTGTATTTATAAAAGGCAGAAAAATGTAGTTATAAACGTAATACTACTGCTGTCATAATATATTTTAAATTATGCGTCAAGATAACAGTCACGTGTGTGCTAATTTTTATAAACTTCACGGCAATTTGATACTTTATACTGTGAAAAAGAAACTTATTCCGATGGAAAAAAAAACTCTATTAGAATTATAGTTATTTGAATTTATATTGATCATAGTCAAAAGAGAAGAAAATGAAAAATAATGAATTTAATTTGAAATGAATTTCTGACTATTTTTCAGACAAGATTAAAATTAAATTTCATTGGATAAAAAAGGACTTAACAAATAAAATTCTTTTATTTTCATTTTGTATAAACTTCATTGAAAGAATTTTTTGCGATTCATACAATGGGAGTTTATGATGTATGTATTCTAACCTTGTCTTTTGGGTTATAAGCAACTTATATATATATTTCTATAACTGCGGGGCACTTGGGTAAAGAACTCTATGTCACAATAAGGCCAGAAACTGCTACTCGTTTGTCGTTACCCAGCGGGCACCTGTGAACCAAGTCACTTAGGCGAATAGCGTTGCTCGCACCATACCACCACAAACCCGTTTATAGGGTGGACCACATTCATACATCATCACAGAAGAAAGGACAGAGAAACACAGAGAGAACAGAAAAAGAAAGAAACGTTCATGACCGAACCGGGATTCGAACCCGGGACCCACAGCTCAGGAGTCAGAAGCGCTAACCACTCAGCCATCGATCGGCATAAGCAGTTTATATTACATACTCATTTTTCGCCATATTTTCCCTGAATTGAAATGCATTTGGTTCTTTTATTAGTAAAACTTCGAATTACTTCTGAAAAGAATATTTTCTCACACCCATCAAGCCACGTTTGAATGGCATCTTTGACTTCATTGTCAACGTCAAATGAGCTATTGAAAAATTTCTTCAGCATTTGTAACAAGAAAATATCGCTTCTAATCTACTTTACTTTACAAGTCTTGAAAGTGTAAGCGGTGTGTACAAGGTCCTCGTCGTGCAAAATCAATACTTTTCTACTGAGTTTTCCCACGATGTAATAATGCAGAATGCAATAATAAATTTATATCTCTCGATTTCGAGTCAGCAAATTTGCATAATCAGCATACGTTATCATGATGTCACGTGGCAAACTATCAAAGCAGTTTTCTCTTACCGGAAGAAAAATGGTGCATAACAACCTCTCGGTATACTTCTGCACTTTGAACATGACACCGCAAGTTCTCACGTCATTCATTTTTACTTCTTTTTAATATTACAATTCAGTGGATCTATCGGTGCATTTTATCATCTGTCACTAGCAGTGAATGAAATTTACCTCCATCGGTGTGGTTTAGCGGAGCAAGTTTCAAATCGCTTCTTTATTTCTGCCATCAGAATTTGGGGTGTCCACGGAACTCAGATTTTTATCATACCTAATTTCTCATGCAATACCGATCCAAAACTATATGAGACTGAATCAAATGTAGATTTTCGCGCAAATTCTTGGAATTTTTAAAATAAACAAATTTGTTGAAAGTCGTCGCTTACACAAAAAATTTTAAAATAGCGAAAGCTATACATACATTTCCCAGATATCGTGTGATGAAATGTATAAGGCATTTGTTGCTTTAAGTCCTTTATCTGTAAGTATCGCTTTAAATATTATATATTCCTTTCATCGCTCTACATAATAATCATTTACTACTTCTCAGAAACTCAAAAGGTGTTACTTGCCGGTTGAATACTCGTCTGGACATTAGGGGGATGTAGGGAGAGGATTTATGTGTTTCAAGATATTTTATCTCTACTTAATTATTTTATTATATAGTTAGACGATGGATATACTGAAACTCTCTGTATTTTTAGCTGTCGTCTCAAAAAGTAATCGGTAAGTAATTGATACTCACAACCATTAAGTACTCTGTTAAAAGAATCAGTTTTCCAGTTATGCTTCGATTTTAAAATTTTCTAACTAAGAAATTTTATTAAAAACCAAACTAAGAAATATTTAAAAATTTATTAAAAATATTACTTGTGGATAAAAATTAAATAAAAGATTTGCCTTAAAATTAAATGAGAAAATGTTATCAGTTACATTTGAAGATGTAAATTTAATGATGGATATACTATAAGGATTTTTATGATAGTTCAATAATAATAATAATAATTCATTTCCTCTTATTTAAGTATAAGGATATTTAAATGATAATAAAAAGGGATCACTCATACAATAAGAAGAAAAAAGTTACAAGTAACGAAGCGAAATTTAATTAATATTACTACCCCACCCCAATTGCTGTTAATACCTATTAAATTTCGCTTCATTACTTGTAATTATTATTCAAACCGGAATAAATTTCATTCCCTTTTTTCTATTATTTAAAAATTATTTTTAAAGATATCATAAACTAAAATAATTTACCAGTGAATAAAGGACTAATCGCGTGTCATCATTCATAAATGAAACTACAATTTTACTTTTCTTCTGGCTTCTGAATACTGGTTTCTGGTATCAGCTGATAGGTTGGTATATTGATTGGCCTACTATTTACAGTAGACTTTTTGAAAAACTTGCTTTACAACATCTTAATGCAACTAATATATTATTTGTATATATGCTTTTTGAATCTTTAGAAATGCAATTTTATGTTTCTCTGAAATGAAAATGTCATTCACAAATAAGCTTCACTTTGAAAATAATTTTTTAGCTAAGAATTTTTATATTTTCATATCTTCATTGCATTTTGTAAAAGCTTACTTTTTATACAAATGTTTTCCTGTGCTACATTAAATTTCTTTAATTTTTAGTTAATGCTTTTTAATCTTGTTATTATGGATTTTGCATATTTCAAATAAATAATACATATTCAAACATAATTATATATATATATATATATATATATATATATATATATATATATATGTGTGTGTGTGTGTGTGTGTGTGTGTATGTATGTATATATATATATATATATATATATATATATATATATATATATATATATATATATATATATATATATATACATTATTTATTTTATATCCAAAAGCCAGAGAAAATGATAGTAGAATACAAGGATGCATATACAAATTCTGGAAATACAACCAAAACAACGATGTTATGTAGTAGATAATATTTCATTATTCAATATGTGTGACAAAGTTGTTAGCTCGGTTATTACAGTTACAACGGTGGATTATTAAAATTTTCGAACACAGGAAACAGGAATTAGTATCTGGAAGATAATGATGAATTTGGATTTTCCCCAAATTTATCAATATCTCGCAGATGACAATTTAAGGAGTGTACAGTGAATAACAACTGTCTGATTTAACATCAAATCTCAAACAGAGATATAAAACTAGAAAAGATGTCGGCAAAAAAGAACTTTCATTGATAGATGAGAATTTTTAAATGAGATAGACGAGGAAAACATTAACTGAAATTTCTGAGGATTTTTAGTCTGAAGCATCAACGAGTATCAACGCGTGAACTGTGCAGCAATGTGTGTCTTTGACGACACACGTACCTTTGTTGATTACGGCATAAAGCTTTAAGCCATGCTTGGGCCTATCGATATTTCCATTGGATTATCTATGATTGAAGCATGTTGCTTCATACGACGCCTTTCGTTTTCATTTATATGTGGTTGAGGAACGTAAGAGAATAAGGAACCTTTGAACCATTTAGAAATGAATTTGACAGCTGGCAGGTAAGTATGCATTTTGTCTGATCATACATTACCTTGTCTACAGCCATTCATATTCATTGAGAATTTCGAAGAATTAGGACCATTTTACCAGGAGGCTACGACTTTCCACACGTGAAGAATAGTTCCAAGATCATTTTTCTAATTTTAAACACATCCATTGGCCACCTGAATTCGAGACATGAATATTAATGAGTATATCTAGGATGCCTAACAGTGAGCCGACAGTAAGCTAACAGTTAGCTTTTTGAAGCCACTTTTCTTACTCTTCCACTGTTACGTTACTCTTTTTACAATGCTGAATACTGCACTTCTTCAAGAGTATAACAATATTTTCCAAAACTTTATTGATGATCTCCAAGAAAACAAAACAGAATGCAACATTCTCAGCTGCAAAAGGAATTCTTACACCATATTAAGCATTTTGAACCATTTTCAATTCTAGGTTACATATTAAGGACAAGGATGGTATTCATCCTTGTCGTTAATATGTAACCTAGTAGTTGAAATCCTGAAGCACCTTTTCATACTTTTTCTGTAGTTAAAAAGAATTAGAACTCCAAGCAATATCTTTATCTCTTCTTTCCTCCATTGAATTTCGTTGCTTGTGTACCATTCATTTCATGCTGATACATAACTGTCACAATGATTCTCTTCACTTCTTCACATTTTTACATCACTTTGTATACTCCTAATGTTTTCAAGCAATATGTTTATAAATATAAAAACTTAATGAAATTTGAGTGTTTCTTTACTTAGTGTCTTTAATTAGCCTCATTTCTAGCTATTTAGAGCCTTAAGTCTGAATTAAACGATGTAAAATAATTTTGAAAGAAATATTTTGGTTGAAAATAGTATTCTGCTATAAGCGTCTTCCAATAAATGCTTGGAGAAATAATATTACTTTATTTAAATACTTCTGACGTTGTTTTTATTTAAGTTTGTGAAAGTTTCCGATTGAAATTTCCATTACCTTAAATTATATCACCTATATGTCAATAGTTCATGAATAAATAAATCCTTCTTAAATTAGTTTCCTTAAATTTATATAATTGGTATTCCATTATACTGATTCAAATACTATATTACAAAAATGTTTACAATGAAAATATTTTTCTTATATGCTGATAGATTCTTTAAACTATAAACATTTGTATCCAAATGTGAATATTGAAATATTTTTGGTGTAACTTACTCAATTTTCATTCCACCAGGAAAAATAACTGTACATAAAACAAAACACTTAGAATGCAGTCAGAAACAGATGCTTTGAGAAAGTTGACCTTTATATTTGAAACATTTCCCAAATCACATTTCCGGGTAAAATTCTTCTAAAAAGCACCTGTTAAAAAAAGTCTCCACCTATAGCAAAACTTTCCATGCCCATAGCAAACAGAAATTCTGAAGCAAATCCTCCTTTTGTTTAAACATTCTTTTCCTCTTTTATTGTTTAGTATGCAAAATGGTGACCTATAAAGAGACCAAAAGAAAATTTTTTTTCAAGAATTGTCAAAAACTTTCTGAATTTACACAAAATGCATCTCCTTCGCAGCGAATTGCTTGGATTTCTCATCCTAACAGCTTACAACTGGGTATGCTCCATTATTTCAATACTTATTTTAAAATCAAACGCATACAAGTAAATTTGATTTAGGTAATTCATGATAAAATCAAGATTTACTTCTTTATGAACATGATATTAAATTATTCGTATGACTTGTGGTAAAAAAAATGTTATTGATTTTTTAATTACGTTACTAAACATTTTTAAAACTCATGTGGCTAAAAATCTAAATTTGTAATGTATTTAATTATAAATTTATAAATACATTACAAATTTAGATTTGTAATGTATTGATATTGCCTGTTTTATATATTTATGTTTGTGTATATAACTCATGTGGCTAATAAATCTAAATTTGTAATGTATTTAATTATAAATTTATAAATACATTACAAATTTAGATTTGTAATGTATTGATATTGCTTGTTTTATATATTTATGTTTCTGTTTTTAAACTATTGTTTCTAAATTATTAATGTTAACAGTAATTAATTAAACTTGTTTCAAAACATGTAATTCCAAAATTCTATTAAAATATCATATTTTATTTTATTTCTAAAGCATTCCTCTATATTTCATAAATAAAGTAAAATATATCCGTTTTTAAAGAAAGTCGTGAATAAATCGAAATAAACTCTTTTTGTTCAGAAATATAACTTTTATGTTTACCTATATTTTTTCCAGTTTTTGATAAGTTCTTTATTTACCACTAATTTTTACATAATAAATCTTTAAATTTAAAATTTCATTATTTTGTAAAAGTATATGAATTTAGAGCAATATCCTAAATATAGATAAACTTAAAATGTGTGCGTAAAAATATCTTAATTCTTTCAAAACGATGAAATGTCTTTGATAAAAACAGATGTCTTAAGGGTTTCTGCCCATTTCTTATAAAAGTTAATCAGGAATATTTTGGGAAATTTTTTCAAACTATTGACTTTTTGTAACATAAATAATATGTAATATAGACATTTAAATTATTTGATTTATTTTTCAGTTTTAGTACTAAAACAAAAATTATAAAATTTTCCAACTTAATTAATGTACAATGAATATACTATTTTATTTTCGAGCCATAACTCTCATATACAAAAGACAAAATATATTTTTTATAACCTTTCCCTGATTATTCTTTAAAAAATGTGGTTCACATATATTTCTAATCACGGTGCAATAAGTATGAAGTAAAAAAAAAATTACAGGTCTCAAAATTTTGTAACAGAAAATACAAAACTGCAAACTAATGAAATGAAATAGAAATTTATGATCAACTTATAATAATAAATTAATTAAGTTCATATTAAGCAAAAAGTTCATTAATTCATTCATTCAGCAATAAATGAAATTTCTAGTTATACTGAATTATATGTTATGAATTAAAAAAAATGATTATAAAATAGAGATATATCTAAAAATATCACTTTATTTTTAGCATTTCATATAATTTCCTTCAAAGTATATATAAAGCAATATTTATAACCAAATGCTAAGGAACTGTCAGCATTAAAATAATCCACTTTACTTAACATTTGATCATTTACTTTACATTATTCATTAGATATTGTTTAATACTTTCTTTTATAAATATTAAATATTATTTTTCAACTTCTCAAAGGATATTTATTGATTTGTGAAAAACAATGGAAATAATTTTATTTCTCAATTAATGTCATTAAATATTTTACTTTTAACAAAGCAACACATAATGCTTTATTTAAAAAAATCCAATAAATTGATAAAAGTAATTCTTGTATGTTAAGTTAAACAAACATATTTTACTTTTGAGAAATATGGAGAATTCCTTGCAAAATCTTGAATTATGTACTTGAATTTCAAAATCCTTCACACACATTTACTATGGATATATACATTTTGATGAAATGTGCTCAATACTTAATAAATTTTCGTATGAATTTTATTTGAAAACGATAAACAAAAATCGATTTCGAAATCGAAATGCTATCAATCGCCTTCCAAAGATAAATTCTAATCTCATATTTTTTGACAATTTATCAATACGTTATATTAAGATAAGTTTTATTTTATATACGAAATTGTGGAATAAATGAGGCATTATTTTTAATGAGATAATCTTGTTTGCTCTATTTATTTTATTTTTCATCAGTTTTTTCACTTTTCATGGAGTTATATGTACATACACTTGGTACTTCAAAATACTTTTTTTTTTCATTTTATTTCTTAGTATTTTTTTTTTTTTTTTTTTACAATTTTGTAACATTCTATGTTATTTGTTTTAATCCAGGGATATTACTAAGTAAACTTAAATCAGTCTCTCTACCGGTTTTAGTATAATTAAATTTATCTAATTATTTAAGATGACAAAAAAAAGAACTTGTCTGATCTAGTTCCAGACAGCTTTGGGAATATTTTTAAATATACAGAACTGATCCAAATATTGAATTACAGTTTTGATCCAAATGAGTGCAAAAGCTACCAGTTCCGCAAAAGTCTTTTCAATATTTTTAATTTCACACACTATGTAAACTTACAGTGGGGTTTAAAAAGCATGTTAGAAAGAAAGCAATCATTATGGAAAAAAGACAACATGCGAGAACATCAGACCTATTCTTGAATAAAGATATGAATGACATTTATTATACAGGATATACGATATGTTTCTATTTTCGACTATAATGTGAATCACATTTTTTCCTGACATCAGTGGATCCACTAACAACTAATCGTCATTCACCACAATGATGACGGGGTCTCGTTTGCTCGACCACAATCCTGTGATTCTAATAACTTAGATTTGGCAAAGAAAGTGATGGAATGTAACGTTTGGTGACGTAGCCACAAATATTCGATTATCGCTTATAATGTTATAAAGCCGATTCTGAAACACTGTCACAACGTTCTTTAGCATTGTTGAAAACAAATGCATTAGTCTCGCTTCTAATGGCTTTTTCAGGTCCTTCTATGATTCAAGAGCATCCTATTATTTCTGTTTTTGATTTAATCCCATGATAAGAAGTCACAATATTAACATGGTAAAGTCCGGACTATCTCGTGAATTTCTCTGCATCCAATGAAATCAAACTCTGAGAAAATGTCTTTTCAAACCACGTGAAAATGCCAGCAATTCTATGATGACGAGACACATCTTGCATGAACCAGCAACAGCGTGTCATGTTGAGATTGCCCGCTTCAGAACCAAAGTCTACTCTCGATAGCAGATTCTGGGCCAATGGCAATTCTTGATACTTCATTCCTGTGACCACACCATTATTGAATATCGGACCAATTAGAGCACGATTACCATTTGACTAGGTGTTCTTTTCTTTCAAAACTTTGAGCAACATTCTTGTTGCATGGTGACACTAATTCGGTTATTTTCATAAAATTTTCTTACGATAACTAATCTGTTTTCCGAAGTCAATAATTCCATACTTAAAATAGTTTATTTCTGGTAATCAAGTGTTTTTCTGAAATGTCCATATATGTTCAACTACCATTAGGAAGAATTTATACTTATATCCATACCTTTGAAATCAGGAACTTAAAATACTTTCTATCATAATTTTTATACTACCCTATAATAAAGATTTTAATTTTAAGGTTACAATTGTATAATATTCGCTAATCATATAAATCACTCATGTTATTTTACTAGATAGAAGTTAACCTTATAAAATATTTTAGTCCAATATGCATAAATAAAAAATATTTTATCCAGGGTAACGCTGCAGTAATATTTTCAAGTATACTTTCGTCTACAAAAACTATCAAGGAAAATAAAACTTTTCCGAAAAAAGTGGTTAAATGTTAATAATTTTGATGCTTAGAATGTTTTAATTTGTAACAGATATTTACCTGATTCGCAAAGATCCTATAGAATTGTTCATAATAGTTTCAGGACTTGACAAATTGATGTTATTATTGCTCAAGATTTCTAAAATTAAAGTTAAAATGTTATAAAATAGTATATATTTTCAACTTTTTTTTTTTTTTTTATAAAAGTTTACATAAAATCTAGTGACTTTCACTAGTCAAAATGATTCTTAACAATTCGTCTTCACTAGGTAGATCAATTGAAAGTTTCAAGGACCAAGCCTTATAGAATTACTGCAATTTTTTTGTTTCAACATTTTGTGAATCTCGTCAACAAAGAAAGTATTTGATAGAAAATAAACGTAGACGACAACAAAAAATTCTTAACAATATTTCTTTACTTGGTAGATCAATTGAAAGTTATAAGAACTAAGATTAAAGGAATTATAACATTTTGTGAATCACATCAATAAAGCTTGATAGGAAATAAACGTAATAATTGTTTCTACGCAAAACGATGCGAACAAGAATGAATTATTTTTGGGTTGTAAAGAAATCTAGATATAATTTAATGATGAAAATTTTTTATAATAAGAAAAAGGTGTTTAGTATTTTTTGTAATTTTTTTATGTATTCACTTTATTAATATTTAATATATTACAATAAAGTTAATTTATTTAATTCATTTATTTCAATAATATATTATATGTTGTTGAATTATTTATTTTCAATAAATTTATCTTGAATATGCTGTTGTATTAGAGTATTTAAGCAATATTAATAAAGTAATATATATATATATATATATATATCATTAAAAAACAAAAATAAAAATACATTGATTGCGGAAGAATAAACAAAAATTTGTCTGGGAAAGCTTCTTTTTTTTTGCAAAAGTTTTAGTCATTTTTTTTAATTCGATAATCAAATACTGCACTTGCTGTTCAAAATTACTGTAAGTATTTACATGTAATTTAAGAATAAGCTTATTAATGAATAATTTTTATAAAAATGGGGCTATTATTTAAAATATATTAAGGATTTACAAATTTAAAAGAAACTTAAAGATATCAGATTTCAACCATAGAAGCTAATTTAAAAAGTTAGCCCTTGTGTGTATCCAATACCGCATACTTTAAAGCCAATTAGTATATTTTCTTTATGTCGTCATAAAGTTTTTTAATAAATGAAGCTTTTGAAAGAAATATATTAAGCTATATTTATACAAAGTAACAAATGGAAAATACGTAACTCAATGATCTGATATAGATGTAACTGTTTTATAAATATTAGGCTGTAAATTATTTGGAATTTAAATTATCAAAAAATAAAGAGCATCGTTGCGTGAATTTATATCTGTGGTCCTTTAAAAATAGTCTTAATTATTTTCTCTTTATACTATAACTTAGTTATACTTTAATTTTTTTATGTTATGGTTAGATGTAATATTCAATAAAATTGTCTCTTTTAATTATAAAACAGTATAATACCTATACTAATGTATATATTTGTTTCAGTTCAATTCTACTAAAAGTATTGTTATATTTATTTATACATTGATGATTCAAATTTACGTGAAAATGACAACTTTTTAACGATAATATTCTTATCAGACTGTTCTTCATGACAATCTAATAAGTATTTATATCATATCAGTTCAGGCACTTGATATGTGAATTAGAAATTTTTCCCAGTAAGATATTTTTCCTCTAAGATATTTTCTGGACTCTTTCTTTTATACTGATGATATCGCTGAGTACAATTAACATTAAGTATTGTAATAAAAGTAACAGTCTATAATAATAATTTATGGTCCTTAATAAAATAAATCATTCCAAATTTTCGTCATAAAAATATATGCAATTTACCTACAATTGAATAAAACTTACACGTAATTACAAAAACATACCACATAAGAACCATTTGAAATTATCAATTACATTGACAAAAATAAACATTAATTGAAATTTAAAAATTTCATGCGTATTCGATCATCAAAAAGTTACTGAAGTACATAAATGTCAGAGGGCATCAAAAAGGATTATATAACATTTTTTATCAGCCTTTTTTTGTAATGAAGGAAAAGCAATAAATTTTAAACGATACGAAGTATTAAATGGATAGGATAAGAGATAATTATTTAAAAAAAATGACTCTGCTACGATAATCTTTACAAAGTAAAGTTGCCATATGTCATGATAACTACGATATATAGATTAATTTATTGAGGAATATAATAATTCTGAAAGTTATGGAATAATATTTAAAAATTAAAAAAAATAAAACGTTGCCTTTAAAAAATTAAAATAATATATTAAATAGTTAACAAGAAAATTAAAAATAAATGCCACCATTTTTCAAGAAGTTCTCCTTTTGACTTATGAAAATAAATTACTTTTAAAAAATGTGAATTATTATATCGATTTTTAATTTGTCGACCAAGTGTCCAACTACGCCACAACCGACAAAAATTACCGTATGATTGTCATTAATTTTTAACCCCAATTAGATATAATCAAATGGTACGGTAATTATAATCCTTTTGCTTAGAACTCAAAAATTAATAACAAAATTTAATAAAAGAGTTAAAATATTTCATAGTATAGTTTTCAACGAAAGTCATAACTTTTATTATTCAAATAATTCGCAATCTAGTAAATTTTCAAGAACTGTTTATTTGTAAATTGACCAAAGTTAGTTGACTGGGCTAATACTGTATGACCCAAGTACAGCACAAGTAAAATAAATTATTCATTACTTAGACTTAAATATGTCTTACTATGCAAAATATTTGATAAACTATAACCTACTATATTATTTAAATTGTATTATATTATCACTTCTAAAGTAAGCTAAAAATTCTACTGCTAAAACAATAAATATATCTGAAATTTCTAAAATTATAAGATTAAATCAGAAAGCTGCTTAATAACAAAATTTAGACTGATTATAATTTATATTCTTATTGTGTTACATTTTCATTTATTCTTTATTGAGTTGTGCACTTAATAACAAAGTGTTTAACTGAATTTCATTATTAAGACTTTGACACCACATAGAGAGCAATCAAATAGCTGAAAGCCACTTAAAGGAAAGAACCCCGATATATTCACAAGCATACCTCGACAGATGTACATGCTTTGACCAGATGTGTGACATCCATTTCCTGTTTTCCAGCAGTGTCTAGAATCGAACCCAGGACCTTATGCTCCAAAAGCGATGTCTTATGAATAATACACGGTGAACCTTCGTCATTGAAATTTGACATACTAATCAAACAGAAAGAAATCTGGCAAGTGAAGTAATAAATTCAATAAGAAAACCGGTTGCAAATTATTTTGAATAACAACACAGACTCGGTGATTGAATAATACCTAAAAGAATTCTCAAGTGATTTTCACTGCTTTCTCTTTCAACTTTAGAATTTCATATGAACTGATCTTTAGAATATACGAAGCGCTTGGTTATGTTCACTTACCTACTTCGTTCGGCAGAAATAGGTGGCTGAACATTATTGCAATAATTTAATTCTCATGCCACAGTTACTACAACTTTAATTACATAAGGACCAAATGTTATTTTGATTGGTAATGTTATCAGAATATGAGAATAATATTTTGCAAAGTGGTATATTGGATATATTAGGTTTACCGGTAAGTTCTATCCGTTGATCGATGACGAAATTGCTTAAACTATATTAGAGCAACATTTTTTTCTGAGAACTCCGCAGATTGAAGAAAGCTTAATTCAGCTCAGCAAACTATTTTGAGCCATGTTTAGAAATAGGATTGGTGTGGAAATATTCGAAATGGGAGCCATATGAATAATGTCAGAAGATTTTTTGTGATCGAGTTATCATATACCTATCTCTGCTTGTTCGGAATAAAATTAAACCCATCTTGAGCCGGATGATAACTGGGGATGAAAAGTGGATTACCTATACAAAATCATCATAATTAAAAGAGTATATTGTGGAGAAAACCTAACCTCTAAGACTCAAAACATATTTTGTTCTGAATAAGAGAATGTTGAGTGTATGTTTGGACATTTGAGGACCAATACATTATAAGCATTAAAAATTTAACAAAACATTCAATTCGGAAAAGTATTGTCAGCAACTGGATAACGTAAAGGGAGCAGTCCAAGAGGCCGTCAATGTTCTAAGAAAGAGCTGTGCAAGAAAAAGGTCAAGAAAAGAGTTCGTATAAAAATTGAAGAACTAGGCTGAGAAATTATGTCCCCTACACCATATTCTCCGGATTTATTATCCTCCAACTATCACTTATTTTTGTCCTGACAGAAAGAAAAAGATAACAATCGAGCACTGTTTCCATTTTTCGCATGAAAAAATGAAACATTTTCCGAAAAATGGGGTATACAAATTAATCTAGATTACAAACACAAATTAAACACGCTAGCAAGAAGTCATTAATAATAATAGCAATTATATTATTCAATAAAGTTTATTGACGCTACGATAAATTTTAGTTTTGTTTCATTCCAAAAATGGACAGAAGTTTCCGGCAGACCAAATATAAATATTAATATACTATTAATAAAATAAGAAATTATATTTTATATTCTAAAATTATATTTTCCACAAGTATAAGTTAAATATTAATTAAGATTTATAATATTTTAAAATGTTTCCATGTGTGTGCATCTACAGCAAAAAAAAAAAAAAAAATGAAATACAGGTAATCTGTAATATTATTTAAAAATCTAAGAGAGAGAGATATGATTTAGATTATAATAATGTTAACTTAATTGTTTTCATAACTTAATATTTTTATGTTTCTATATGTGATATATATTTCTTTGGCAGAATAAAAACTTATATTTAATTTCCACACAAAATTAATACAATTATTATAAATAGCAATATACTATTAAAAATGTATTATTGCCTTAGGTTGAGAGCCTTATGTGGGAACAGGATACAGTTAGAACTTTTCAACCTTATAACAACTATAACAGTGGAAGAAAATTTGTTAATGTTCAGCACTGGAATTCAGGAGGTATACCATGGCAAATGAACGCGGGCTGGTATCAGAACACTTGGAAATACCCATCGGGAAACAACAAAGGTTACAACAACCGTAGATGTTTTGACTCCCGACATTGTAACCTCGGCGAATGCTGCCAGAATCTGGGTTATTCAAGCACTGGACTATGCGTATATGCCCAGTATTCAAACTCATTCGTTTGTAAAGAGAATCGACCCAGAGAACCTGCTTGGATTCAAAGACCAATTAACCCTGGAAACAATAAAGGTGGCGGAATTGATTTATCTCGATATGGTAAGTTTATCATAATGCTACAGTATTAAATTTTAGAATCCTCTTTATTTATAGTTGTAGCTAATAAGGAACAAATAATAATTTCCCATGTCAACATTGTAGCCATGAGCGCCAATTTTATTCTTTCTAAAAATAAAATTTGCAAAACAAATATTAAACTACTTGAATTTTGAGTTATAACGTCTCATTAACCGCGTACTGTAAATGAAAGGACTAGAGTATATGAAAAATATTCAGGTATTTAGTGATTAGAGTGATATGTATAATGGCAGTAGGTGGATTGCATTTCCCTGCCTTTTCTCGTATTTTTCAGCTTCATTCTGTTTTGCGACATTTTCAACCAAAATTAAGTAAATTGCAAATTATAATGTTTAAAAAAATATTGTTCATTCAACTTTACATTTTCTATCTTTTTCGTAGATAAATTCTTGTTTTGACACAAAAGAAACTGCGAAAAAAATTCATATTTTAATGGAAAAATATCTGGATATCTTAATGAAATATGTCATAAAGGAAGAAAATATTTTTAGTCAGTTCATAAATCAAAAGTGAAACCGGATCACAACTAATTACAAAAGTTACGTAATTATTATTATAGGAACGGCTCTAATTGTGATTAAGGGAGGTAGAAAATGCCTTTTTAACATGCGATTAATATCCTACATTGATATTATCTTTGTGTGTCAAATTCAGTATTATTTGATTGTAATTTTTAATTATTTATCTTGAAGTAATATTATTTATCTATATCAAATTCAGTTTTTAGTTGTAAAATCGAAATTTATCTAGAAATTAAACCAAAATTCAACTAAAAATTCATATACACTGAACTATATAAATCATTTTTTAATTTTAAAAAAATGGTCAGTTGGGTCCTCACTACATGTAGTACTGGTGGATGAGCAAACCTTAAAAGTCCAAAATTTATCTGGTCATTAGATTAAGTTATAAATCTAATATTCTAGATGTCGAAAGTTAAGAAATAAATTTGCTTTGAAAATGTTAATCTAGTTGCTGAAAGAATATTTTTTTAAATAATATATTTTCCAAGAAAATTTCGTTAAGTTATTTGCAAAGAATTAAGAAAATTAAGTTAATTAAAAAATAAAGGGCGATTTTATGGACTCTCATTTTATACATAAAATTTCTGACACACATTATAATCACAAATTACTTCACACAAAATTTTCGCTTACTATTAAATAGTATCCGTGAAGTAGGTTCATTATTTTTGTATAAGGAATTTAGAGGCAATAAACTTGTTGCATAAAAGCTATTCACTTAGATTATTAGAAAATAATAAACGACTTCATATTATAAGTTATTCCAACCAGCCCAGAGCTATTATAGATATAATGGTACAAAAATACATTAAAAAAAAAATATATATATATATATATATATATATATATATATATATATATTAAAAATATATGCTAAAAATGTGTTTTAAGTTATCAAGAGAATAAATAAAAACTAAATGCAATTCATTCCTAACAATTTAAATATAATCATAGAACGGGAAAAATTTAAGTAGTCTGATAATATGGCAAAGAAATGTTTGAAATTTTTAATGATGAACAAATTTTAATTATATTTTTCATAGAATATTAGTGAAATAAAGTAAAAAAAAATATGCAATGAAAGTTACCATGATAAAAGTTATAGAAGTAATGTTCATAAATGTATTGTTATGTTTTCAGTTTGGACAACCCGGATTTCTGTTGGTACGTTAAATCTCTGAGCTGTAACTTAAAGGAAAAGGTAGACAAAAGTAGGCAGAAACAATTTTTACAGGAAATATATCGTAACAAATATTTACATTATTGATTCATAAAGCCATTTTTATGCATATAATGACTGAGCAAAGCAAGCCGATGGCGGAGTGGTTAGCATCTCAATTTCGAAACAATGGGTTCGAATCCTGGTTCTGGCATGCATATTCTTTTCTCTCTTTGTGTGCATGTTTTTCTTTATCTTTTACTTTTGGGGCGAAGATGGCATACTCACTGAGAGCCCCACTTTGTAACATGCCATCACATTCGCTCCTTGTAGCGTTAAATAGGATTAAATCCAGGAGGGCATTAAAAAATGAAAGATTATTATTATAGTGATTATGCATTCTACTATTTTCAGCCCCCAGAACTTAATGAATGTTTAAAGTTTCATAATTGAGTAAATATGAAACCTTTACAAAACGATACTGTATTTTAAATGAAGGCAGCAACTTTTGTTTTATGTTATTTTTTGTGAAGATGTAATGTAAGTCTTCTTTTTGACTTGAGAATATATATATATATATATATATATATATATATATATATATATATATATATATATATATATATATATATATATATATATATATATATATATATATATAGTCATCATACTTTTTGTATTTGTTTTAGTGATTTCATTTAAAAGTGGGTGGAAATAGATTAAATTTAATGGTTTTATGCATTAAACTAACTTTAATTCATGTTGTAAGAGATATAGAAACGAAATTATTACTTTCTTTACTAATTATAGCTTGTAAAAACGATATCTTTACAATAAAAATCCTTAAAAATTTCTTTCTTTCATAAATTTTATTTATGCAGCAGTGATAAAAAGCAAATTTAAAATAATTTTACATGGTTATAGATAAATATTTTATGATTCGTTGTTTTAGCTATGTACCAGATATGAAAATACCGATTTTTCAACTTCGGTAATGAGGCACGCATTGTACAACACCATAATTTGGAAGCTGCCATTCAAACAATCACTGATTGTGATCTTTAATTGGGTTCCCTAATTACGTGTCATAGCATATTTTCAAGGGAACTTTAGTTCACGAAAAGGTATTTTGCAATTTACCTGTAAACAATGGGTTGATTACAAGTTCTACATTATTTTTATTTGTGAACAAAACAGTTATTTTTCGTTGACATTGTCAGTGAGGAACATTTTTACTTTGGAACACTAAAAGTAAAAATCAATAATTTCATGAATTTTTAATAGATTATTCATGGTTTTAATAATTAAATAATGATAAAATATGTTAAAGTATAATATTTATATTACAGAATAAACATTGTGAATTGCGAAATAAATTTGGATAAAAGCCTGGAAGAAATTGCAATATAAACACATGATAAAATTTAATATACACTTATCTTATCAATTTTATACTTGAGTAAAAAAATTTACTTTACTTCCTCATATACGAAAATTTACTTCTTTAAATGTTTATTTAATTCATAAATTTTTTTTGCTTAAGTTATATTTTTTATACAGAATTCGAAATAAAGTTGTGAATTTATCACAATTTCCAATCATCAAAAGATAAACTGGAGGTTTCGACTTTGGTTATCCATCTTCAAAATATTATGCATATTGGAATGAATTGACTTCAGATAAGTCGAAGTTGTAGCTTTATGGTAATCAATGTGAGAAAAATAAAAATCTCATATAAAATGATTTAAATTTGTTCAGTTACTTAAAATCAACTTCAACAGATGGTCTAAAATTTCACATCCGAATACAAATAACTATTATCTCTCTTAACAGAGAAATTAAAGCTCATATTAATGTTTCATAAACATCTACAATGATGCACATAAAGGACTTAATTAGTGGAAACATAGAAAAAAAATTGATGGAAAATTTTTATCACATTGCTTTTACTGATTCAAATATAATCTATAAAATTTGAAACTATTTTTTACTTACAACAGTTGTATAATATAAACACTTTTAAAGATGCTCCAAGACACACTGACTTCTTTATTTATAACCAGTGTCAAAAATTGAAGCTACTAGATTGATTAAAGGATTTAAGATATTTAACATCAGAAGTACTTATTTTCATGATTAGAAAAGATTTCTTAGATCGAGTTAATTTAAATTTAGTTATAATTTGACATCTTTTGATCATGAGTTGATTAATTCATAGGTAAAGAATTTGGTAAAATGATGATGTAGCTATTTTCCGTATTAAAAAGTATGTACACATTTACTGTGTGTGGGGGGATTCACAAATTATTCATCAAATAAGGTAAAGGAAAATGCTTCTAAAATTTTTACTGTTTAATTGCTAACTATCCAAACAAGTTATATAAACTAAACATAACAATTTAGCAAAACCTATTTGAGAAACTGTGTTGGAAATAAATCAATATATTAATCCTTTTGGACTTAATTCATGATCAGAATTCTAATATACTTATAGTGAACTTAGAATAAAAATGAAAAATTTTTTAAAAGTCAACATTCTCTGCAATTTTGTCCCTTTTTAAAATGTATGAATATCATTTTCAAATTCTTTTTTTTAAATGGAATTCATTTTAAAATTCTTTCTGCCTTTAATTAACTAAGTTAATATAAATACATGTATAGTGGCTTTCAGGAATTGAATAACTCGTGGTAAAACCAATAAAAATTAGAATGGAAATTTTTAATAAATAAAAATAATATAATAGTGAAAGTAGCGGATATCATCTAAACACTTTGAATTAAATAAAAAATGAAAAAAATTCCTATCTTTTATTTTACAACGATCTCACATTTGGTCATTCATTAAAGTGCAACGCTAAGAAAATTAAAAAATCTTACCTTGAACAAAATTTTGAATAGCTTGAACATTTACTCAAATTTAATAATGGTTACTCATTTTTATGCAGACCCTTGAAGATGATAATACTAATAATTCCATTATTTGACCAGTTTCGGACGTCAAGTAGTTTCAATGGACTAATATGCAGAAACAATAAGACACTTTAATATTTTCAGCGAAATTCAAGGGAGGAAAATGAACATGCCACTTTTAACAAGAAATTTCTGAATCTTGAAAATAAGTACTACCATTCACAATGACATCCGCCAAACCGTAATCTGTTATGAAAAGACTCAAAATTTTATTCCGATACCGCAATGACAACACAATACTATATTTAAAGATTTATGAACAATATACTTAAACCATTTTACACAGATTTTCGTTAGTTTCTGAAACTCTGTTTCATACTACAGGAGAATCACTTTTCTATATTCGATGATACTCTAGATTTGATTGTGTGTTTCTCATTCTTTCAAGAAATTTAAATATTTGTCATTTGATTATAAGGCATATTGGAATTGGACATTGTACCAATTTGAGACAGCTTACTACTAATGAAACCAATTTAGTAGTATTTAATAAGTTACGTTATTTAGGGAACAGAAAAACGTCATATTCAGACATATATTTCTTTTAAAATACTGGTAGGTATTGTTCCAAGGAATGACAGATACTATACAAGTTACAATTGTTCAGATTTGCCTTTTATTCCATTTAACTTTTTTAACATAATATTAATTAAATGATATTGTATAATCCTTCGATTAGGATTCATGGTGTAAAAGTAACTATTTTGTATGGTTAAATTGCTCAAAATTTTTATGTAATTGAAAAGTTTACCGTTCGTTCAGCACCTAAAGAAAGAGGTGCTGAACGAACCTATTTTTCTATTTCAGCCTATTTTTTACAACCTATTTTTCTGTTTCAGCCTATATGAATACCATAATTCTAAATTGCTTATTATTTGCCAATTTTCTTTCTTTTCAACTTTGCAAAAACGAATAGTTATCAAATAAGACGCTTTTTCAGAAGAATTTTTCATTCCCGCTGATCCCAAACTAGGTTTTATTATGGAAATTGCACAAATAATAGTATTAACTAAGACTACAATTGTGTGTTCCAAAAAATGGGACGTTTATATATATTCTTTAAGCTACATAGATTTGCATTGTGATAAACTACAAATTATATTATTCGATTGGCAAGTTTTCTATTGAAGAAGAGTTAACTAATAATTTTAATAGTAAAATAGACCTTTCAAAGCATTAAGAGAAGTACTGAGTACAAACTTATACACTTTGTTTTTTGAATCATATATTTTTGTTTACAAATTCAGAATAATAAGTGCATTTTAAATTATTATTTTTTTGTTTAGTTCTACACAATTTGTTAAGTAAGACATGCCTAAAACAAAATCATCTATTAATTTGTTTCCATTAAAGACATTTATGCGCACATATTCAATATAGCTTATTTCATTAAGTAAATCCTAATTTACTGACATTGCTGGACCATAAAAACAAAATAGGAAATCTCTTTCAAAGTTTTAGGAAAAGTCTATGTCCAGAGCAATTATCAAAAGAAGCTTTTAAAAAAAAGTACCAGCTTTTTTGCCTTCTTTTGTGAGCAACAATAAGTTGTTTTTAGTCAGTTTTTATGCGACCCACAAATCTCTTTTTGTAACCAATTCACCTTTGTCTTATTTTATTAAACATTTAAAAAATCTTAATTTGACATGGTTTGATAAATGAATGAACAAAGGCAGTATGAATAGGTTGCGAAATATTGTAGTCAGTGAATGCTTAGAATTTTATGTATCTCTAAGACACGTATATATGCATTATTTTACTTCAAATACAAATATTACGATAAATAAATATAATCATATTAATTTTTCTTGTGATTTTTCTATCATATTCCCTAAAAAACTAATTGATTTCATTATGTATTCATATATGAAGCTCTTAATGTCTCATAATTATGATGAGTGCTGGATTAAAAATATTTTCACATATTATACTACTTACGAATTTAATGGTCTGAAGCAAAAGCACATTTTAGAGCAAAAATCATTTTTTGTCTTTAAATTATATATACACCTTCATCTAAATAAGAAGTTTTATGAAAATTTTGCATAAAATTTTAACATATTTTTTGCTTTTAATTTCAAAATATTATTAATTTTTTATCTGTATTAGTAATAGAAACTTTGTTACTTGTTTCAGTTCGTCCTGGCTCTTGCCCACCTCAAAGGCCGTACAATAGACCACAACAGCAATGTCTACAAGACGAAAATTGTCCTTATAATCAAAAATGTTGTTTCCGTCCAGGAATTTGTGCCCATCCAATATTTGCATAATTCTTAGGAGTTCTGAGTTTAATTAAAGTTGATTTCAATCAGTACTAAAGTTTAAAATAAAAATAAAAAAAGAAAACTTAAAAACTGTATTACCAACAATTTCCCATAAATTTAGTTTTCATTATGATGATGAAATGTATATTTTATTACTTCAAAATAAACTCGAGTTTACTACTAAAAGACATGTCACATAACAGCCTTATTAAAGAGAATGCTCTCTTCAATTTTGTAAGAAATAATTTTTAATTGTATTTTAGAGCCTTGTTGGGATATGTAAATGTTATTCAGTTTTTTAATGTTAAAATAAATTAAGTCAATTAAAAATTTGTTTCATTATTCATTCATTTTTACACCACTAAACTTCTTTTCTACTTATTTTCTCACCTCGTTATCATAAAAGCAAACCTACTTTAGTAATAAATTTAATCATGTATTGAAATTTATGTACTAAAGAGAATTTTATGCTTAGATAAAGCATTTGCTACATATTCAAGTACCATAGTGTTTAATAACTTGAAATAAAGTTAATATATATATATATGTATATATACATATATATATATATAATTTCTATATTTAATAAATTTTCTATATTTTAATAAAAATAAGAGATTAAGTAAAAATACTCTTTTCCAGTATAAAATAATTCTAATAATAGCTTAAACAGACATCATAAGGGGTTAGTAATGTAACTTGATGTACATATTGAGAATTTTAACTGTATATATGACATATATACATTAATGTACATAGTGACAATTTTATTTGATGTACATGTTGACAATTTTTTAATTTGACAGTGTAATGATAAAAAGTTTTTGTATACATCTTTATTTTCGACATTTTTTCATTGCCTTAATTGAAAGAATTGAAACATTGTTTGATATTTAATAAGATAAGAACAAAATCTCCATCATTGCTAATTTGTTTACTTAGGAGATTTACTCAAGAATCAATAAAATCAAACATAAAACATACATAAATTCAATTAAAATTTTATGTGACCTAATTCAAATAACATTTTTCTGCAATTCAACAGGAAATACCTAATTTTCTATGAGAAATTTGTAGTACATAGGTCTGTGCTAAATTATTTACTATAAATTTTTCTAAATTGACCCACATTTATATAATTAAATGTATAAACAGTGTGATTACTTTTCCAGACGTTTTTCAATTGTATTCCGGATTCACAAAAGAGTTTTCTAAATAGTTTTCGTCTTTATTTTCAAAAGTTAAACTGTGCCATTCTAATAGATTACTTTAATTACCTGATTTGAAAATTTGCCACATGACATGAAAATTCAGACTCAATTAGAAATGCATAGAAACTTCTTATTTTATTGAATATTATTTTGATATTTTTAAAGTTATTTTCTATGCAATCAAATTATTAAAAATCTGAATTTTTTAGTGCTGCTATATAATAATTTTTGTACAACAATTTACATATATTATGTGCATATTATTTTTAAATCATTTCAGTGCTAAATAATTTTTGTATATTTGTAGATAACTTCTCAATTTAATTTGTGCCCATTCCCCGTAACTTAGTAATAATATAAAACAGTTTGATCATAAAAAATCCTGTTTCTTTCATTATTTTAAATAAAAGTAAGAACAAAATAAAAACAACTTTAAAATGAAAATGACATAAAAATATTCGTCATCAGAACGATGCTAAATTTTATAAATGAATATTTAAATTCAAAGTTTGCTGACAAATAAATTTAGCGTTTATGATGAAATTAGTACATAAATTTGCCATTTCTGTATAAATGAAGACGATAATGATCAGAATAGTTGATTCATTATCGCTATTAATCCCATATTCCCAACTAGGAACAGATCTTGCCTTATTCTTTAAATTGGGATGAGGATTTGTATTTTAACAAAAATAGATTTTTTTTAACTATATGAAGAAAAAAATTCAGTCAATTTATTGAGAACAATATCAATATACTGTTATAGAGTTGTTTCACAATTTTTCAAGATACTTTTGTTGACCTTTGAAACTTAATATTATCTCATAAATATTTCTGAAACTATAAGTTATTTTAATCATGAATTTGTTCAATATGTTATCCATTCCTTAATGTCTATTACAAACGCGTTATTCTATCTTATAGGCATATAAATTATTAAAAAAAAAAAAAAAAAACTGTACTCTGAATGACCATGTAAATTTTAATAAAGGTTTCTCATTTTAATATTAAACTGCCTACATATAGGGAAAAAATTAAGCTTCCCTCTTATTGATAAAATATCTTTCATATGAGAAAAATGTCTTTATAATAAGACAACTCATTTTCGTTCACAGAGACTCGCGTTCACGGAAGCTCATACAGGATAGAATTCCTAAGGCGGCCAGGCATAAAAAGACTTTCCCATAGATCTCGGTCATCCGGCCTGGATCACTGCTCAAGGCTTTTTGGTACTAGAAATCTAATGTGAGAAAAATATTTTCTAACAATATATAAAAATAAAATGCAAAGGAAACATAATTCCAGGTTTCCCAAGATACAGTAAATGGGCCATTTGTTCATATATTGAATAGTTGTCGAAGTAACAGATCCATCTTCAATACAGACTTTTTTATATTATATCGATCTATATTACATCGATACATTATATCGATTACTTGATATTTCACAATTTTATAATGTTCTTATGAAGTGAAATAAATTGGGAATTGGATTAAAAGGAAAGATTCTCAGTATCATTTTAATCCAATTCCCAATTCATTTTTCTTTATTAACATTTTATTATTGATAATGACTTTATTCAGTTTCTTCCATTTCAAATTGAGACTTGGTTATATTTCTAATAGCGTTAAAATATTTTTCTTTGAAACTTGGTTAAAAAATATTCTGTATCGGCCTTCTTTAATCATTTATGAGTTTTTAATTTTTCTTGTGTGGTTTGAAATGTTTTAAATATGGTATAACATCAATTTCTTCATTTTTAACTAATCTTACATGGTACTAATACACAAAAGTATCTCCTTTTTATTTCAAGTTTTTATCTGAATAAAATAAAAATATCTGGAAAACTATTTGTTTGAAATGATGGTTATTACAGTAGGTAAATGGCAACTATTGGCAACAAACTGAGGGCAACTAAACAGTTGGGAAATGGCAACTCTCGATCCACAATTGATTCACTGAGAAATTAGAATGGTCCACAGGTGTCTTTTAAAATACCACAAAATGAGCCAGTGTGTACAACTACTAATGGCTTATGATTCTTGAGTTCTTATCCAACTATTCACAATATATATTTTAATATTATTATAATTTTGTGTTGTTGAATACTTTGAATTTTCTGAAGCTTCAAAAAACCTTATATAGCCTGGTACAAATAGTCAAATCTTTGCAAAGCCAAATGTGATTCTTGAGCGTGTAAAGAACGCTGAACATTTTTTAAAAGTAAAGAATCCGTTAAAGACAGCTTTTCTAATGTTAAAGAGAATTTTAGAAAAATGCCGAGAAAATAAACAAATCTTAACAAGCTAACTCATCAAGCATGATATTTTTTTTTCAAGAAAAAATTAAAATTTCCCTTTATTATTCTTTTTTAACATTTCATTGTATCAAACAAACCCTGATTTTCTTATTGAAAAATTATAATAGTTCTGTTATGTTATTTATTTAAATTTTATTTTTATTAAAAATAAAACTGATATAAAATGCTAGTATAAAACTTGCTGAGCCTATGAGAATGGAAATATTGCTTAAGAAAATTTCTGCGTATTCATGGAAGCCTAACATGGTAAGATTTTTCTTAACAACTGCATTTTTACATTCATGTTTGAAAACATATATTTAATTATATTTCTTGTAAGTATACTTAAACATATTTTAGAATACATAACCCTTAAAATTATTAGGCATACGGAATTCAACTCGAAAAACCCAAAAACAAAAGATCTACTTCTTTATCAAATTGACTAGGTGGCATGTATGAAATACCTACTGTGAAAGTCTCTTAAGTCCAATAAAGATTTGGAAAAATTATGTTCTTTATAATTATTTGTTTTAGTAACAATGTTTTTATTGTTTTTATTTAATTTTGCTTTATTTTTATTTAATTTTATTTTTTTTTATTCAGCCGCAGTTGAGCTGGCTCTCTGAAAGCATATATTTTTGAAATAATTCTTTTATTTCTTATCTTGTTTCTAAATATTTCTCTCACCTTTACAAACTCAATACAAATACCATTAACATAAACACAATAATAGTACCAGATCCTAAATAATTATCAAAGTATAATGAAACCTCAATGAAAAGCATTTCCTGTTTTTGTTTCTGTATGCTAATCGCAATAATAAGGAAAATAAAATGATGTGCGATTTTTCAATACGAATTAGTATCAGTCTAATGGGTGGAATTGTTAACTGAAATGATTATTTTGTTTTCAATTTTTTGAAATGTATATAAAGCTCATTTTTAAATTAAGTGGAAAAATCTGCTTAACACTTGAATTTCAATATTTTACAATGAATTAGACAAACTGATGTATAAATTGCAATCAAATCATATTAAAAAAACACACACATATATAATCTTTCAAATAAACCACAAATAAACTAAGTTCATATCACCTGTTAACAAAATTAACGAGATAAACTCAATTAGAGTAATTCTTTATATATCTTAATATTTTTTAAAGCAACTCAATAGAATATATACTTATATAATTCTTAAAATAAATACCGGAATAAAAAATCCATCATTGTTTCTTAATTCGATAATTTTTAAAGATTCCTTCACGAAGTAATAATACATATACTATTTATAGATATTATTAAATAAAAAATATCATCGAATTGTTTTTAAAACTGTTATTTCAATACACACAATTAAAATTATTTTTCATTATTACAGTCATGCAATCTAATAATAGCTAATATCACAAAAATATTCCCAACTGAAATCTGCTACGCAATGAAAGGAAATTATGAATATTAAGTTCTGCTTCCTGAAAAAAAAACCAAATCAAAATAATAAAAATTATATTTAATTTCTTTATATAAAAGCTCTCTTTATGCTTACATTAATTTTTTCTTCCTCTTGATATGATTGTTCTTTGCTAGCTGTTTATCAATTATTGTTTATTGTTTGCTAATAACCATAAGTCCAATTGTTTGTCAAAGAAAAATTATCTAGTGGTAATATGATTGCTTTCCTAATCATATATCACAGTAGATTTTTTTATTATAATCATATTAGGAAGTCTGTAAAAATAAATGGAAGGTTATAATGGTAAGAATGAAAAAATGAGAATGATTAATTCAACTTTCGAAACATTCTCTATATAAAATATTTATTTATTTATTACAAATACCCAGAAATTTGGCTTTTACGCTCTTATTTCTCAAGCTTTTCAAAATTTCTGAACTCTACAATTAAAAAACACAAGTGCAGAGCATGATTCGAGATGAGTGGCATCAAAAATTTGATGCTGTCTGCACAGAGTACGTATGGGAGAGTCACAAAGTCCAAACCTATGCAAATATGCGGGCAAGCAGTCATGGCCCGTAGTCAGGCGGAAAAAAGACAAAGCTGAGCTTCTAGGGAAATCAGAGATGGACTGTGCATCTTTAAGCAGCGAGGCCCATGGCTTACTAGCAGAGTCAAGCAATGCTTTCTGATTCATCTTGGAGGCATATCTTCTTTTTACCACCTGTTTCACTGAGTAAAAAGAGAGGCTTTTCAAAAATCTCTGGAGGACCCTTGCACCCTTTTGGCCAAAAAGTCGGCATCTGTGAAAACTTATATTATTTTATATAAGTTTCCACAAGAGACATAGTTTTAAACTCCTAGCATTAACTATATTTTGTTCGTTGTTAGCTATGTTAGAAAAGTTTTAGTGAGAGCACGTATTTTTTCTCACTTTATTCACGGTAAAAAAGCCGAATCTTAAAGAACGTAATCCAAAACCTCTATCCGAAATTTTTTATCTCAAAATTTTATTCTACATCAAAACTGAGAAACAGAAATATCGGCCAGAAATTTATTTCTTAATTTGACATTTAAACGCAGAATGCGTAGATATATTTCACTAGCTTTAGGATACAAACATGATTAAAATAATATTTCGTGTTTTGATCTTAGATGTATTAGAAAGCTTTTACTCATATTTAATGAACATCATATGATTAATTGTTGCAAAGTACAGAAAAGGCATTTCTTCTTATTTTTGATTGAGACATTTTCATATTATTTCATGCGATGAGAGAGTTCGCTACAAAAGTTGTCAAACAACGTTATAAAAGCAACGTAAATGAGAATATTGAAATTATGAAAATGTACTCAAATGTACTAAATTGAAAAAAGTTAATTGTCTAGTAAGATTTATTTAAGTAAGAATATAAAAATGTAATAAAGCAGAACTAGTATTAGAGTTAATTTGTTACAAGTTACAATTTTATTTATACTGAAGAGCTTATTATAAATAGCATTGCTTACCTCATTCTTAAAAATATTCGTATTCGACATTTCTCTCTTAAATTGAAAATATTATTATTTATTGCTAAGATACTTCTATAAAAGTATCGTCTAACAGAAAAATTTTACTGAATGTCATTGAATCTCTAAAAATCTTACTTTTCATTTATTTTATCTGAATAATTTATGACTTTTTAAAAATATTTTATCCATAGATTATAAAACTAAACTTATAAAGTTCGTTAAATTTTCGAAAAATTTTTACGGTAGCATTTGCATGTATGGCTAAAAAGGTGGCATTAAATTCTATTAAATTAAATAACAAAAATTTAAATTTGGCAACGAATCGTAAATAATTTTTACTACGCAAGAATATAATTATGCTTCTAATGGTTTTTATTAAGCGGTTTGAGTATTTCGCAAATTTATTTTATCAAACATTTTATGTGTGTTTTGTTCAATTTCATTTTACACCTTCATTACAAATGAAACGCGGAATAGAAAAAGAAATGAAAGAGAGCCCAAGTGATTAATCATTTACATTTTTTCATTTAGACTAATATATGTGCTTATAATGAGGAAGATATAACATTTTATGACAAATTATTCTTAAGAGCAAGGAATTTCAAAAGTTATCTGCATACATGATAAATGATAGACAAATATAAGCTAAAGTCTAAATGCTAAGCAAAACTCTAAATTTTCTCCGAAGCATCAATAAAAGCGTTCTTTAACTTGACGATAAATTATTTAATGCAACAAAATTACAGCAAATCAAGACACTGAAAAATATCTGAAATGTTTTCGGAAAGAATCGTAAATAGAATGCTGCATCAAATGATATTTCATCCATCTCCGGAATTTCGAGGTGAACGCACATCCTCCGAAACCGAGAAATAAGGAGATATCTTCGTTAAAATCATCCCTTTGTAATAGCAATGAAATCAAATCGTAAACAAACTTTTGCATTCTTCTCAATAGCTTTTAGTTTTCACCAGAAAGATATCCCTTTAAGGCTAAATGAGAGAATTGAACGGGTGAACAGGTATGAAGGCCGAAGAAAATGCAACTACCGACAGGCTTTTTTTACGTTCTTATTAATGGAGAGGTAAAGTAGGTTAGGCAATACTCGCACCTTGGCGAAGGAAGTATTTAAGTTCAGCTTTCACCTTTGAAGAAGTTTACGCTCTTAAAACTCGTTGAACACTCTCCAATGTCCAAGCTCTCGTATGTCGTTTCGCGCACTTGAATCACAGTGGTCGGACATGTGGGTCGTTTTTCTTTCGCTCTGCATCCTCGCGGAGGAAGTGGTTGCCCAGAGCAAACCTTTCCCCTTTGGTCCTCGCAGAAGGGTCCTGCCAGGTCAGAGGTCAACTGGTTGTTCGGACTGTACCGCAGAATTAAAACAGTGTGTATTAACATGCATGGAAAAATATGATTGCTCTGAAATGAATGTGAAAGGTAAATAATATTTTGCAATTAATTTGAAAATATTTCTTTTATTTTCAACAATGCAATTTTTTATATTATTGACATAAACTCTATTTAATTATATGAAACAAATATAAATTTGTCTTTGTGATTTATGATATTAATTTCATTTTTACTTCTTCATTTATTAATACAGTGAATTATATTTGACTGCTTATAGTATAAGAATGTTTTTAAAATAGCCAAATATATTTTCTTCAGTAAATTATTCAGTGTTAAAATATAGAACATTTTCATAAATATTTAGTAAAAAGTAAATAAATATAATGTCTAAATTGATTTGTAAAATCATAATATATGTATTCTAAGCTTTGTAAACCAAGCATTACGTTCGCAAATATTTAATGAATAATAACTTATTAGAATAAGCATAGAAAAATTTTCTGTTATTCAGTTAAAAGTATTTTTAAAAATTGAGCCAAATATTTTTATACTATTTTTAATTTTCATTATTGATAGAATAAGATCACGTCATTAGAAAAATGATAATAATTTCAGTTAAAATTACTCAAGTATCTTATTTGTTCTTGAAAACATCATTTTAAATAAAGTTAATTCTAAGAAATACTTCGAAATTATATCGATGGTAATATTGCTTAAGAAAGAATGGAAATTTTAATAATTTGCATAATTTTTTAATTATTTAGAGTAATTATTTTTTCTTGTATAAGCAACATTTTAAAAGAAATCTTTTGCAACAATAATGTATTATAATATCAAATAGTTATAATATTGCTCAAGGTCATCCCAAAAAAGCTCTATGAATATAAAATTTTATTATATTTAAAATAACTAACTTATTTTTATAAGCAAATTAAATTAAATAAGCGTAATGAAAATTCACAATCAATCAATTAAAAGAAAAATATTTTAAGCATTTTTTTTCAATGATTCCATTGCAAATTTTGATTTCAAAATATGGTAAATTTGAAATATCGATAGAGTAAAACCTTCAAAATAATTAATAAAAAATATTTAGTAAATTATAAAATTTAATAAATTATAATAATTATCCACATCTATTCATACAATTTTAAAAAAGAGCATCTCAAAATTATTAGGCAAACAATATAAAACGTGTGGCTTTAGCAGAATGATTTCACGGTTTTATGTAAAATGAAACACTTTTTTAATGTTGGTAATAAAAGCATTTTTTGTTAAAAAAAAAATTAATGAATAAAAATTTGCATTAATCTCCACCATGTTATAAATTTATTTCAAGTTGTACAAATATATGTGTTTCGATACAGGAAAAACTTTAAAACCAAAGTAAGTTTGATAATTCGAGATGTTTGGAAGATATGAGTACAAAAAAATAATTTTCTGTGAAAATCGTATTTAACATTAACACCCTCAAATGAAAACTATTTTCTTATATTAACTCCACGAATATTTTTATGAGTAAATTTCTAATTATTATTTCTTTTTATAAGTTTTGCTTTAAATTTTTAACTTTTAACATAATTTTAGAGAGATTTAATTATGTCATCCAAAAAAATTAATTATCCAAAAAAAATTGCTTGTTTGTGTTTTCTATACAATTTATCAAAAATATATTGGAAGTAGATTTTGTTCTCTTAAATAATAAAGGAATTAGCAAAATATGTACATGGCCCATGTAAAAAATTTTGGCATAGTTTTCTGATTATATCACTAATGATATTATAAGCAAGAAATTCAGATGTAAACTTTTTTAAATCTCTTTCTTGAGATTTATCATTTATGTGTCACATATGTTTCTCATGTTTTTCTTCGTGACGTAATAAAAAATAAAAACCACATATTATTATTATTTACATTTTTTAAATTAGATAGAAAAATTTTATGAATCACTTATATAGTTAAATATTTATATAACAACTGAAAAGGTCAAATTTATATTAATTGAAATCATCAAGATAAAGTCAATTTTTAAGATTTGCTTAATGTATTGAATAATACAAAAACAAGTAATTTAAAACATAGAGGTTTTAAGAATCAAAATATAGCAGCGCATTTGAATTATCGAAAACAAATTTGGTAAAATGTCTCAAAAGGAGTATGTGTAAAATTACAATTGAATTTCATGACACACTAAAAGGTAAACACTAATTATATAAGCGATTTTAACATTATTAATTATAACGCAGAGGTACTTTCATCTGAAATATTAATCCTTCTAAGCATTCTTCTAAACTAAAAATACAGTTTAAGATATGTAATAAGAAAATATTGCAAGATATTTTATAGTATATTTTAATAGATAAATACCATTTGTTTTTTTAAATGTGCGGTAAATCAAACTTTTAAAAAAAAGAAGACAAAGTTTTTTTTAAAAAAAAGTTAGTGTATTCCTTGAAAAACTCAGTCAAAAATCATACTCTGATGATTTTTTTACTTCCCACTAATTAAAAGCTATTTTTTCAGCTATTAATTAAAATACAGTAAATAAATCAAATTTTTAAAAATAAGTACATATATAATTCTGTAAAAATCATATCTCTGCTTACCATTATGTAATAAAATATACACAACTCTGTCTTTATAGAATACTTTTTTTATCAGTAAATAATTCATTTTTATTTATAACACTAGATATTTATTTTAAATCTTTCAATAATTAGAATGTTAGTTGTAGTTAGTGATGAAACGATATTTTACAAAATATAAGGAATGTGCATTTTTAATTTGAGAAGGAAAAACACAAATATTCTATCTTAAGCAACTAAACCTTTTCATATTTTATTATTAAAGTAATTAATGAAAGCAATTAAAATGTTCTAAAATATGATTTCTTGTAGTTTATGAAAGAAATATATACAAAAGTTGAAAAATGCAAGTTTGTAGGCATTAGCTATTAGCAACGCATGTATTATTTGAATATAAGATACATTTATCCATGAAAATAGATGAAACACGTTTCCAATAAATCAATGTATTGAATAATTTATTAGGTTTTCAAAACTTATAAGTTGAAATGGGAAATTACCAAAGTTACTTATCTATTTGTAATGATAGGTGAAATTACCTAACGCAATTACGAATTAGTTTAGCGAGCGTCTTTAGTCTTTGTCATTTGTGATTAAAACATGTTATAAAAAATTGCCACAGAAGTAATAGCGTTACAAATGCATAGCAACAAATTCATTCATTTGGAATATCGTATTCAAGCGCTGATATAGATTAAATTAAATCCAGCTAGGGGCTCATTCTTGAATTAAGAACACTGTAAATCGTTTGATCAATAAAATGTGCTTCCATTTTCATATTTCGGAACTATTTTTGCTTTAAACTGATAAAAACAGTTCCGGCAGTTTTATTTTTATAAATAAATTATCAGATACTAACCTATTTCATGTTGCAAATCTATGTAACACATGATGCAGTCCATTTCAGTATCTTAGTAGGAAACGAAAAACTTAATTACCTTTCTTCTACAAGTAAACATCGTTTTAATAATTTAGTAGTTTCTAGTAGTTGAAAGGAATTCAAGAAAATAAATGTGTTATCTCATTTCAATAATAGCCCTCCATTATTTCAATGGAAAATGCATTAAGTTATGATACAATATTACGGCGAAAATGAACTCAATGACTACATTCAAAAGGAAGAAGCATTTATAAGAAATAAATGCTTGTAATAAGGAAAAAATAAGGAAATGTAAAGCAGAAGAGAGTACTTTTTCCTTTATTCATTTCTTTATGTAAAATTATCATTATTCTACGAGATCCCATTAATATTCAACAAAGCAGATGAAACAATTTTATCAGTTTTTCAGAATTTTTATCATGAAATGAATATTAATTTAAAATTCTCTTCCTAATAAATAGCGTAAAGAATACCATTTCATAGGAAACTGAATAAATACTACGTTTCTATTTATGCAAATATTGAGATTTTTAAATACTAAGAATGAAAGATTAATATAGAAATTCATAGAAAATTTATAAGGAAATCCTTGAAATATAAACAATTACAATTTTCTAAATTAATCAAAATCATCATCAACTGCATTCATGTTCAATGCTAGAAATTTGAATCAAAATGTCGAAAAGCGGAAAACTAAATATCCTGTTTATGGGTGGCTTAGAAGATCTAAGAAAAATAACATAGAAAATAATAATACATAAAAACTCGTTCAATTTTTTTTTTTACTCCTGATAACAAGAATTTCTACTTTTTGAATTATTATTTATTAATAATGAGAAATGCTGCAAATTTCCAACAATTAATAATGAATATATTTACCAAAATAAATAATTATTAGTTGGAAAACGAGTTCTCATTTAATCAGGTCAAATTTTAAATTCTCTTTAGTAGTATTACATAATAAACTTTAAATTTTTCTGGAATAGTATCCTTAATTCTTGATGCAATTTTTTCGTTTTACACTTTAAAAAAGGTACATCATATAGCTAATTTTGTATTTCATTAAATAGATGAAAATAAAAGTTAAAACTGTAATTAAGATATACTTTTTTATGTAAAGAAATATAACTGGTATGACAGTTTTATTATACTTTAAAAATTTTATTTATGTCTTTCATTTTTTATAAAGAAATATTCTTATCAATTTTTACAACTTCAGGACAAAAAGCAGAAAAAAGAATTTTTAACTTTTCATCCTGCAACATAGATAATTGAATGGCAAAAGTTAAAAATAAAACAATTTAAATATGTCTTATTTAATAGATTTTTAGAATTAATCTACTAAGTTATATATAAAATAAATTTATATTGATAATTTAATAATCATGTGTCACTCGAAGATCCTATTCTTGTGGTACATGATTATTAAATTATGGGTTCTATATTTGTGTGTCACTAATTTTCTCTATTGTGTTAATATTTTCATATACTGCGTCATTTCCTTTCCTCGTGAACTGTAATTGCTTACCACGAATATAAGTTCTTTTTATCAATCAATAAATTTCGAATTCACATTCATAACTGTTCCAATTGTAGCCGGTTTTTCTGTCAGAAACATAACACTTTTCCCAAAGATAACTTGAAAACATAAATTGTACATCCATTTCAAGTAACAATATTTAGTTTTTGAGAAATCTGTTCATCTTTTTAAAATAAAGTAAGTCGTAAAATTTAAGAAATCAAGATAAAAAAGATTACGTACAGAAATTAAGCTCGATATTTTAATAAATTTTTCACTAATTTACTGGTGCTAATATTTTTCGATTGAAACAAACTGTGAGAAGGGTTTAATAGAATATTAATTTTTTAAAACTAAAATTAACTGTTTAACTACTATTGATAAAAGTGACATGAACACAACAAAAAACTTATTTAAAATGTTCATTTATATATTATAAAAATTAAAAATAAATTTCTTCATTTATCAACGTCCCGTATTTATACTGTAAAGAATAACGTTTATTATTATTAATAAATAATAAAAATTCCCTAAATTTCTTAATTTTAATGAACTTTTCTACAATATTTTAAACATAGTTTTAAATACTTTCTATACTATTCGGGATAAATGAATCATTTTTCCATATAATTCTGTATTCTGATTCTATTTTTTGACGTATGTCATTGTAAATATTTAAGGATGGAAGATTAAATGTATCGGAAATATTTTTATGAATTTCAAATTCATTATTTCTGAATAGATTCTTCAACACGTAAGAAGGTATATGAGCTTATTTTCTTATCAGATTACATTACAACCAAAATACTTGAGTAAGAAAGAATCATAAAATTAAATAATTTAAATTATTTAGATTATTTAAAAATTATAATTTTAATACTAGCAAGATAAATGGGGTTTATTGACTGTCTTTATACAATTTCATTCTAGATAGTACAGCTGATTGAAAAAGATTATCTTTTTATGATTTTTTTCTTTCCCTGTAAATAACAATTTTTTGCAGTAGTTTATCTCTTTTGATCTAATTTTTCTTTATAATTCACATTCCTATCAAAACTGCTTCTACATATTTCCGATAATCAAGAAGTCTCAAAATTCATTTATGCATTTAGAAACTAATAAGTCAAATAATTAGGATTCAGAACATTTTTAACAGTTGTAAATGCTCCCAGGGAGAGATGAACTTTAGGTTATCTAAATAAATAGGTTTTGTCCCCTTTTGAGCTTCCTTTTCAAACGAGGTTAAGTTAACGGCAAGATGATAAAAAACAAGTATATTTTAATCAATTGTTATAATGAGTAAAACAATTGCTTAGCTGAAAATATAATCTACATTATTAGATTAGAATGTACATTGCTTAATGAATTATGTAGATTAAAAACATTGTCTTCCTTAATGATGTGCAGTAAAAAATCGTGATGGACAAATAAATGGGAAAGAATATTAATGGAATATTATTTTAATACAACAAAAAATGTTATTTCAAAATAAGTTATGATGATCATCAATATTATCAAAAGTCTTGCTAATCCGTGACATTTTAATAACCAGTTCTTCTTACTGCAGTTCAATCATAATTATTTTTCAAATATAAAATATAAAATAAAAGACACAAACCATGTAGGACAAATAATGTTCAAAAATTTATATATTCCAAAATATAAAATAATTATATTATGACAGTTAGTATTAGTATTAAAATATGAATGAGAATTCATGGTAGTTATTGAACTCATGTGATAAATTGAAATTTTTGTTATAAATTAAAATTTACAAAGCATGTTATTATTGATAGAAGCTTTTAATTATTTTTAAAACATATTTATTTATTTGATGTAAACTTTTATGAGTTTTCCACTAGAATTATTTGCAAAATACTATCATTTTTATATAAAAGCATACATTCCAATAATTCTTTATTTGTTCTCTGAAACATATTACTGTAATTATGTTTGTATAATAATTTTTTTCCTAATAATCATTTCATTGTTTAGCATTCTTTTAAGATGTTTATAAGACAAAAGTTTTCGTCTTTGAAAATTATTCATGAGGGGACTAATTTATTTTGAAGTTTTAAAGGTTTAAATTTTATTTCTTATTTTTATGATTTCAAAATAAATTATACCTATGACACAAATTTTACACATTAGAACTTACTCTGGATTTCAAGTTCAGAAAAAGAGAAAATATTTAACAAATACAGTTAAGTTGATTTGATTAGGTAAAAAAGTTAATCAAAAAAACTAATTATCTATAATAATTTGTGACTTATTGCAAAGTTTTCATTTCGAGGAAGAATTGCTTGAATATTACTTTACTGCAAAATTGTAGCACTTCCAGCAGTTTATAGAAATTCTGAGTGAAATATTATGATTTATAACCCACAAAAATATAAGAGACATGATTTTAATTTCGTTATTCACTCTTTGGATTAGTCACCGACATAACTTAATACTTCAACAAAACATGTAGCAATACAGCTTATAGCTACTAAAGAATATCTGCATTCTTATTTCAAAAACTACTTTACTTTTCCATAATACACACATTTATATTGTAAAATAAACAATATATTTATACTGTAACATAATTTAAATTTTTTATTATTCGTACTTTTAATTATCAATTTAATTGTTATTTCACTGAATTTAACTTTAAAAGTTCATACAGTTCAAATATACTTTTATCCCAAGAAAATTTCAACCTTTCCCTTTATGGCAAAATTCAAATTCCATCTTCTTTGTTCGTAAACTCATATAAATTATCTCATTGAACGCAAATGAATTATCTTTACTCAAATTTTTATATACTTTCTATTTAAACGGAACAAAATATCAATTTCATTTTGATTTATCACAATCAATTTGAATTCTAGGAAGATGCGATATATTTATTGTTGATACAGTTTAGAAAGTAAAGTACTAACTTTTTTTTTTAACAATTTCATGGATTATTCAGCGTATTGTCGGTAATTCGTTTACCTGTCATGAAAATTTAGTAAAAAATCGTAAAATACTTTCGTAAAACCATAAAAAACACTTATGGTTATAAACAGACTAAAGACTCTTCCTCTCGACTTCTAGAATAGATTTCGGGAAGATTTCTAATACATTTCCAAATCAATAAATTTAATAATATCAAAGGCAAATCTTACTTAATTTTAAGGGTAAATGCAGATGCATTTATCTTTAAAATGTAAGCAACAGAATACTCATTAGAAAAAGTTTAACCACTATGAAAACAAGCAATATGATTAAGATGAATCAACTTGAACATGTCGGTGTGTTCAAGAGAAAGTAGATAAATTGCTACTTTTCTATTCTTTTTATTTCTTATTCATTGTTTTATTCCCATATTCAAAAGACATTTATTTAACTAGAATATCGAGTTAAATATTCATTGATATATTAAAATCCTAAGTTCGCTTTCTAATGCCTATAAAAATATTTTCATTATTATAAATTTGACAGTGAAAACAATTCTTTAAACTAAACTAGTTAAAATAAGAAACATTATTCCATAATTTTTAACAAAATTGCTAACAATGAAAAATATTTTTAAAACGAAAATTCTGCAACACATTAATTCTGTAGAATATCAAACAGTTTTCATTTCAAATATTTACACTGGCAAAGCCTTTGCTTTACAAAAAAGGATGATACGAAATAAACCTTGGGATACGGAAGATAGTAGTTTTAGAAATAGAAGATAAAAATACGTAAAATTCGTAAGATACACAAGAGCGAAGACATGGGGAGGAAAGGTTAAGAAACTCCCATCTACACGAAATTTCAGCAACCAAAAAGTTAAAAAAAAAAAAAAAATTATATCGATAATGTGTAGATTGAAACATCAATCCACTTCAATGTATAAATAAAATTATAAGGCATAAAAACAGAAAAAATATTAAGTTATATCATTTGGATAAGTATTAGTAATTAATTTTAATTCAATAAAGTCTGACAATTAAGCAGCAAAATTTTAAAGTCTGTTCGTATAATTTTTTTTTTCCAAAATATGTCTTAGGCAAATGTTCTGACAGATTTGGTGTAATCCAAAGTAAAAATCCCAATAATAAATAAAGAAGAACATTTCCATGGATTACTTTTTACAAATGTAATGAAGTATAAGTTGGTCAAGATTAAGCAAAAATAAACTACAGAAAATGTATTCAAAAAGATATGTGTAACACAATGCTATTGACAAATAGGATATGAACATGAAATCAAATTTGTTAATGGACTTAATGTTAATAAAATCAATTAACCGTTTTGTGAAACAGATTATTAGCATGGAAACGGCAAAGGAAATTTATTATGATATGAAATTTGTATCAGCATTTAACGAAAAATAAATGAAAACAAAAATATATTAATCAATTGAGAATTCATTCCTAAATCTGCCTGGCTTAATACAACATTAAATTATTTTATTTCTATATTTTAGAAAAAGATATCACAAAAATTCATCAGTAGATGAAAAAGTAAATGATAATGATTTTTTTTTCAAATAATTTATTATTATATAGTATTTTGATGTATAACACCTAATTTTTTAGCTTATAACAGAAATGGATTTTATATATATAGAAGACATTATTTAAAGAATCATTTCCCATTTTGTAAATAATTTTGTGTTATCCCATAATTACCAAGTATCAAAATATTCTATAATATTCTAAGGTATCTGCATCAAAATTATTTAAAACTCATATTGAAAATATTAACAATTCTGATTCTTAAAATCTCTTCAAGTGATTAAATGGATAGGCATAAATATATTATCAGTTGCAAGTTGGCAATATATATATATTTGTGTGTGTGTATATATATATATATATATATATATATATATATATATATATATATATATATATATATATATATATATATATATATATATATATATATATATATATATATATATCATTTTATTGTGAACAAATAAAGAAATAAAATCAATGAAATCGAAATTAAACCAAAATGATATTTAACACATATGTGGTTATATTTGAATAGAAGCAAATTTGGCAGAGTGAAATGGAAATAATAACTATCGAGAGCTAATTGATATAAAATTCTTTAATCGAAACTTAAATTCAACAATGCGTCCATTTCCAAAATTTAACATTCAAAAGAAAATGTTAGTTTTTTTAGAAACTTGGAAACTAATACAAATTGTGAAAGGAATGTAACTCACTGTAACGATAGATGTGAATATTTCATACAGTTTCGTAAAGAGAAATATGTAAAAAAGGAATCAATAAGTCAGTCATCATGGTGTAGGACTACAAGATCTGTATGTAAATGTGAATAAAATGTGCTCAGAACTTAGATAAGATTTGTTTTCTCAATAAATATATTTCTACGACTTCAAGAAGGTTAATTGAAGATCCTTTCGTTCTGCCGGACGAATTGAAGTAAAACAATGAATTGCAAATGTTGTTTGGTTCTTAGGCTTTCATCATTAAATAATTTTATGATTATGGAAGCTATTCCAAACTTGCCAAACAATCAGTTGATCTATGTTGGAACTATCAAGGATTGCGTCTCCGGCACAGCATCGATTCAGTACTTCATTCTCTAATGTCACACACGTATCGGTGATATAGTTAACCATTTACACAAGTGTGACATTCGAAAAGGAAGTGAGCATTAACGCAACTGCTGTTTTCTGAAGGCAACATAATAAGGAAACTATGCCAATTGCAGTGTGTTTTTCTTCTATCCGTTTAATCAGTTTAACGAAATTATTATCGTTGATATATCAAGTTACCTTGTTTTGATTAAACAAAGTAATGTCCAAGGATGAATTTACCATGCAGCACTATTATTAGAGTATACGAATTTGGAGATCACAATGCATATGCTTTCTTCCCAGAACATCACGGATTCTAAGGAGGAAACATCAAGATGGAGGAGGGAATTACTTTAAGATATCGCAGCGACCTGCACGGTGGGCTTCTGTGAGTGTTATACAGTATCAAAATCAAATCCTAAACTCCATTGTAAGAGTGCACTGTGCCCACCAGTTACTGTTTGGCTTATTTTAATGAATAATAATGAAATTTATCATTCATATATCAGTCGACATTAGCAACTACTTCGAAAGGGACTGCTCGTATGAAGTTATTGGAATAATCTTCCGATCCAATCTCAATAGAAAATCTGTGGAATGCTTTCAGTCATTCTGTGTGCAAGCGTTTTACACCTCTGGCTGTGTGTGTGTGTGTGTGTGTGTGTGTGTGTGTGTGTGTGTGTGTGTGTGTGTGTGTGTGTGTGTGTGTGTGTGTGTGTGTGTGTGTGTGTGTGTGTGTGTGTGTGTGTGTGTGTGTGTGTGTGTGTGTGTGTGTGTGTGTGTGTGTGTGTGTGTGTGTGTGTGTGTGTGTGTGTGTGTGTGTGTGTGTGTGTGTGTGTGTGTGTGTGTGTGTGTGTGTGTGTGTGTGTGTGTGTGTGTGTGTGTGTGTGTGTGTGTGTGTGTGTGTGTGTGTGTGTGTGTGTGTGTGTGTGTGTGTGTGTGTGTGTGTGTGTGTGTGTGTGTGTGTGTGTGTGTGTGTGTGTGTGTGTGTGTGTGTGTGTGTGTGTGTGTGTGTGTGTGTGTGTGTGTGTGTGTGTGTGTGTGTGTGATTGCATAAAATAAAATCTTTTATTTTAAGCAAATTTAATATTATTTTAATATTGTAGTTATTTAGCATGCTCCCTAAATTAACATGTCTGCTACTTTCCTGGTATATTTCGCATCAAACAAAGCAGTATTTCTTGATTTTTTTCGTCTTTCACCATTATGTTCTCAACTTTTTAAGTGAATGTATTTTAGCACTCAAGAAATGAAGAAGATGTTTCACAGATTGATTTATATAAAATTTTTTAACTCAACTAACTAAATTATAAACATGAATATAAATATTAGTTATACTAATATATATTTCCGAATCATAACAATGCTCTTACAGAGAGAAAATGAAGCCAACAATATTTGAGTTTTAATAAGAGCGGCGATAAACTAACCCTGAACAAAACTGAAGTGAAATTAAAATGCAATTGATATATCAGTAGTGTTCACGAGTGTCAAGGTAAAAAATTTACATTTTCTTTCAATTAAATGTCGCAACTAAAGTCGTAATTACTAATTCGAAGCATCACATTTAATTGTTATTAGATTCACGTAGATAGTCTGTGATTTTCTGATACGATATGGTTATCTGTTAATTTGTTTCGTAATACAAAATTTAGCATGTTCTAATAATAGATTTTTTTAAATGGAAAAAAAAAAACTTTTATACAATCATAAAAATTCACAATATAAGAAAAGATTATAAATAAAATATCAATTTATTTCAAAGACTCATGAATGAATAAAATTTTCCTACATTTAATTAAAGAAACAAGCAAACACACTTTATTATAAGGAGCAAAATTTTATCGCTGAATGTTAAGATTTTGTCTCTGTGCTTACCTTTCTGATAAAGTCGTCTTGAAGCGGTCATTGGAAAGCACGCTTGACCAGAAGGTAATGAGATCAATCGTGACCTGAAATAAAACCGTCGTATTGATACAACACTACATAAATAATAAGAAAAAAACTACCTCTTGATTTTAATCATTTCATATTTTATTCGATAAAAAATTATTCTTTTTTAAAAAAAGGAAAGTTTATGGCTAATTTTTATTAAAGAACTAAGAAAAAGTGTTATAGTGATATAAAAGTTGTAAGCAATAACTATTCAAAATTAGCTCTAGTTTTTTGAATAATTATATTTTGAAGCAATTAAAATCAACCGTAAAAATTCGCAGTGATAATTCAAACGAACACGCAATTCCTATTCAGTGTCACAATGTGATTTTAAGCGACATGATACACCAGAAAAGCTGACAGTGAATGTGAATTTATAATATTACATGAGTTCAAGAAAAATGGCACACATAAATATTCTCTTTAGATGATAAAAACTTATCGGATATTTGACACCAAAAGCTTTTATTGCAATCTTTTATATTATTTAAGTAAGCTTTTATTATTTAAGAATTCAATATAAAACTAAGTAAGAATTTTTTTTCTCTCGCTTGAATTTTTTAAAAATATAATCACATTCTTTCATAGTTAAGATATAATTATGAGAGCATAAAGAATTTGATCATATGTATATCTAAATTGATATATATGAATAAAAACGTGCAATGAAATCATTGACTATTTTCTATCAGTATCATCAGAACGCTACTAACATCAATGAAAAGATTCAAATCCATTTTTATTTTTTTAAGCTCGAGTATTTTTATTATACAAATGTACATAACGATTATTCGACAGAGTTTAATCTGTTAAATAAACAGTATCGTATGTGTATATAATGTGATATGCATGAATAAAATTGTACGGTGAAACGCATTGACATAATCTATTTTCTATCGGTATCATGAGAACACCAGTAACATCAATAAGAAGATTTAACTGCATTTTTATTTATTTTTACTATACAAGTCATTCAGAATATAATTGAAAGTGATACTGCTTATTTGACAGATAGAGTCGAATTAAAAATTTGCATTGGTATAATTAACTGTAAGTGATATAAAACTCTAACATATTTCAGGAGTTAAAAGTTTCATCAATTGTGATCTGAATACATTTAATTAAGATTTAAATTACATTTAAAATTACAGAGAATATTTTTCCTAAATATAAATAAAAATAGCCAAAGTTATATCTCATTTATAATATCTATCGGTATTTATTATAGTGTATAGGAATTTGTTATTATCAGTTTAACCAATAAAATAACTCGATTAATTTGACATCGCGTAATAATCAGCCTAACAGTGAGAGATTATTGTAAATCCCATTTTTAGAATCCATTGCATATTATTCCTTCCGGAAAGAAATTTTTTAGACAGCAAGCTGTATTCACGTATGTTGCACAGGAAGAATCCCTGAAAACGCCCAGTTACCCATTCCAATATATGAGTATGCAGAAAGTAAAATCACAACACCCATATTCCATTTTTCAACAGTGTCTGGGATCGAACCCAATGCTTTTCATTATAAATATAGCACGTTTCGAACATGAGTTCAACCCTTACAAATGTATGAGATTTGATACTGCATAGTAGATAACTTAACAGACAAAGTTCATTGTAGCGCATTTTAATGTTCACCGCGTAATTTACTTTCCGGAAGGACTTTTAAAAGAAAGTGTGGGTCGTTTTCATAGATCGTAAGGTAGGAAACCTGGAATACACCCATCAAGCAGAGATTCATGCATAAGATAGAAGCGTAATATTCATCTCCCGTTTCTCAACAATCACTGGGATAGTACATGGGACCTGGTGCTCCGCAGAGCGCTGTCCTACCACTAAGCCACCTTGATCACATCATAAACACATTTAGAACACTATTGCTTTCATTAGACATTTGAGAACCAGTTTTTAAAATGATTACTATATGTGTTATAAATTATGCAGCACTACATATATATGTTTCAACTAAACAAGAATATAAAAAATTTTTACTAAGAAATATAAGTTTCTAGGAATCGCATTCAGCTGAATACTATGACATGCGATGCTTTAAACTATCATGCTTAAATAAACATGTATATAAATTAATTAAACATTGTTAAATACATTACATTATAAAATAGTACAAACACAAATAAAAAATTTTTCAATCCTTTTTTCAATTTTATGAGCGAATACATCTTTTAATTTTACACGAAGCGTTAAGCAAAAAACATTTACGAGAATGAAAAAATACTTTACATCACAAATTATTATATCGCTTATCTCTGCCAATTTTAAGAAAGTATAAGATGGATATTTGATTTTATAATTTTAAGTAGAAGGAAAATTTTCTTTAATATCTCTATTGTGACTTGCGAATGAAAAAAAAGTTAAATACAGTATGTCTTTTTTCAAGTTACATATTTTGAAATTAAATTTGTTCTGAAATAAAATTTTATTTGATTTAAAATAATTTTTAATTAAAAATACGAATCTTTAACAAAAAATTTGTTTTTACTAAGTTTTGCTTCTAAATTATTTTATAAATGCATTTTAATACATACATTGCTTAATATATCATTTATTTACAAAGCCTGATTTTCAACGATAAAAATCTATTAAGCAAATTTAAACTATATATAACTGATTCTTGTAAGTGAGAAGTAATAATACTTTAATTTACAGTAAAAATTTTATATCATAAATTTTTAGAATTTTTACTTTTACGTATCAAAACCATTTTGGGCAATTTTATCTAAGTTAATGATTTGCAAAGCGTAAAGAGAGAAAGATGAAAACTATGTAAAACAAAAAAACGCTTAATGATCAGCGTTGCCAAGAGAATAAAATATTCTCTCGGCAATGCAAATCATATATCGCCTCCATATTTCTTAAAATACAAATGAATAGTTAAAAAAAATTAAGCTTCAAAATTTTAAAAAAAATGACAAAATTTAAATTTGCTTTAAGTAGAAGAGGGAAATGTGCTTTCTAAAATGATAATATAAGCAAGATCGATGGATATTTTGTATTACAAATAACTTATTGATAGTTCTTAAAATGATCATAAATCAAAAAGGCATGGTTTTGAGTTGTATAATTATATATATATATATATATATATATATATATATATATATATATATATATATATATATATATATATATATATATATATAAATACAACATTCTGTCCTAGGTAAACTATAATCCTTGTTTAAAATAATTTTATATTTATTCTCTATATATAAACTTATTAAAAAATTAGATTTTTGTCTAACAAAAAGAAATTTGAATCGAAAATTATTATAATTCACATAAAAATAATTAGCGAGATAAAGTTGACGAGACATCTGGAATAAAGGGTAAGTTCTAAAATTCATATCCTAAAAAATATAAGCATTTTCTACTAACTTTGACAAAAAAACTGGAAAAAAATGCTTACTTTACCAAACTTAATTATTAATGTTTATTCTAAGTATGAAATCAAGTGAAATACAAATCTTTCTACTGATTATTTAAAATCATGTGGAAACATTTTATTATGAAATATAGAATTTAATAAATTTAAAGAACATTTTAAAATGCATTTTATACATTAGTTTGAAAATATACCAGATTTTGTTAATAGATAATAACCTTTATTAATACAAATCTTTATTGAACTGAAATCTTAATATTGATTTGTCTTATGCAAATTTCAATATTTTTAAAAACTCTGGTTGTATATTTCACCATAAATGCATAGAACGTATGCTGATTAAATTAAAAACTTTTATTTAATCTAATCTGATTTCTTGATTTTTATTTGATTAAGATAAATGAAATATTAAAGAATATAATACATTTTCAAACTTTTCACGTATGCATAATTTAATAATGAATAATAATATACAAGGAATTATCTATCTTTGAAATGCATATTTACAAAACATTAGTAATTTCCTAAATATTTATTTATTTTTATTATATACGCAATATGGAAATAAGTTATGTATTTGCAAAATAAACGGTTATTACTCTTAAAGATTGAATCTTGTAAAACATAAGACCCATCAACTAGAAAGAATCCTTGACAGTTTGCGATTTTTTGTTTGACTAGAAATTTTGTTTGCATTGAGCATTTTCATTATCACGTGACTCATGCAATTTTCCTGCAACGAAAAACTCTTTTAGACTGCTCAACATCTCAAAAGGCTCTCTCAATGTTAAATTTTGAAAGATGCTTCAAAGCATCCGAATACAACATTAGAATGTAAATTTAAATAAAATTTATTAGAATATTGTTTTATTAAATTATTATATAAGAAACAAGATAAACAAAGAGGAATTATTTTATGCATTTTATATTTTTGTATATCGTAAATTTGCTTTAGTACACGATAGCACATAACTCAGAAATGAAGCTATTATTGCTTCATTTCTGAGTTATGTGCCCAAAGGGGACTGGGAAGCCCAAAGGTTCATCAAAGCCCGCGACGTAAAGAATTTAAGTAATTAAACCAAAATTAATTAAAAAATAATTCATTTTTATTTAAATTTTAAACGAAATATTATTTTTCTTCGAAAGAATCGAAGAAAATAAATGAATAATTATATCAAATCGTAAAATTTGCTGAATGCGCATGTATACACAAAAAAATATAGACATCATGTATACACAAAAAAAATGTATATAACTTTGATTTAGCTACGAAATATTTTACGAAGTAAGATGTAAATGATTCCTGAACTGTCTTATCTTTAACTCCTACTAATCCAAATTTATTATAACTTATTAGATATGTATAACTAATTAAGTGTCTGAGAAGATTTCATTCTAACAATTAAGATCCTTTAAACTAAATTCTTTCGTTTATTTGTTAGCATGTTTCAATATCTTAAATGAAATTACCTCTAATTAAATTTTAAAATTAATTTTTTAATGCTTAGCAATTAAAAATTCATGTATTCTCCCTTGACTGTTGTGAGAATCAAATTCGACTGGCAAATTGATCAATGAAAAAATTTAAACAATTTGAAAATGATTTCAGAAACATTACAGCTATTATAAATAGGAACTCGATTAATTTAGAAATTTTAAATATTTAGAGAAATTTTAACCCATTATATTGATTCAAATATTTTAAAATTATTCATTTTTCAATATTTTTATCTTCATAGAAAAAACATAGATAGCCAATATTTTCTAATAAATTTGAAACCTTTATAAAAACATCATTCTCATAAATTGGCCATAAATATTAAGAAGTAAGATCTAATAATATAAACTAAGAATGATTTAAATACATTTTATAATAACAATTTATTTACTATTCAATTTTAAATTTTCCTATTAGCTTACATTGTAACAATTTATGAACAGTCTATATCTAAATTAAATGAGGGATGCAATCACCGGGTCATCAAATTTCAAGTAAAAAAGAACTGAATAGAAATAGAAAAAATTCGTCTCTTTTCAATCTTAACTACTCCAACGATTGTGAGATATATTCAGATTAAAATTTACTTAACTTCTATAAACCTTTAGAAAATTAAATAAAGTATTTGAAATAACTTAATTTAGGAAGTTTATAAAACTGAAACTTAATAAGGATCTAATATTTTTATATATTAAGTCATTACATGCTCGCTAAATAATTAGTATCCATTGCGCTTCATGTAAATAAACCACTTCAAATATACGTCACTTTTCTTATATTCTAATTAATTTTGTGAAATAAAAATAGTACCATAAGAAGGAAAAATGACGAATTTTTATTTATGTTATGGTAAGCTTTATATTCTCATTATCTAAAGATTTCGATGAAATACTCCTTTATAAGTTTGTAAATAAAACTGAAATGAAAATTTATTTTTCTATTTTTGGCAGAAAGCAGCTTGATTTCCTTCAAAGAGAACAACTTCTCATGCTTATTTTTAAAAGCAACTTTCTTTGAATAATAATTTCCATCTGAGTTACATAAAAAATATAAACAGCGTGGAATGCTATCTGACCTCAATCAATGGCATTTAACAACGATACAGCCTTGGATTTTTGTCAGGTAAACGACGAGAACTAAATTCGTAAATAAAACTCTTTGTTTTGTCAAATATGCCTATGTTCGGAAATACATAGCTAGACGTTGTTTTATCACAAGCTCTTTAGGTTTAACAAAAAAATTATATGGAAAATAATGAGAGAACCTTTCTTAATTCATTTCACCGCTCCAGTGAACCAGTCTTTCCGTGTATACTACTTGCTTTGAATATTGAGGTTCCGATTTCGTATAGTAGTATATAATTTATAGCCTCTTTCAAAAGTTCATTTTTGGAGTTCTGATTCATTTTAGAAAAATTGATTCATTCCTATGGAAATTCTTTCCTACGTCAAAAATCCTGGTTCCAATTTTATGGTCTAATGAGAAGCAATTTATTCAATTCATAAAATTCCTATTTCCTGCATTTTACTGGCATTTTTTTTGTAAGGCAGTTTTTAATATCGCAATTATTTGGACTATTTTTTCATCACTTGACTAGGAAATAAATAAACTACGCATACATTATTTATTTGAAATATATTATTCGAAATGTAGAAATAAGTGCATATAAAACTCACATGTTTTGAAATTTGATATAAACAATGTAGAAATAATTCAAAACAATTTTTCTAATTAGCAAAATATAATATAATAAATATAAATAAAATTCAACTGAAACCGTTATTTTAGTTTTTACAGGAATGACTAAGAAAATATAAGCAAATAATGACTGAGAAAATACAAACAAAAAGAATCACTATTTCTTACAACTAGTTTTATTTGTATTGTCTAATAAATATCTAAAAGTGACTGTCTATGTCAACATAAATTAATTAATGATGAATGTAACAAACAAATTTTAAGGTCAAATATAATAAAGCGGTACTCAGAAAATGTCCTTTCTTTAATAATTTTTATTATAACAACAGTTAACTCGTGATTTCAAAAGAATGTGTTCTCGCATAGTTTGTATCCAAAGCTATCCCAGAAGTAAATCTGAAAAAAGGGATAAATTTATACTATCAATTAATTCTCAAAATGTCATTTTCCTCTCAGGGCTGAAAACAGCGAGTGGAGCTAAAAAATAATTGAACAAAACACTCGCACTAAAGAAAAAAATATCTTCACACACTAATTCATCAAAACAGTGCAGATTCAAGCCAAAAAATTTGCATATTTAATACTAATAAATGAAAATATTTCGCACATCAGTAGTTAGTAGAGCATCATTATTTTTTTTTTTTTCGAACAATAAACACAAGAAGGGAATTCTTATAATTTAGTAATGTACATAGAAATTATATTTTAAAAACGAAGTTGAAAGTGTTAAATATGCTGACTATAATGTTTAAAAGAAAGGACATATGCAATATATATTAAAAATATTTAATGCAAATATTCATGTATGTGCATAAGAATCTTGCACAGGTAAAAATAATAATGGTCACATACACGCATTCCCAATTAAATCATATCAGTTCATGTTAAAAGTCAGTTAACGCGTTTACCAATATTTAAGAAAGTACCAAAATAGTGAGTAACAGAATGTAAGATATTATGGAAGAAAAGAATCAATAATAAATTCATAGAAATTTACGAGTTTTATTAAAAAATAGATAATTCCGTGTATATTATTATTCATTAATAAATTATGCAATAATGCATGTGTGCTACAATATGTAGTAGATGGAAGAAACTGTGCTTATATAATTTACATATAAAAGTTGACTTCAAAGTATTGTATATAAATTACTTATTCATAGAAATACACCACTGAAATATATTCCTTAATCCATGATATCCAATAGCATTAATTCTTCAAAATATCATATAAATTGTAGCTTTTGCTTAAAAATCCATATAAATTGAAAAAAATTACTCAAGGTGAAATTAATTTTTTATTATTAAATTAATTTACTTCTGCACGTATAACAAATGACAAAATATTGCAAAAATAATTTAGTAGAAAAATATTTTGATTTATATATGCTAGGAAAATGAAATAATACAAAAATTTTAATCTTGTATTAATTCCAATTCCTCCAACTATGAGCATTTTTTATTTTGAATATTTCTTTTATGAGAGTAAATAATATGAAATTTAAACACAGAATTAAAAAGCTTACAAAAATAAGTTGCTTAATAAGCTTTAAATAGGAAGTTTGAACTTTTTCATTAGAAAACTAGATTATGAACATATTTCCGTTGTTACAAAATTGTTTCAAATAATATGAAGCGTTTTTCCAGGTAAAGTTCGCTGAAAGAATGGATCATAATTCTGAAAGTAATCATCATAAACAAAATACAGTCTCCTTTCAAAATTTTCTCTTAAAAAATCTATTCTTTTTTGATACAGTGATAATTATTCTGATTGTTGCTAATACTATGAAAATGAATCATAATTATGAAAGTGTCAATAAAATCATCATTAACAAAGTATATTCTTCATTTAAAAATTTTGTTTTAAAAAATGTATTATTTTTGTTTTGATACTGTGACAGTGTAAAATACGCAGTAACTTATCGTAGTTAAGTGCAATGTTTTATTCTTAATTTGTCAATTATTTTCATACAGACTTCTAACACATTTTAATTTGATTAACGATTGCCAAACAGGAAAAAAAAAAGCAAATCAAACTAGCCTGTACAAAGATGTTGAAATTAGTTATTTATAATCCAAATCTTGTTCCTGAAAAGTGCGTATCCGACAGTTAGCCTTCATAAGTTCTTGAAAATTGTATTAAATTGTCGGCCTTCATTTAAATTATTGCATTATTGCAGAGGCGGTTATTGATAATATTAACAAGAAACGCTTGCTGGCTTTTCATATTATAATGAGTTTCACCATAACAACTAAGCAGGTAATTTAAAATGATTATTTTCATCTAATAAATATGCATATATTCTACAAGAGTTTTAAATGTTATATTTTGCACTAATTACAAATGTAGGTATATATAAAATGGAAAGTGAAATAGTTATTTGAAAATTTAAGATTAAATACATTGAAAATGATTCAACAACAATATATTTAAAGAATAATTATTGTTAAATTTTAGAAATTATTAAAACAATTCATAAATTTAAACATTTGCTGATAAGTTAAATGTGATTAATTTATAAAAGCAAAAAGTTTTAAAAAATTAAATACCTCAAGAAAACAGAGTTTATGGATATGTGAAACATGAATAATTATATTTATTTTCTCAAATTATAAATTTCTCACACTCAAATAAACTTGTATCTTAATATTTCTGGGCAAAACAATAAGACATTCTAATGATTCATTACAATTGATCAAATCATTTAACATTTTCTAATTAAGTATTCCCCTCTGCAGTTGGAACACAAGATTTTTACACCTGAACAATATTCGATTTAAAAATATATAGATTGCTTTATATATCGACACATAAAAAGATAATCAATTTTCAGTTTGATTTTCTTTTTATGTGTCGCACATTTATTTATTCATTCGTTACACTTCGGTTTCTAATTCATTAATTCAGACTTTTTTCTGAGAGTTATTCAAAATTGCATTTTGCTTCAAGACAATATTGGAATAATTAGTCTCTTTTGCACTATTTAAGTGTTCCATTTTGATTTTATTAATTTTAAGTACTTTATTTTCATCAATTGAGTTCAAAACGAGAATATTAAATAATTTGCAAAAGATACTTAGATCATTTCTAGTACGTACATTTTTTGTGATTTTCTTTTCTATACATAATTTATCCGTGTTATTTGCCAATCTCCAAAATTGGTTATTTTGGTGACCATTTCATGAAGACGTAAATAAAACCAAAAGCTAAGTTTAAATGTACTTTATTGATTTTGAACTAAATCCAGGAATTGGTTAATGAGATAAAATCAAAAAACATAGTTAATTGTTCCATAGTTTTAAGCCTAAATAATAAAGTCAACATCTGAGTTAGTATCTATTTCTGAAAATTTTAAACTAACCGAAAGAAATTAAGATTCAAAGGACATAATGATACGATTATCTTACATGCATTGACATCATACACTCATTCATAAGAAGAAATTAATTTGGTTAAAAAATATCAAGAAATTCATTCCTTCAATAATTGGGCTTCAGCATCTCTAAGCCTCGAGTGAAAGGATAAAGCAATTGATGAACATATTACTTCCCAAATACTAACTGCATATCTGAATTCATGGTTTTATGTGTCTTATGACAACATAAGTACATTTTCATCTAATTAAATGTTACATAATTAAGTTTATTCTGTAGCTATGTGAATATCATTTGCACTCAAGTTTCACCAAATGAATATGATTAAACTGATTAGAGTAACCATGATGCACCAATAATATTTTTAGGAGATTTTTTAATCTATATAATATAAATATATATACACACTGACAAATGAATTAGAAACCAAAGGTCAATAACTTATTAGACCACCTTTGCATGAATAACAGGGGTTATTCCTTATGATATCTAGTTTACTTTCTTCTGGATTGAATTTTTGTTCAGAGAATATCATGCATTAGCTATGAAACTTACTCGCTCTTGTAAATTAGCTCTAGCTTTGTCGCTCTTGTAAATCAGCTCTAGCTCTTTGTCGCTCTAGTAAATTATAACTCTAGCTTTGTCACTCTTGTAAACTACCATAGCTGACAAATTTACTGTGTGATTAAGATCTAGGCTCTGCGGAGGTCAGGGAAAGTGTTTGAAGTCAGACTGATTATCAGGAAATATATTTTGAATACTTCTGGCACAATTTTTAGTTGCATTATCGTCCATGAAGTATCCATCGCCATCAGAGTAAAAATGTGACAAGGCAGGGTGTACTTGATCAGCCAGTAATTTTCTGTATCTCAAGGGGGCATTTATTTCTCCTCGAGGAACGATAAATAATAATGCGCAATAGAACTATAATTACTGGATAGCCATCAGAGTAAAAATGTGACACAGCAGGGTGTACTTGATCAGCCAGTAAATTTCGGTATCTCAAGGGGGTATTTATTTCTCCTTGAGGAACGATAAATAATAATGCGCAATAGAGTATAATTACTGGATAGCCATCAGAGTAAAAATGTGACACAGCAGGGTGTACTTGATCAGTCAGTAAATTTCTGTATCTCAAGGGCATTTATTTATCCTTGAGGTACGATAAATAATAATGCGCAATAGAACTATAATTGGTGGATAGTAGCTGCACCAATAGCTCGAAACATTGCTCCGTTATTAAGCAATTGTTAAGTATAAAAGTTTTTAAAATCATTTAATATTCATTGTCATTATTTATGCGGCATGCGGCACATTTTAAATGATATCCTCTGTTGAAAATTTTGATTTTTAAGTACAACGCGTATCAATAGTTACATAGTTCTCAAAATCAGTATAAAATTTCGCGAATTATCTGTAATCATATATATATATATATATATATATATATATATATATATATATATATATATATATATATATATATATATATATATATATATATATATATCATGTATATGTATATATATATATATTATATATATACTTATATAATTTATATATATATATACTTATATTTAAATTATTTAAATAATCTCTGAATTCAGTAAATATAATGCACATTTTCTTACGATGTGATTGCATTTAACCCAGTCCTTATAGAGATAACAACTATACAAAAGAATTTATTTTTTAATAGAAGTGAATTTATTTATTACTCCCATTATTTAAGCCAATTGATGATTGTTAAAAATTACAGTACATTAAAATAGTCATAAATTTGTTGAGAGTTAATGAGAAATTAAAAAAACAGTCACACACACACACAATAGTATTAAGTTTCATCATGTATCCTTAAAAATTGAAGTAAAATGCTCATTTGCATTTAGTTCAAATCACAATATTTGATGCAAAACATTAAATATTGTGATTTGAACCACATTTCTCAAAATAAGAAAAGTGTTTCAAATCACAATATTTAATGTTTTGCATCTTTGTTAATTTCAAGAATATACTAATAAATTTGCCTTCTTAATATTACATGTTTATGCAAAAAGAAAATTTTTACAAATACCCTTATAAGAACATAAAAGTTATGTAAAACATTAAATTTTCGCAATTTTTTGTTACTTAATACATAAAATTCATTTTATTTAAAATATTTATCCAACTTAAAGTATATGTCTAAGATTGAGTGTGTGAGAGCGATTGCGAAACTACAGAGGACCACTGTATTTTATAGGCACCATTTGTTACGATCTAAATTCTTGGGGTAAAACACAATTGATATTTTGCCTTCTGAGTAGAATATCAAAATTTAAGTACATAACCAATCTTTATAAATACATTTTAGAGAATTTAAAATTAATCTAAGTACATTTTAGAGAATTTAATTTTTAGAATTGTAATTTTTAATTACATATAGCTGAATTTAGCTACCTGGTTGGGAGACAAAAAAGGAGGAAACACAATTGTCGCAGTTATTCCATTCACTAAAATAATCCTCTAGGTTATAATATTTTTTCAAATTTTTGAGATTATATCTTGCTCATTTTGACTGTGTATTAGGTTTTGAATATTCAGCTTGTATCTTTAAAATAAATTTGTCTCCTTATCCTTCACAAAATTTCAATATTTGACTTTTAGCTTATGTATTTAGTGTATCACATATATTGTCTGACTGCGAATAGGGAGGTCCTGGGTTCGAATCCCGGTTCGGGCATGGATGTACTTTCTCTTTCGATCTATCCTGTCTTTGCTCTTTCCTTGTATAAATGGGTTGTGAATGGTTGCCGACCCTATAAACGGGTACCTGTGGCATGTGTGTACTGAGAAAGTCGGACTCCACACCTAAATATGGTTCAGTTGGAAAAGTGGACAGCGCACCGAATAATGCCAGCCTAGCTGTGGCACACGGCAAAAACAACAACACAACATACATTGCCTTCTGAACAGAATGGTTAAACCTCATATTTAATAGTACAATCCATATTTTTGTAATGTAGCATTTTTAAAGTATGTATTCTTTAATAAATTTAATGTGAATCAGATTTAATAATTTATTATGTTTGTTTTTGTTAAAGAATTCACATTGGATACCTTTTTTTATGAGATTTCATAACACTAATTTTGCTCCCTTGAAATTTACCTTTTTCATTCTAAATACTATAGTTACACTTTTAATTAAATACATATTTATTTTTTGATATACTATTAAACTTTGAATTCTTCAGTGCCTTAAGTCTTTCTTCTAAAACGTGATTAGATATAAAATTTTCAACTCTGAAAAGGGAGTTATGAGGAAAGAAATTAAGCAACATAGAAATATTTAAAACTTTTCATTTTAATCAAAGAAATGGATTTCGATAAAATGAGTTAAAGTTGTAAAATTCAACAGTCTTTTACAATTATTTAAAATTTCTAATTATTTCATATATATATATATATATATATATATATATATATATATATATATATATATATATATATATATATATATATATATATATATATATATAAGCTAATGTGAAAAACACACCCGATAGAGTTGAAACAAATATTAACTCTACTTATCTTGTGAATAGTGTAACAAAAACAAATAAATAAAAAGAACAGAATAACAAAAACAAAGCTGCAGTCTGTTTGAAAGTGTTTAAAAAGATAAAAATGTGTTGTTGTGAAAAATAAAATGTACACGTACAATAATAGCAACACATAAACAAAGCGAATGAACACGTAAAATAATAATTTGGAAAATGAATTGAAAATTTACTTTTCCGAATGAATAAAGTAAACAGTATTTAGCAACGAATTAGAGGATTTTCAATGTCATTGTCAAAATAAACTAATGAAATAGATTCGGTTGCTTATATATATATATATATATATATATATATATATATATATATATATATATATATATATATATATATATATATATATATATATATATATATATATATATTAACAGCATATGGGATTTAAAAAAATATTTAAATTTTAACTTTATATTGTAATAGAGTTTTATGATAGTTTATGTTCATTTGGACATCATAACTGTATGTCCAACTACATTATTGTTTATATCAACTAACATAGGCATAACACGTGCATAGCAGATCAGTTTTTATAGTAAGAGTGGAAAGAGATGGCATCACGTGTGTGTTTTTAGGATTGCAGTAATACAAACTTTGCTTTAGTTTTGAATGCTAAAATATATATCTACTATCGGATCAAGTGCACAAGTATTCATCTGGCATGTTTATCGGTGGAAAACGTGTACCTAAATTCCCAGAAAAATTTGCGATATGATAAAATAACATTTGCGATTAATTAATTTTGTCCGAAACACTGGTTTGCACCACTAAGTGAGGTCTTAAAACAAATCGAATAGTGTTGAAGGTTAAAAAATTCCCTTCAGTTGTAAAATTATTATGCAGTGAAAATAGGATTTCCTTCTTCTACGATGTAAAGCCTTTCCTGTAGATGACGTATTTGGGAAAGGGAAAACACACGTTTGCTGAAAAGGGCGAAATTTAAAAAAATTCCCCTTTCAAAATTAAAAATTGAATCGAATGTCCCTAACTTCGAAGCAGTAGATACCATCTTCGAATCCTAGTTCGGTTATGATTGTTTCTTTCTCTCTCTCTGTGTATGTGTTTCTTTATCCCCTCACTTTTGAGGCGAAAATGGTACACCCACTGGGTGCCCCACTGTATATGATGCGATTACATTCTCCCCTTGTAGCGCTGAATAAATATATCTTAATTGCAGCCGAGCATTAGAAAAAAAATTATGTGAATATCGTTGTTTAAAAAACATTACATTATGGAAATATGGATTCTAAGCTATAACTATTTTTCATTACTGCCGGCGATTACACATTAATAACAATTACAAATGGGGCACAAAAAATCATAAACCTCTATTCTTGAAGTGAGCCGAATTCCGGAACGGTCTTCAACACGGTGTAAGAAACTTTACAATTCAAAATCAGCATTAATTGCGGTTTAAACTACGCTGCAAATGCGACAATCAAAAATTCGAAATGAAAAGTAGCTCATGAATACAATGCTTATAATTTCGAAATAATCACAAGAAACGCAGAAAATCTCATATTAGACATAGGATACTCTTTCACATTTTATAATCAAATTCATTACCAAACTATGAATACATTGGTATGATTTGTGCGAAAACTGTTTCGTTTTCACGCTGAAGAGGCACCAAAATATATTTTATAATAATATCAAATTTCCAAAATATTTTACAATATTTTAAAATGTCTCAAAGAACGAGTGTTAAAATCAGTTTGATAAAATGTTTTGGGGTAAAATATGAAAAAAATGTCGTTGAATCATCCATCAAATTTTATGATGGATATTCCAATAGTTTCGACAGCTGACGTTCAGCAATCTAATTCTGATATTTTTCTTTAAAGAGAATAAATCACAGATAAGCCACGCATTTAACTTGCAACTAAATTGTCTGACACAGAACAATTCTTTAAATACATTATAAGGCTCAAGAGAAATGAGTTTCTTATGAAAACTGATAAAAAAATAAAAAGTTAATCGATGATTCCACTGATAAAGTCATTTTGTTACAGAACGTCGAGAAAAATTCAGTAACAAAATATCTAAGAACAAATGAATAATTCCATGTGTTTAGGGGAACATTTATGGAGTGGTTCACTTAAAACTACTTAACTTTCGTAAAGCAATTAAATAAGATTCTTATTTTAATTTATTTGACGTACACATATTGCAGTTAATAATATAAAAAAACTTATTTTAATCAACAGAAAAATTGTCATTTACGGTGTTAATCTTCAAAATAACAGGATAATATATAATGTATATTTAATTGTTGGCAAGTTTTTTTTTTCCATTGGTGACCAATATTTAGGTTAAAAAATAAGATGTTCCGACAAAAAAATGGGTTTACTACTTCAAAATTCGGTACATTAATAATTAATGTACAACAGAGAAAAGGGGAACAAAAATATTTTCACTCTAATTTAACGTAAAGTGGTCAAAATTGGATGCACCATATAAAGTATATATAAAGTTATAGTCCTTTGTCTTTATTTCACTCTTTATTGTTTCATCTAATATGAGATGTGGCCATCTTGTACAGCAATACAAGCATTATAGAGAGCTTTAATAATGTTAATGACAAAATTGATAATGATTGTGGCAATAATATCCATTTATTAAAAGTATAGATTTTAAAGGTTGAATATCCCTGAGATGGGTTTGACTACATGGAATAGTTTTTCATAGAATATCCCACGAATTCTCTGTAATATTAAGTTCAAGAGACTTCGCTGAGCAACCATACAGTGAATACTCTCTTGTTTTAGAAATTTTTCACTGAAAAGGACTTCGTTACAATCTTTATCTGTTCACGAATCCGAAATAAAACGGGGCTCCCATGTGAAACTTTGGGAGGGAATTTATACATCATTTGTTACAGTGAGTAAAGATCTCTCTGAGCTGGCCATCTATACACGGTTTATCTCGATATACTGATTCGAAAATTCTCCGAAGGAGTGACTATTTGGAGACATTATCGTGTCCTCCAAGTGACTGCTCCAGATGTCTGAAACTGTTATTTTAATCTGGAAGCCATCACATATAACATTTATAGACTTAAAGCGAATTTCAATTGGGACTCTTGGATTCTAGCCTACCTGCGTTCTCCATCACTGTTCATCTCTGACTCATATCATAAAGTCACTTTAACTGTAATTTGTGATAGACTGTTTAATTTTAAAAAAATGGAATCACACACATACGCGCGCGCACAAACATAAATTTGTTATTTTCAGAAAACTCACCTTTTAAATTTTTTTTTTTTTTTGAAAGGGTCCTTCTATTTATCAATGAACACTCAACTGAAGTATAAATTGAAATTGTTTCTTAAATTATTCTCTATGTGTGTGTCTCTATGTGTGTGTTATTCTCTATGTATATTTTATCAATCTTCTAATATTATTCTCCTTATAAACACTTTTATTATAACACGACACTTTCTAAATACCTTATAGTAAATTTAACTGTATAGAACTTAAGGTAGCAATTACTAAGTGCAATTAAAACTTTATATATATATATATATATATATATATACTAAGTTATACTATATATCAGAAATATCAATATAGTTAAATTCTTTGTTGTAGAATATAAAGCTACAGCTTTTATTAATAATGATATTTAAAACAAATATTTTTCTATATAATCAAAATACGATTTTTATTTTTTTTAAATATTAAATTTATAGCATATTATATAGTAAATCTATTATTATACTTTTTAAATATTAATTTTTTTAGCACACGCAATTCATTAAATTTCAGTATATAATTTATAAATGTCTTACAATTTCAAACTAAGAATTAAGAATTTACTCAAGTACATTCAGTTTGATTCTTTTATATATACATTAAGGACGGAAAGTTCTTGTTTTCCAGTTCTATCAAATCATGTATTATACATGATAGGATTTGACACTTGGCATTTTTTGCATAGAGAAGAAGTTCATAATTTGCAATAATTTAATATGCCATGCATTGGGTTAGGGAGATCTTGAATAAAAGCATGTTTAAAAGAAGAAAGTATTGAACATAAAATGAAGTTCTAGATGTTATTCACAGAAAATTTTAACAGATTAGAATAATTTTTAGATCATCATTTTGTTATTAATAAAAACAAGAACTTATTAATCAGGGAACATAGCATAATTTATCGAAAACAGTGCTTTATATACAAAGAAATTAGTCAGAAATCAGAAGTGTAAAGGAAAGGCATGTAAAATTAGTGTTTATATACGTTGAAACACAATTAATGTGTTTCTCATTAATGAGATCTATCTATACGTCATTTATCATAGGTATCGTTTAGTTTCTAAAGAAAGTAATGATAAATTATTTCGATACACTATTTGATGACTCTATAAGCATCTTCGTTTATGAGTTTTTCACCTTATAGTCTTCTAAGTTTAGAAAACATTATGAACATGGACATTTTTTTATAAAATCTTATCGACGATCTTTTTAATTACCCTTTACTTTCAATTCTAAGTTCCACTGAATATAAAATAGAAATTCATCCAAAGTAAAGATGAGATTCCTACCATACTGGAGCGTAGTGGAGCAGATACGATAGAAAAAGGTATGGAACAGGAAAACTAACAATCTTGGAGAATTTCATTTTTCATTAAACAAGCAACATTACTCGTTTGTTTAATACGAATTTCTGTTTAAATTAACTTCTTGTTTTAAGAGGGAAAGGTACTCTGTTTATAGACAAAATAGATTTCAGAGAAGTAGAAGAGATGTAATAAGATGTGTGTCAGACAAATGATAAGACATACATATTATAATTACACATCAGATTTAAATAATCCTTCAATTTTCATTAACAAAGTTAATAAAAAGATGAAAATTTTCAATGCACAGTAAATTTATATCCTCAAAAAATAAATCAGATTTTGCATCATTTTATTTATACTCTTTACTGCGGTTGTGTTTTGAAATACGTATCAGCGATGCTCCAGTGTGCCTTTTTCTGGCGCAAAATTCCAAAAAAGGACATGCTGCGCCGAAAGACTGGTTAAAAACCTATCTAATCAGAATAAAAGATGTAAAGTGTGTCCATTATAATATTGGCAAAACATAGGTTGCAATAAAAAGTTACAAATGGTTTTCTGCAATAAAAAGTTACAAATTTGAAGCTAAAAGAATGTATTAAAGGCAGTGCAAATAGTCCTTAATAAATAAGCCCTGCTCCGATAGTCCTTAAGAAAACAAAGAGATTTGGATGAGGTGTTTGCCCAATCATCTCAAATAAATTTAAGACCGTGCTATATGAAAAAAAGGTAAGACGAAGGTGTTTAAAATTAGGACTTTCAATTAAGATATGGTATGTAGTTAAAACTCTAATTTACTATATATTTGTATGCATATAAATAAGAAAATAAGTGTACAAGATTATTTTAAGAAAGAATGTCTTCTCTAATTTTTTGACATTATTGCGTAGTAAAAACTAAAAAGCTTATTTGATCATGCAAATGATAGAAGATGTTTTTATATACTCATTATGGAGAATGAATACAAAGAATACCGTATTAACGTGTAAACGTAACAAATTATAACTTAGAGCCCTTAAAAGGCCAGATAATACGATACCCAGATACGATTGTTGTACAGGTGGAATTGTCTAAATAGCATTAACAACTTTTTTCGCTCTTGAGAATAGCTCCAAATAAGTCAGAGACTCAAGCATGTCTAATGGCTCAATAGTTCCCGCTTTAGCCAAAATATCTGTTGTCTCATTGCCATGAATATCAACGTGGGAAGGTATCTATTGCACCTCACAAAAGAATGATAGATGCATCAGTTTGTTAGTATTTGCCTTTCTTACGCTATCACGCACTTTATGCCAATTAGAAGGATACTGAATACAGATTCGGCTGTCAAAGGGGATCCAAACGGCAGGCGGTTGGTAGAGAGCTACATACCATATCAGTGGCAATCGAGCCCAACATCAGTGGCAATAAACAGCACACTTTGGAAAAGTGGACAACTGTCTGGATTTCTCCTACTTAATTTTGTTGTACATTCTTGGGATAAGATTTTAAGTCAACTTCCAGCGCAGTCACGCTCATGTTTACTTCCTTCCGTAGATATTATGGAGGAATCATCAGATATGTTGTTAATGATTTCAAGGGAAAGTCGTCTCAAATAAACTAGAGCATCGAAATATTTACCCACTTGGGTAGGAACATCTGTGAGGAAGTGGACTCCATTTAAACCATTCAATATTTTACAGATTCTCAGAAAACTATGAATCTGTAAAATATCTGTTAAAGAGTCGTCATAGTTAATGTGAAAATCTTAAAAAATATATTTATGAAGTATATATAATTCATAAATATATTTTATGAAATATATATGATTTTTTTAAGTATACATATTTTTTGCTATATATTTATGAAACATATAGTAAAATAAATATATATATATATATATATATATATATATACTTAAAAAATGAATTTTTTTATATAATATAAACTAAAAAAAAAATAAATAAATAAATAAACAGAAAAAACAAAATAAAAAAGCAATAAAATAGAATATAAGCAGAATTTATTAAAAGGTGAAAAAACTTCATGAACAAAATTAAAATGTATGATTACGCGAGACAATTAGAATATAAAATTCAGATTTTTCTTTCATACTAGTCAACAACCAATAAATGAGTAGAAAAAAGATTAGGTTTAGAATTCTATAAAATAGATTTCATTGTAATTGTATTAAAATTTTAAAATTATCATAAATATAAGCAAATTTAATCCGAGCACGTTGAAGATTATTAATAGCGTAAAAACTTTAGAAATAATTTTAAATTTGAAATGATAAGAAAAAAGAGTCTGCTTAGTATCCTTCAATCAAATAATGTACTATATTACTCTGAAGAATTATGAAAAAATTTAAATCTTGCAAAAAACGCTTTGTTGAAATAAAGCTAAGTAATAAAAGGAGAAATTAATGTTATTCAAACATTCTATTACTTAATAAATATTTATTCTAAATATTGGAAAAAAATTTGCTTTTTGTCAAAATATATACTTATTTAACAATAAAACATTCAAATTATTTACAATATTAAAAAAAATTTTGTCGATAAAATTAAAGTACATTGATATATAATTATCTATCAATGTTTTCCGATGTTGTGTTGATTTGTTTTTAAATATATTTAAGTACAGTGAGGAAAGTTAGAGGCGACAATGTATAAAAAATTAAAAATAAGATTGCTGATCCTATTTAAAGTTTTTGCCATGAGGTTATTGGAGTTTTATTAAAATTAAGTCAATTTTCATTTAAATAAAGTTTTTGAAATATATAAATTTTCTTAATATAAAACCCGATAAAATTTATATTATTTTCAGAATATAAACGAATCCTAATGAGGGAAGAGATAATTTTAAATATTATTTTCTGAATATACCCAGAACAAACTTTGGGGTCCCACATTCTTTCATCTGATTATCTAAATTGACCTTTTAACCTTTCCTGCTTAAGGTTATCTATCACGCATAAGTTTGTCAGCAGATTACAGCATATTTTTATTGGATTTTTGTATTACATTATCACGGTGAAATTCATTAAATTAAGAATGTTATGACATATTCAACAAAGTAATTTCATTTAATTCATTTGATAGTTATTTAACAATTTTCAGTTTCCGAAATGCAAAACTTTCTGAAATTGGTTTCATAAACATTATTTATTCACTTACTTTATGAATTAATCGGGTAAAAATGAATAAAGTTGATGAGAATTAAAGTAAGAAATTAGAAATTTTCTTATTTTGTAGTTTTAGTAGTATAAGGCAATTTTATAAACAGGTTTTTCAAACTATTACGCAAAACTTCAAAGGAAGAGGAATTTTATTACTTGTTAAGAAATATTTGTTACAATGTTTTGGCTCCACACAATATTAGAAACAGTATTTCCCTGCTTCGCTTCAAACAAATAATACTACTTCTATGATATAAAAAAGCCTTATTTACCTTTCACAAAATCACGATTTTTTCAAAATATATATATATATATATATATATATATATATATATATATATATATATATATATATACATTTATATAATATAAAGAAATAATTTACAAAAGGATTTTATTTTCAGATTTGCAATACATTTTCTCTTTTACTCCTTTTTTCTAAATTTTTAATACATTATTTCAATAATCAAATCTAACTGTTTTAAAAATGAAATATAATTAATCATACAAATATAAAGAAAAAAACTGAAAAATAAAAAATATTTTCAAACTATATCTACGTTTTTCCCAAGATATATTAATAAAATATTATTAGTTTGAGATTTATATAAGTATATATATATATAATTTACTTATTAATCGTTTTGGCTGAAATATTTATCACTAGTTAAAGTTTTACAATTGCTAATTAAATTATATAAAAGTTATAGATGTGTAAAATATTATATTTAAGACTATATATTTTCAGAGTCAACCACTTTCTGAAAACGCTGAAAAAATGTGTATCAGTTACTAAATATAGTAACATCACAACTGGCGTTTTACCTAGAAACAGTTTCAGAATAAATTATGTATAACGAAGCGTCGAAAATCAAGTAGATGTAAGAAAATATTAGATCACGCAACGGTGAAATATAAAAGTACTAAGGCTGAAGTTTTTAATAAATGACTTAATTGAATAACAATAAATGTGGGTCACACATTAAACTTAAGAGTGTTCTAACCTTTCAGGTTTATGGAATATGTATGTATATTGTTGCTAGGGTAAAAGTGTAAAAACACATTTTTATTCCTTTTATTATTTCTCCCTGAGCTCGGTTTACATTTAATTCTGATAAGTATATAATTTAAAAGTGCCTATGTGTTTTTAAAATATACGTTTACGAAATTTTTATAGGAATTTATTTTACGAATTTTAATATTTCAATAGATTTGTCTAGTTCCTAAATGCAGTTAATTTCTATTCGAGCTAAAACCAATAAAATCGATGTAGGTTTTTAGGTCCTGGCAAATTTCCCACAAAGAAACATTTATTAATAGAATTGTTTTGTTCCTGTGAAATAAAAATTTTTGTGATGACAAAAAATAAAGAATAAAAATATGACATGTACATTTTCAGTACTAGTTAGGTAAGAAAATTCATTCGAGGAAAAGAGCGAAAATAGGTTGTAAAGTTTGAGTAAAACGAATTGAAAATTATTTAAAAATATGAGAATAAATTGTACTACGCAATTCTGTTATATATATATATATATATATATATATATATATATATATAGATATATATATATATATACATATAAAGCAGAATTGCGTAGTACAATTTATTCTCATATTTTTAAATAATTTTCAATTCGTTTTACTAATGTCTATATATATATATATATATATATATATATATAAGGACGTAAGTAAAACTTTGAAGTTACATATTACCATATATATTTACAAATCTAATTTATTATTTAATTTACAACATAAATACGTCTTTCTATTTCCTTCGCAATTTTTTTTCTTTTTTTTATAATATTATATGTGCAACATTTAACAATTATTAATTTTTTTCAAGCACTAGCAAATTAGTCGTTTTTATTTTGCATTTAATATTTTTCTGGTAGAAAAACTGCTTTAGAATTTGTCAAATGAAGTCCTTTGTCATGCCTCAAGTGATCATTTGTAAAAATAAAGATTAAAAAACTATACACATTCTCACACACAATATTTCTGAACAATACTTTCGTGACTAGCAAATAAAAAGACAGTTATTTTTGCTTTATTTTAAATTATTTTCATGTTTACATCAAATTTTATTTTTTGGTACTCAGTGAAGCAGCACTAATTCACTAGCGAAATAAAAGATCTTTTCTGTGTAATATACATGCTAAGAGAGCGTGATATACTTTGAATAGTTCTAAAGGGTGTGCCTTAATACCATGGTATCAAGAAAAGAACTCCAAACAAACAATATTTGTTCAGTAAAATATCTAATAAAAATTCCTATAATGAAATTCACTTTAACATGAAGGTAAAATATGCTGGACGTCAACATTGATTTAATGTCGTGAAAACACCGAGTCACAAAAAGAGGTTAATTTTATTACGTGGAACAAAACATATTTTTTAATATTTTTTATAGCATTTTTAAGTTATGCATCAGTGGAAATAAATCATTTTTGCAATTTTTTTTGCGGTGACATGCAAAAAAAAAAAAAAATCATATTTTTTGTTTGATATTTTTTTGCGTTTATTATACACACTAAATATTATGGCAAAAGAATAAAATTTAAAAAAAAATCTCATCTCAAAAAGTAAAAATTTAATGGTTAATCATAAAATATCATCAAATATTATAATTTAATAATCATTTAATTCTAAATATTATCTTAATCATAACTAAAGCTCATGATTTCAAAAGTATTCAGTTATTTATTAATCAAATAAAATAATTTAATACATTTAGAACAATAAATTACAAAATATTTTATCTGAGAATTTTTTTATAAAATTTTGCTTAGGCAATAAGTACACTATCAAGAACTCCATAATTATGATTTGAGAACCAGTACATTTATTTGAAAAAATCCATATATATATATATATATATATATATATATATATATATATATATATATATATATATATATATATATTCTACTTAGAAAATTAGTACGGAAAAATTCGGTAGGAAAGACATAATTTTCAAAACTATCTTTACTGAAAATACATACCTATAAACTAGTATGACACACTACAGTGTTTAATCAAACATAATCAACTAAATCAAACTTATATATTAACAAGAATCTAATAATATTAAAATCGGCAAACACATGAACCTAATTAAATGTACTAAGTGTATTACTTTTGGTACTCATCACAATTTTTTCAATATATTAAATGTTTGAAAATTTATTTTCAATAGAAAAGTTATTCATTCATACGTTTTTTTTAAAATTAATGATTCACTTTTCAAGAAATATAACGAACATGTCGGTACAAGAATTTTCACCCCTTTTTTCCACTCTCAATTCAAATCTCTTAAGTAATAATTCAGTTATAATTAAAATGATACTTTTTCGATTGTGACGAAAATGGGATGGCGAAACAATGAGGAATAAAATGAAAATATTCACGAAGGAAAAATGTGGAATACAGTTTTAAAATTTCAAGTTGAACTTCTAGAAATGTATTTCCCAGTTTGAAAAGTATTTTTTTAACTTATATATTATTTTAATATTTTGAAAACATTTTTACATGCAAAGTAGATAATTATTCTTATTAGCAAAATCATTTAAAATTTCACTACTATTTCATTTATAAAGAAACCGATGGTACTTAGATTTCACATGAGACCAAAAATTAGTGAGAATTATTTCCGACTAAGGACAAAATTTTCACACACATACCTCAATAAACTTCCGAAGTATATTAATTTTTAAATTCTAAATATAGTTAGAAAGCGTTTAATTATGTAGATTTTGGTACATAAGAAGATGAATGTGATAGTTCAAGTCCTAAGAGAATACACAAAAAACTATTATTGCTTTTCTTTTTGTAAATATTTTCAAAATGTTTAACAGTAACATACCAATTATTTTTAAAATTTCTAAATATTTTCTCACTTATTAGACTTAGTGACCATGTAACTATAATCGTTATAGAAAGCTGCAAGTTTGACACACATGATAGCATTAAAGTGATAAATAGGAAAACAGGAAAGAAATGTATTGCATTTTGTTTAGAAAAATTAATGAAATAATTGTATTGGCACTTTCATTAAATAATCAGGAAAGATTTTAATTTCTCATTTAAAGAAAAACGTATATTTGATATTCGAACCGACATGAAAAATCAAAAATAAATTAACCTATCAAACAGAAGGAGCAACAAATGAATTAGGAATGCGATACAAATAATCGAAATTTCAATATATCTAAAAAGGAATGCAGACAAGAGTAAACACCATTTATACTGAAACTAGTTTTTCATGCAAAGTTGCATAGGTCAGATTCTGAACCAAGCGATTTCTTATGCTTTAAAATGCTTTTCTGTTAATTTCTAAACGAGCCGAATAAATAACCTTTACAACTTTGTAAAATACCAACAAGTTAAGACTTTTTTCTTAGTATCAGTTTAAAATAATGTTACTAAATTGGTGCTTTTCAATAACAGTGTTCCTTACAATAACTCACATTAACTCAGAATGAGAAGCAGAAACACTACTGTAATTGTAAAAAAAATATATATATTAAGGATACAGAATGTATCATGTCACAATTTATGCTTTATTTTATTTATTTATTTATTTCGTAACTATATAAATGAAAATTTCTAAGTTTCTGAAATTCTTTGTGCAATATTAAGCTTTTATAAGCCATTTAATGTAAATCACCTATTGTTTTCAAGCTTAACTTTCAAATTTGCAGTGTTATATAACTTCAATATGTATATTTTGTAAAATGTAAAAGCTACTTGTTTCATTAAAACATCACGACAGTTAGAGCACTGATATTTAATGCTTTGTTTTTTAGAGGGATTCTGCCCCATCGGAGAAAAACGACCAGAAAATTGTTCCATATCTTCCTCTTCATTCCTGAACGTTTGCAAAACAGATGCCGACTGCCCAGGTACCAAAAAATGTTGCCATAGTGGCTGCAGTAAAGTATGCGCAAGTGCACTTCCTGTACCTCCTCATCAAGCCACTCGCCGTAATCGAACGCCAGCCAAACTTGGATAAATGTGAATTCTTTCACAAAATACTATTTCTGTGCATCTTATAAGGTGCTAGTTGTAAACTACTATCAACACCAACTTATATTTACTCATACTTTTAATGCTGGAATTTCCAATATCACTATTCTTCATATTTTTCTCTAGAAAAACCCTTTTTGTTGTTTACTCTCGTTTATTTTACTGAATAACATGTACTAATTTAATTTACTAAGCTTTTAAGTAATCCCAGCAAATGCTTAGTGAAAATGCTAGGCATATGTTGAATAGTAACTTTTTAAATAATTATTTAAAAAGTTCTTATATAAATATAATGTATTTTGTTTCAGAAATTATATACTTTGAAAATCAATATAAATAATTTATTTATCTAAATAATATTTTAACTGAAATGATTAATTAATTCTAAGATTTATTAGCGCAAGTATAACCCGATATACACAGCTATTTACATAGAATATAACAATTTAAAAAAAAAAAAAAAAAAGATTCATTATTACAACTTTTTATACACAAAAAATATTTCTCTCGTAAATTAAATACGTAAAAATTAAAATAAGATAATTTTTGTGTAAATTCTTATACATTAAAACTAGAATTTTAAAATAATTAAATTCCTTATTTGTTTATAAAATAATTTAATCGTTTTCAAATATTTCATCAACATAAAATTATTTTGTCTAAGAAATACTTATATTTAATAATATTATATTAAAATTATGTAGAAATTTCGCATAATTGCTTCTTAATTATGTAGATTTTTAGTTTAATATTACGATTAAATTTGTTGAGTATATACCATATGTATTCCAAAAAGAATGCAACTAACATATTATCATCCGAACAAAAACCAATGTGAGAAATGTGGCGCTTCTAATAGAGCTCCTGAATTATTAAGTACAATGTAAAAAGTAATTTCGGAGCTAATTTGGATTTTTTTTGCTTATAAGCAATTTCTTTGAGCATTTTTAAAATGCCAATAGCTTGAAAAAGTTGATTTTTCAGCTGTATCACTAGAATTATATGCTCATTTGTAAAGCGTATTAGCATATATGTATGATTATAAGTTAGAAACTAACAATTTGATATAGTAAATTAATAACACAGAAAAATATGTTTTACACAGGGAATAGTATATAATTATCAAAATTGCTAGAGCAATGATGTTACTTAATAATCATTATGTAACAGTAAACATAGGGTGGTTTGTGATTAGCAAAGATTGAAACAAACACTGCAATGAAATTCTTCGCAATTTATGTGAATGACACGATTTCTTTCTTAGTTTATTTTCCTAAGGAATGAGAACAAGCATGTCAAATGAGATCCTTATGTTATCTAAAAATGCATAGCTTTAGAACCCAGAGATTAAGAGGATAGGTAACAAATACTTTTTAATGGAGTTTTGCAGTTTAACTTTAAAAATTGCTCGTAATTATATAGATAGAAAACTTTCTATAACTTATCCCAATATTGGCTAATGAAAAATTACTAATAATATAGCATGCACCACCCTACTTCATGTAATATTTAAAAAAATTCTAAAGTGACACTCAAATGAAAACGCTACAAGCGAATTTTGAAAATTCTACAAATTCTAGATGCTGTTCTTTAGTACGAGAGTATTCTCTCAAGTAGGTAATTGATAAAATATTTACTTGACGCATAATGTCAGAAAACCAAATACCCTTTATCAACTGAGAACATAAATCAAACTGATAATCACGATAAAGTGATAAAAATAGGTGAAGAAAATACCGTCGGATCAGATCAACTTAAGAAAGTTGAAGGTCAAAAGCAGAAGACATTTAAGGGTGCCGTTTAGTCCACGGGGATTTCTCAATGCTTGCGACATAGATTTTAACACATTTAATTATCTTTTTGTAATTATTATAGACGTTTATTTGCCATTACTTCAGATAGTTATGGCTTTAAATCTATTTCTTCTTTAAAAGTAGAGTTTATTTTTGACAAAAGTCATTTTTACAGCAAACACTGCTGCTTTTTTAACTCTGGGAAAAGCCGCACATTTTGATATTCTGGTTTTTCTTTTATTTTACAGCAATGAAACATTTTATGATAAAACAGAGAAATTTGTAATGAACCAAAAGAAACTAAACGTGTATCATTGTGTACATATTATATATATCAGTAAGTATTAATAATTATTACAGAAGAATTAAAAACTACCTTGATTCAGTTAAGAATTTTAAGCTCTTTTGAGAATGCAAAGAAGATTTACATTGGTTTCAAATAACTAAATTTAAAAGTATAAACAGGTTTCTTTTCTCAAATAGGGTTTCAATAAAAAAATATAATTTATCGCGACTACTCAGTAAAACAAAAAAACATTTATTTAAATTATTAACTGCCATTCAGAAAGGAGATCATATTTATAAATTTATGAACAAATATTAAACTCTTAAAATAAAAATAGCTTCCTCGAGAAAATAGGTAACAGTAAATATTTAATGCATTTTCAAGTACAAAATTGAAGAAAATATAAAAATTATTTCAATTCATATAGCTGTATCAATATATTCATGTTATCAAAATACGTAAAAAAAAAATTTCTTTAACCAAATTAAAATGTGTAAACGGTATAAAATCTTAAATTTCATCAGAAAAATTTCTTGATTCAGTGATTTGATTTCCTTGAACAATAGGTAAAATCTCAGTACCGAATTACATGTAAATACATATATCGTAAATCTAAGATGAGGACATTAGAAAGTATTTAATGAGCGGATAATCCAAGAAGTAAATTCAATTGTTTCTCTTGTGAATAATTCAGTTATCACGAAAAAAAAAAAACTTTTATTTTTTATGAATGACACTTCATCTAAACTTAGATTCATGATTTTAAGAAATTATGAGGATGATTTTAAGAAATATCCAATGGTAAATTCTCTTTATTTCCTGAAGCACTTTTTGTCAAGTGCCTTTGGAAAAAGGTATAGCTTGAAACACGACTCATTTCAAATTTTGTTCTCCCAATGTAGAATAAATATGTTTAGTTTTCTTCTTAAATTAATTATCATCATAACAATAAGCACACATAAGATTGCTCATTTTTAAAAATTCATTTTTAACTTCTTAACCTCTATTTCCAAATTATGCTTTTGCAGTTACGAACATAATGCATTTCCCATCCCACTCAGAATTACTAACATTCATCAAGAAAGATCAATTTAGACGATAATTTAAATTTACTTTTTACATGCAAAGAAAAGGGATCCTAAATATAAGGAAATGTACTTTTGTAGTTGTTTCTTACGCACAGTATTCTTACAAATGAACACATTCATGGGGTTCATTATTTACGGGTAATTACTAAGTAATTTATTAAGCTCATTGTTCTCTTCCGAGTTGGCATGCTTGTTTTTGAAACTAAAATGATGTTTCAAGCAAAAATTACAGTATGAAAGAATTTCTGAATAAAATTATATACTTCATAGTTTCTAAAATAATAATAATAAAAAAAAAGAGTTGTTTTTCTATATGTTATTGTGTTTAATTTTCGCATAAGAAGTAAGACATGATATTTTCTTTTCTATTTTTTTTCTGTTATAAAGAATATTTTTTAATATTTTTAAAATTCTCATAACATTTTTCAAAATCACTGCCATAAAAGTTTACCCTAGAGTGTAAAATTCTTTGGTAAATTCGATTAGCATAAGATTAAGATTCATTGAGAAATACATATTCAAAATGAGTCGAAAAATTATATATAAAAATGTTTTGTTAAATCAAGTGAAAAAATTATAGTTTTTTAAAATATAATGATTAAATAATTTTCCTAAATTAACATCGAATGCTATAGCGTCAAAATTAGATAAAATACCCCTTAAAAAATTGGATATAGTCACTTAATTTTAACCAAAAATTTCACCTTGGTGCTATTTTAAATATTTAGCATCAAAAACTTTTATTCTGTAATATTATGAAGTACGAGTTCTCTTCCTGAAAAATATGCAAGTTCAGCTTTAAAGATAATTAAATAAACCAGTTTTATAGATACCTTTACAGTTGAATCTGCATATTTTAATTAGATAATAGCCCTTCGTGACAAACAACAAAAGTGCGATAATGATCAATTTACTTCAAAATTTGATATGCAACTGCAGATAACAGAAAATTATTAAGACAGATCAAAAATGCATTCCTGTTTTGGAGAAAATTTTTAATAATTTTATCCAGAATGAAAAGCTAATATATATAATGTCAACTGTAAACTTGTGTGGATTATATATATATATATATATTAGCTCCTTGGTGCTATTTTAAATATTTAGCATCAAAAACTTTTATTCTGTAACAAAAACTTTATATATATATATATATATATATATATATATATATATATATATATATATATATATATATATATATATATATATATATATATATATAAGTAATATACCATCTCTTTTATAATTTATATTTAAATATTTTTGTTCCACTAAAATTTATTAATTTGAAAAAACTCCTCTATCCATAATATAAAAATAACTTCTAATGGTAGAAAAACTTAATTTCTTATTTCGAAATTACTTTTTATTCTAATAAAAAAAATGTCAAAAAAATATTTTTTTAAAAAAATATCATTAAGTAAAAGTAATGTTTGAAGAAAATATATATTTCGAGATATTGTAGGTGTGAAATATTACAAAAGACAATATTTCATTTAAAATCACTTTCTGATCCATATCAGACAATATGAAGATAAGGTTTATGTAGTTTTTATGGAATCCTAAAAAGGTTTCGAATTACCTGCTGAATCAGCTTACAGGATGTTGGTCACACAGTTGCTTCCTTAATCTCACTTTATTTCATTGAAACTGCATCCATTTTTCACCCAAGAGTTGGATATTATTTATTTTTTCAAAAACATCTATTTCAGGAAAAAAAGGCTGTTTACTTCAAACATATATATATATATATATATATATATATATATATATATATATATATATATATATATATATATATATATATATATATATATATAAACATATATATATATATATATATATATATATATATATATATATATTTATATATATATATATATATATATATATATATATATATATATATATATATACATTTTAAGCAGTTCATTTATGAATTTTGCTCATTATATTAATTCTAAACAATCGAAAACATCTTTAATTGATGGCTATGCTTCATCTGGCATGTAACATGATAATTGAAATTGTTTTATACATGCATTCTTGATTCTGTTGGAAGCAATTCTGAAGAATACACGAGAAGTCAAATATACTCATTTAAATATTATGAAATGTTGTTTCCATTTCCTAAAAATATATATTATTATGTATATATTCACTATATAATAGTGCTCAGCATTAAATGTAACAATAAAATCGTACTTTATGAATGAATAATAGGTTGCCTGAAAAATAAAAACTATTTTTATGTAGATTTATTTTTCTTGTCTTTGATTTTCAGAATTTACTAGAACATTTTCATCCAGGGTTATGAATAAGTTATGATTTAAAACTAGCTGATATAAGAAAAATTAATTCTAAAATATTTTAAAAGGGCATGGAATAAATCATTTATGAACGTTTAAATGTTACGTGCACTAATTCACAGTACATTAATTTTCTAAATATATATACAATATACTAAATGCAAACATTTTCTAGAAATCTTTATAAGAATCTGGTTCTACTATAAGCCAAGTTAAAGTTGGGCTAGTTTATTAAGGTTATTGCTCTATGATCACTTTTTGATTACGAGAGTTAATTATGGACCAGTTTAAAGTGGATTCTGAACCATTACGAACATATACGCTCAATGTGGGACTCCAGAGAATTCAAATTATTCAACCAAATGAAATTTAACAGATGTATAAAGAAAGTTTACTTAAATATTTCCAAACATTTTTTTACCCGCGGAAAAGCAAATTCCTTGAAAATATACAAAAAGCAAAAAATAAGGAATTTGTAGATATATGATGAATTAAGAATTATTTATCTCCTAATGGGGTTTAGAATATGAATATTATTCCTTTCACATATAAATTAAGCTCTCCTTAAAAGTTGACAAAAGCATGTTATTTTATAATCTAAGACGGGGGTGGCCAACCTGTGGCTCGTGAGCCACATACTGCTCTTTAAAGAATTATTTGTAGCTCTCGATAAATGTAACCTCTTCTCTTTCTGAATCTCTTTTCATATATTTTGCGTTATAATATTTTAAAAAATTATTATCGTTCCGTAAGTGTTTCGAAATGTCTTCTAAATTTCTGACAACAAATATAAAAGACTAAGTGCAAAGTTGTAGCAAATTCTATTTACGATAAAAAAAATAATAAAAAAAGTTAAGAATATCATCACTCTTCGAAGACTGCGTGAACGAACAAGAAGAGTGGCGTAATCGACCGAAGTCCGATTTAAAATTTATAAACTTTCATTTCAACGGACAGTTGACATTGTGCTCTGTAGGAAACATTTAAAAATGTGACGCCAAAAAACGATAAAAAAAATACAAGCAAGTAAATACAAGTTTTAATGAGTGGGAGGAGAATTTCTTTTTATTGACAATAACGGAAAAGCCATCCACTAAATTCCAAATTAAGATCAGATAAACTTGCTTCTTTAAAATCAAATTTAAATAAACAACAGTCAATTTTGATAACCCATACCAATCAAACTAATAATATGGCTGAAACCAATTTTGTTATTGCTTGAAATATTTCTCCTGCAAAGATAGGAGGGTGAAAGTTAATTTTTAAAAAATCTTGGATTGGTTTGTTTGTGGCTCATTGGTCCTTTTTTGCACACGACGGCTGCGGTTTAAAGTGGATTCCAAACCACAACAAACATCCATGCCTAAGGTGGGATTTGAAACCACGAGTTGTTGAACCAAATCCAAGAGCTCTAAGCCATTCCGTTACCAAAGTAGGTTTCGAAATATTTTAAATCGTGATTAATTTTTTTCTGAAACCATTCGAAATTAACATAATTCAAGATGAGTTTTCCATTCCAAATATAATTATGAACCAAAAAGCATCTGGAGAATTAGAATATTAATTCTATTTTAATTGTAAAGCTTGATCTCCTTGTATCGTAATAGATACAAGGAGATCAAGCTTTACAATTAAAATATAAATCGATGCCGATTACTGAATTTTGGAAATTTGTTCCAGAATCGAAGTATCCTGAATTAAAAAAGGCTACTTCTCGAATTATTTCAATATTCAGTACAAAGTATTTAAGTGAATCGTTTTGTTTCACAATAAAATTCGTGAAATCCAAACAGTCCGATCAGTATTAACTAACCAGCATCTCAAAGAATTACAGATAAGTGCTGTTACTAATTATTCACCAAATTTTAAGGAATTATCAAGAGAAGTAAAATAAATGTGTTTAATTTTTAAATTCAATATTTTGTAATTTTATTTATGTCTTCAATTACTATAATTTCTGTAAAAAATTAATACCTGTTTTGCATATCTTTTAGATACATATTTAATTTCGATTCGCGAAAATTTTCAAATTTTGAAAAATGGCTCGGACTATCAAGGAGCTCAACCACTATCTAAGACATAAATAATAAAATGAGTAATTACAATATTGAAGCACATCATGCAGTTGATAAAATTTGATAATTAATAGACACCAACAACAAATTAGGAAGCAATTCAATAAATATATTTATTGTGCACTTGTAACAAAAATGACATCACACAATAGGCAGTCAAAGAATGCAGAAGTTCTTCAGTTAACAAAACTTAGGATTCTAGAAAACAATGCACATTTACCCCACATTTACATTTTAACAAATAAAATATAAAATGACTTCAGTCATACACATTGATAATAAATTAAAGCTCCCAGCAATCTTAAAATGTTATAGCATTATTTATAATAAATTACAACCTACCATTACAAGAAAAATAGTATGTGAGCTTTATATCAACTATGATTAGAGCAAAAAATGACAGATTACTTACAATGAATACACATTTCTAAATTGAATACACACAATAAAAGTGGATTTAATGATTGGTAATTAAATTAAAGGCATATTAAATTAAAAAGTGATTTTAAGAATCCATGTAAGGAAATTTAAATTAAGTTACATAGCAAACAAATCAGCCTGTGAATGGACCCCTGAGTTCACATAGGAAAAAAATTTTTAATACAAAACTACAACTTCCTAATGCTTTGAATACGGCAAATAAATTATGCTGTATTACAACTTGCTTTAAATAATTACAGCTATATGCAAATAATTAAAACAGAAATGAAAAAAGTAGACCAAATTTACTTTTAATTCAATTTTTGTGGGTGTTTACAAACAAAAATTAATATACAGACTATCCACTAAATATCATATCAAATTATATAAATATTTTCAATATTTAATATTGTCACAGAACATTGTCATTATTTAAAATGCAGTTCACCTTTATAAGCATTTTTAAATATTTATACCAAATATATTTAATGATGCATTAAAGATTTAAACAATTAGTTTTTAAAATCACATTAAATAATTCATAATACTCAAACTTTTGATAAAAATCAAAATTTTGGAAACAAGCTAAATCACAATATTGATAAATATTTCATATTATTTAGATTGGCAATTTAAAAAATCTAATTTGATTCAAGACATTGTAAAATATATAATTTAAATACATAATAAAATAAACATGAATTGATTTTACTCAAGGTAATTCCTTTCTATCTAAGGTGAGTGGACAGATAGTATTTTTTTAATTTACAGTTTATATAAATACAAATCAAACATTAAAAATTCTATCTACACATAAAACATTTTAGATTCACAAAGATAAATTTTAGAAAAATAAAAAAATCACATTTTTAAGGAGAAAAAATTGCCAGTAACATGTCAATTACCATTTATATAAATTGATACTTACACATTATATATACAATTTCATTTAAAAAATAAATTGAAACCGTTTTTTATTATACTCTTTATAGTAGTAAAAGCAGCTTTATTTCTAACAATTTGCTCCATTTGCAATTTTAACAATTCTATAACAATTCATTAAAACAAAGAGGAATTAAAATGTGGTAACTGTTTGGTAACACAAGAAATTTTAAAAAGTGTAAATAAACTTAGCTTCACTAACATTTCAAATTTTTACAATTGTTTCTATAACAAAATTTCCCACTATATATTTCAGAAATATGAAACAAACTTCACCTAGGAAAATTATTGATAAATTTTAAATATGAAATGTTGAAAGATATAAAGTGCAATTTTATGCATAATATTCAGAATTTACATAATAACAAGTAAATAAAAATATCATCATAAATACATCAGTGGAAAAACTTGCATGAGTTACTTTTCACGAGTTACATTGCTTGCTTTGGGTTGCTTGTCTATAAGTTTTTTGGAGCAATTAATTTTTAATAAAAAGTTTAATTAGTTATATTGTAATTGTTACACCTTAAACAAGTGAATGATTCTTTACGACACTGCTTAGTTGCCTAGGCACTAAACTATGTAAAATTAAATGGGTTTTTTTTTTTTTTTTTCAAACAAAAAATTTACATTGCATTCACAAGTTTTAAATTCAATAGTTTCTTTATTTTTATTTAAAATTTTTTGTCAACTTAAAAATTTATTTGAGCTAATTCACTATTACTAATAATCATAGCTAATTTTTTTTATCAAGTATTAAAGTGAATAAACATCACGTAAAAAAATAATGAACAAAGATGCATTTCAAATCAAAGACAGTATGAAGCATATAAACAATGAATGAAACAGGAACTTAAACAAAATTAAAAACACCACTAATTTTTTTCATTCCTTGAACAAATGAATAAATATTTCAATGAGTATCTAAAAAAGTTGAGTATCAACAACTTTCACTAAATAATCCTAAGAAAACTATCACATTTGGATTTAAATTTTAACAAAATAATAAACTTGAATTTTGAAACACATTTTTTTGAGATTAAATTTTTATGTTAAATATATTATGATCGATTTAACCTGTTCTTAGAATATGATCAAAAACATATCTGAATACTCAACTGCTATTTCACTAAATGTAAAAATGAATTTAGCAGAATGCAAAATTGTAACTGATTTGCTTTTAATTTTTAGAAACTAATGTAAGGAAAAATATAAATGAATCAGACTAGTCTTCTAAAATCAAAAAAACAAGATTGTAATTATACAATCAAAATCAAAAAGTTTTTTTTATAAATTACACTTTTAAGTTTCTATTTTTCTTGTTTATACTTAAATATATATACAATAAACGAGGCAAGTACAAAGTAGACAGCAATTGAGATCATTACATTAACAAAATGCTATGCAAATATTTACAAACAACAGAAAAACAATTCATTGATGGCAGTCAATTAAACTTCTGCAGCACATTTGATAAAAACATGAGAACAGATATCTATAACATAACAATTAGCAAAGCAAACATATAAACATACTACAAAGACATAAGATTGAGCTTGATCAATGCCATGTCAACACTTCCTTAAAAAAGCACAATAAAATTCAAAATTTATTTTAAATTTGTAAGTTTATAAATTTTTCCAATGTACATGTGCACAACAGTATTATACATATTTTAAAACGATCCAAAACTATAGATGTCTGTCAAGAAAAAATAGTTTAGCTCAAAATTAATACTATGATACAATGTCAGGTACACAATATTTATTTACTTGCAGTATGTATTTTTAAAATAATTATATAAATGTTGAACTGTAGTGGAACTTGCAATTTTTAATTTTGAAAAAATTGGCATCTAAAATAAATTAACTAAAAATACTTAATCAAATTATACCAAAGTATGAAAGGATCTATGGCATAAACATTATATATATAAACACTTCACAACTTATTTACACAAATGCTGCTTAACTAATATTAAAAAAATGTATTTGAAATCAATAAATTAACAAATTTTAATAAAATGTAATGTCAAGAGAAAATTCATAAAAAATTGTTACAGCTGTAAATATTTATATAAATGCCATATTAAATACTTATGCATAAATTACACACTTAATGCATATAAATAATATTTTTCTGTAGTTTAAGTATTATAAATTATATGCATTGAGTAAAAATAATATATTAAAAATAGAAAAAATAACACTGGACAGGAAATATATAGCTACCAAAGTTCACAAAATCTATAAGTACACAAAATATATACTTCAGATGAAAGCCATAATACTTTGAACACTGTAATTGTTTTTAACTATCAAATTAACTAAGGTTGAAATTAACTTTTTTAATTGAACACTATCAAAAAATAAAATCTTTCATTAAAGCCATAAAAAAAAGCACAAATAATATTAGATCATATATTATTTCTAAATCAAACTTGGTTTGCAATCTAACTGACAATTTGAAGTTCCTATGTCCCAGAGCTAATCAGACAAATGAAATGATGCAATAGGGGAAAAAAATTAAAACTTAAAATTCAATTTATTCCAAAATTATTACTAAGTGTCAACAAATATTATAGAATCAAAATAGCAAAATTTTTCAATATTAAATCTCAAATTTTAAATATCTATTTTGCAAATTTTATAAATTATAAATGTATTGTTTTAAAGAAAAAAGGGCAAGAATTGCATTAATAACTGGGGGGGGGGGAATGAATTTATAAAATCAGAATATTCTGCAGAAAAAAGGGTAAGCATTTGCTACACAAGCTTATTAAAATGAAATAAAAATTTCAAATTGAAATGCATATGCAAGATGATGTTTGAAGGCACTTAAATATATAAGTATCTGAAATAAATTTTGTATCATAGAAAAAGAAAAATTTTATTTTTTGAAGCACAAGCAAAAAAAATTTAACTATTTAATTTTTTTAAAAAATTCATTGAAATGGATTAATGAAAGCCATTATTAACCTATAATAGAAAATATAAACAAATCAAAATATATAAATCAGAGATAATATATATATATATTATGAGAAGGATGCAATAAGTTGTTAACTCCAAATGTTTCAGTCAAGAAATATTTAGTAATTAAATCCAAGTTTTTTCCAAGATATTTCTATTGAAAATTCAATTAACACTATCTAAATGGAACAAAACTTTTGATAACTTTGGAAGATTCCAAATCAGCATGATCTATTTTTGCCACTAGTTATGTATCACCTTTTCTTCATATAGCTTTTTTTTTTCAATTGTCTTTTATAAAGTTTTATTTCCCACAGCAAGTATTTTAATCTTAGGAATGAAATACATAAGATGATATTTAATTGAGGATGATAGAAAACAAATAAGAAAATATTGGAAAATGATGTTATCAATTGCAGTTTCCAGCAAGATGATCATTTGAATGTGCCTTGTTTTATAAGGATTCAATTACAACAATGTCTCTCACAATTTCAGAAGCCCTTAAAAATCTTATCTTAAAAATTAAATTAGATCCATATTCATAAGCAGTATTTAGATAGTAGAAATCAAATACAAATAACATTAAAAATGCCTTATATTTTACCTGAATTGTAGATCACAACATAAATGCTTAACACAATTACAAAAGAACTATTAAAAATATAATGGACAAAAAATAAAAATTTTATTTTATTAATGGGTATTCATTATTGTTGTTCCCTAGTGTTCAAAAGCAACAAATATAACTGAAAGAAAAAGCCTAATCCACATCAATAAGTGCATTTTCAATATAAATTTTAGAAACAAGAAATATTTTTGTTGAAATGCTTTTGTGAATACTTTAATTGATCTGCAACATCTAAACAAAATAAACAGGCAATGCACACACACATTTAGTTATAATAATATACATTCCAGTTAAATAATAAATAAAATAAGGTAAATACTATTTATTACTGAATCCCTATTTAAATCTTGTATCTTACTGCATAATTTTAAAATTTTCAAGTATATAAATTTATAATAGTCAATTGAAATTAATTGTGAGAAAGCTAGGAATTTTTTAATCTCAAATTTCTACTGCAATAGGTTTTCAGAAATTACCCAATTTTTTAAATGATTAGAGATATTTTTATTGCAGAATTTTACTTGGCAAAATTTGGGAGTTTGAGGTTACATTTGTTATAATGCTACATATTTTTGATACAAGGTCAAATGCATTGTGGCTGAATTTTAAAACAAATAACCTTTAGAGAGTTCTCAGAATTGTAGAATCTCTTCTACAGCACCTCCTCTCTTTCCTTACAAAATAACACTAGTCGTTTGAAGCATTGATTGGACTGTCTCCATAATTACCTTTGTGCACAATGGCCAAATAAGTTCTTGTGCACAAAAAGAACCTTCAGAACACAAAAAAAAAGTCATGGAGGTTTGTGGTTCTTTTATCACTTTTTACATAAAATAACTAATTTTATTGGAACCCATTTTTTAAAGTGGATTCAAAACCATTTTAAGTATACATGATAAAAGTTAAAATCAAAGTCATAAACTAATGAACTAAAGATCAGAACACTAATTATTCAGACACCAGACTCAGCTAACAATCATGAATATTATCATGGTGGCCAGCATACCTTCAAGTAGTCATTGAATAATGGTAACATAAAAATATATTTGCCAAAAATTCGATAAATAGATCAGTAATAATTAAATTCTATCAATTAACTTTTTTGGAATATAATATTGAGAAAACCAAGACAACACATTTATTGAAAATCCATGCAATATATAAGGCAGAAAAATTCTAAATCAGAAAAATATTTTTGATTAAAAATAACTGTAAGGCAGAAGTTTTCAACTTTTTTCTTTTTCACGAAGAACCACAATCTGCTTTATAGAGATATGAAATGCAACAGCTACTGAGATCAGAGGATTTCTGCTACAGATAAAATGTTAGCTCACAGTAAACATGTATTCCCCAGCAATGTTTAACAAAAGTTTTAATTTGAAATATATAAAATTAATGTTTATATTAAATCAGATGTATAGAAGTTATCTTTGTTAAAGCTATTTGAAATTTTTGCATATATTTGTAACTCTAATGGGAATATTAATCATTCTAAATATAAAAAGAGGTACTGAGCATAAGCTAGAAATATGAGAAAACCCCTTTTTTCAACAGTATTTTCCTAAAATTGTTTCAACTAACAAACAAAAAAGTAAACCAAAAAATTTAAATCAAATAAATAACCATTACAAAGAGTTTAAAAAATATTCACTTTTAATTTTTAGGAGTAAAATAAAGTAAAAAAAAATGCACATACACACATGTAAGGATTAATTTCATTAATCAAAAGGAAAGCAAACTATCTCATTCTGAAAACCATACTTGGACAGGAACTTTACATTGTGAAAATTTTCAGCAAATAGAAAACACTCTATGATGTCTATGGATTATACAAATGTCTATTCAAAAAATATAATTATTATTTAATAATATTTTCTTTTTTTTTTTTTTTTTTTTGCACTGTACATTTTTTCTGACATATATAAATGAGTTTTTACTGTATTCTAATAAACATAACACATTAAAAAAATTAAGAATTTATATTTTTATAATCCTTAATCAAAGATATTGTTAAATTTATAGATTTATATTATAATGAAAAACATTTGAGCAAATGAAATTATGTTAAGTATAGTGTTTCAGTATATTAAAATAGATACTTATATAATTATAAAGCTTGGGTAATATAAAATTAAAAATTGCTCTTTACCTTATTTAATTATGATAGGATATTAAATAGCTACGTTATTCTTAAGACAAAAAATAATGTTTTGATATGAACAATAAGAAAATTAAATTACTAACTAACAAAAAGTTATTGTACTAATGTTATATCACACTGAAAAATAAACATTTATGTTTACTCTAAAATGATTTCAAATAAAATCAATCCAATTTAAATAGGACACCATAATTTAGTACATTTTACATGTTTTCCTTTGAAGACTAATAAACGGTATAAGATTAAAAATAATTAAGGTATATACAGTCAAAATTAACAAAAAAAATCTTTTCAAATAAAATCTTAAAAAAATATCTTAAAAACTAGCAACCAATTTTATAATAGATGTGAAAATTGTTTAATATTTTATATACCCCCAATTTTGATATTGTGCTCATAGCATTTAAGACCAAGCAGAAACTTTACAAAATATGGTATTTTCATTCAAATACACTTAAATTACATATATCCACGAACAAAAATAGTTTCACCCTTGAAGAAATAACATTATTCCGCATATTTTTCTATTTTAAATTTCACTGTTAAGCTTTCTGATAAAGTGATGTTATTTAGAAAAGTGTCGTGTAAATCTATAAAACTATTAAATCTATTAGAAATAAGTTACTATAATTCTAAGTGACTGATAACAATATTTAATTAGTAAATATTGTGTTTTAGTTATCCTAACCAAGTTACTGCAGACATCTGAGATAAAATACTCTCTACTGTTATTACTAAAATGATACTATTGCCCTGAATTTCCAGATTTAAAAAATCTGTACCACAGTAAAATCTATGGATTTTCAAAACAAAATACAGTATAATGTAACTGATCCTCATAAGGATATTATGAGAGACTTATAATCACTGCAAAAGAGGTTTAAAATTGTCTGATAATGAAACAAAATTACAAACTTCCACTAGAGTTCATCAATGACTGGAGGAATTAAAATGATGAAAATATATCATGTTCTATTTTTGAGAACTAATTTTCGCATAACAAACTGAGAATAATAGGCCATACATCAAAATTTTTCCATTAATGCCATGAGATTCAATGAGCTATCATACATATTTTCAGAATTTAGATTCTTCCACCAATTTGTTATTAACTAATTAAATTTTTGGTTTAGAAATGCAGTATTTAGGAATCTTATCTTACTAACATTTTATTAAGTTGCAGTAATTTTTTAGAGCGCTAATCCAAGACACAATAAAGAATTTTAAATTTAAATGATGTTATTAAACAGATTATCAAAAGAACACATATAGTTTGATGCTACATCAATTTATATAATAACTTATTCAAATATTATTACAACATTGACAAAATTTGGTATTGCATTTATTGCAGATCAGAAAAAATTATTTGTACAAATTATATATGTTATTCCCTAATATCATTACAATTTTATAATATAAATTTTGACTAAAGTAGTTTTAAGTTAAATTCTTTGATATAAATAAGAAATTTTATTTCATTAGTTTTAAAGTTTAAAGTATGTAATAAGTATTCTTTGCCTTTTTAGTTTTAGAAAAATATTATAACTTATAATGTGGGTCATTTCTGTGTTTAACTTAACCCCTTAGCTAATCTTAATAATCTGTCTTGCATACTGTTGTATGCAAACACTAGTTTTGGATTAAGTTTTCTAACTGAAGTTTTTTATACATATTAAAAAAAAAAAATTCAATTCATAATCAGATCAGCAGTCAAAATATAGAATATTCTTATACCACTTTATAAATATATATTATTCTGCATTAAAGTCACATCACAACAGAATTTTTTCTAGTCTCCATTTATACTCTTCCAAATAATAAAATATTAAAGTAGTGGGTGAGTGGTCAAAACTCTTGTTTTTAGTTCTGTGTGTGTGTGTGTATGCATATATATATATATATATATATATATATATATATATATATATATATATATATATATATATATATATATATATATTAGTTTCTATTTTATCTATTCCCTTTAAGCATGGATATTCATAATAGTTCCAAATTCAACTTAACTACTTAATTTTTTTTTAATTTTCTTATTTTTTTTAATTTTTATATATTTGTATTACTACACCAAGTTTTACTTTTTCAGCACACAAATTTAACAGCACAATACACAATTTCTAACATAACTGATACATTGTTATACTCATTACCAATGTCACATTGATAAAATTTGAAAAAATATTCTAAACATATTACTGATTCAAATTTTTTTTGAAAATCAATAATAAAGAAATAAAATTTTCATTTAACTCTTTTCTTAAATAGGAATTGTGAATTTGATTTTAGCTTTTGGAAACTTTGGTAGCCAATATGTTTGGTGTCATTTAATTTACAATTTTTTTATAAATAGCAACAAACTGTGCATTGACACAAAACTTGTAGTTGTCTACATATATAACAGTATCTTATTTTTATGAAGTGAAAATTTTTAAACAATTGGATACAATGCAATTATAGTAATTTCACTTCAATTTAAAAAAATACAGTAATTTATAAGCATTTTCTTCATATTCATTTTTAACTTAAAAAAGCAGTGGTAGGAAATATTAGAGATCTTGTACATTTATGAAGTAGCCAATGTCCTACCAAGAATGTTTTTACATTTATGAAAATTATGCTACTAATTTTCCAAATTTTTATAAAGAAATAAATATTAATTATTTGTAACGAACAAAGTAATTTTATCACATGATTAAAAATAATGACATAACTAAAGCATTACTGAACAAAACCCTATTAAACATTATAAATAAAAATGTTTTCATAAAAAAATTGTGCCAAGCTCAATACAAATATAGTATTTTTTTAAATGAAAAAAATCACATTTAAAATAAGATAAAAACTGTCATAAGCCCAGATGCATACATGGAAATATAATTCATAAAAATTACACAATAAATAATGCTTCACACAAAAACAAAAGCTTAAAATTCTAAAGAGTATTTGAGCAGCTTTAGATTGAAACAAATATGTACATATAAACAAAGTAAAAAATCCATTTTGTTCATGGTTCTAATCCACACATTTTAAACACAATTAACATCAAAATATTAAATTATATAAAAATTAATCTAAAAAAGTAAAAAATGATGTGCGATAAAACGTTTAATCTAGTCATAAAACAAATTATTCAAAACTTCCAGTTTAAAACACAATTAGTGAAAAAGAGTATTTTAAAAATATTTTTACACTTGTTTAAAATGAATGTTTAATTAAAAAAACTTCATTAATATGTTAAAATAAAACACTTAACAAACACACATTTAAAAGACACACACTGTTATTATAATATAAAATCAACCTTACAGAAAAATTTCTCATAAAAAATTTGAAAAATTAAAATTTTTTCGTGTATCATAATCATGAAATTATTTACAATTATAGAAGGCATTTGTTATGAGCAAAGTAAGTTCTTCTAATTTCACATATTTTATTTTAAAAAATGATAGTATATTTTTAAGAATAAACAATGTAATCCTTACTGACCATAAATGAAAAATTGGATTAAGAAACTTTACAACACAGTATGAGATCATGTTCCCAATGAAGTCCACTAAAGAGAGATCACAGACAAACAAAAATTGTTATTTTTGAAATATTAGATACTTGGTATGAAGAAATTGATCGTACATTCTCACTTGTTAAAGCAATTTTTTAAAATGTATATATACATATATTCCGGAAGCAAACTCCCATCACAATATTTTTACTAAATGTGAGATAACCCCCTTTCCAAAAAATTCTATTTGGGAAATTAAAACTTATAAAAATTAAAATACAATTAAATATTGCGACATTATGTCCTTCAAATATCTAATTTCTTTCCATTTTAACTGCAACCTTTTTTTTATATTTTTAATACAATAGCATAACTGCCAACATTTATAGTTTTGAAAAATGGAATTTTTTCAATCCTCTACACTGATGCACAAACAATATTCATTTTTGATAAAAATTTTAGATTACAACTGAGCCTTTGTTACATTATGACATTAATAATATAAACTGCAAAAAATACAGATATTTAAAAAATAATGATAAATTTTTTAATTATTTTTTATTTAATATTTTCCACAAAATGAAATTTCAAGAACTTAAATGGCATATGTTGATTAATTGATAGCTCTTCCAACATCCATGGAGACTTGCATGCTTTTAAAAAGCTATATTTATATTTTAGACACTCCTTTATTAACTTTAATTATTAAATTATCACACACAGAATCAAGCTAAATTAAAAATGGATAAAAATGAATTTTGAAATTTAAAAATATGTTTCCTTTAACCCAAATTAACAAAAGTAATTTTTTCTTCTTTTTAAAATATAAAAATATATACTACACTACATAAACCACTTTTATAACTTTTTTAAGGCTCTTTATAAGTATGCAAATCAAAATCACAAAGGTTTCTTCCAATATATATTTTAGACAATATATAAATTGCTTTTATCTCTTTTTTTTAAGGTTTTTATAGGTATGAAATATATATCTTATCATACCCAAAAAATAGAGAAGAAGCTTTATAATTTCAGATTCCCTTGACAATGTATACAATTTTACAATGCAGCAGTAAGACCATACAATTCATATAAAAACATTGTACTGCATACAAGTCAGCAACTATGCAACCAGATTACTAATGTTTTCAAGTTAATTCATATGCTTTCCAACAGTTATCAGCTTAGAAACAGAGTAAAATTTTTAGTATATATACCAGAGTAATTTGCTGATAAAATAGATATTTAAAGTTTATAATAGGTATTCATATTTGTATGGTGTACTATGCACTGAATATTATTTCAGTTTTTAATTTAAAAAACTATATAAATATCCCATTACTGTAAATATTTAGTCACTAAAATTCAAATTATGTAGTTTATATTGCACCTAATTTTTTTAAATAAACATTTTCAATAATAAGCAGCCTATTATTTCAGCTAACTTTTCCTCAAAATGAGAGATTTGCTTTCAGAATTTTATATTTTTAATCAATCAAATTTACATGATACATTTAACATTATAACACTAAACATTTGTTTGCTTTTAATATAAATAAGAGTAAACAGAAAACATTTAACATAAAATAAACTTCACAAATAAAAATGAGAAGAGCTAAACCTTCCGTTTTATCTTAAGACCAAAATATTTTGTGTAGTAATGAACAAACTATGAAACAAGAAAGGAACTTTAAAATTATTGAAATTGACACAATAGGATCAGAAAAAATTACAAAGTATTGCAAAAAGCTCATTAAAAACTTATTATAATCTAGATATCACATGTGTTAAGGAATCTTACCAATGGTAGGCAGAGTACGAGTGTCAACAGATGGTGTGATATTTTCTCCAGCACTATTTAATGAAGTTCTAGTTTTAGAGTTATTTAAGTTAGGTTTATATGCAAGACTAGAGCGCACATCTGTAACACCACTACTACTGACACCATCTTGTACATAAACTCGATGCGATGGATCACTACCAGCAGTATTACTAGTACTTTGTGGTGGACGTGGAAGCCGACGTCGAAGCCAACCATGTCTTAATGCAGCAGGAGGTGTAAGACGAACATTGGGATCCCATTCAAGGCAACGTTTTAAGAAATCAATGAAAAGCACATCATCACATCCACGAAGCGCTCTTACCCAATCTTTACTTCCTGGAGGCCCTCGCAATTTTCCACGACGAGATCTCCCACCACTCAGAACAACTTTACCATCAGGCTGCACAGATGCAATACAATATCGTGGGTAGCCTTTGGAATTAATAAATACCTTGGCACGTTTGGACTGCTCTAGAAGTGCTGGAGGAGGCATTCCTAATAATTCAATCATGCATGCTAATTGGTCAGCTTCATCTTCTCCTGGCAACAAAGGATAACCAGTCAAAAGTTCTGCTAAAATGCAACCTAAACTCCACATATCAATTGGCATTCCATACCTAGACCCAAGGATAATCTCTGGTGCTCTATAAAATCTTGATTGTATGTAAGTATACACTCTTTGATCTTCAAAACAACTAGAACCAAAATCTATAACTTTAATTCCACTTCGACCCTGTTGTTTTAATAAAACATTTTCTGGTTTTAAATCACAATGAATAATTTTATTTCTATATAATGCATCTAAGCACTGCAACAAAGAATGTGCAAATTTGCGAACTAATGTTAAACTAAATCCTTGGAATTTATTTTTCTTTATAAGTTCATACAAATTTATACTAAGAAGCTCAAATGTAATGCATACATGATTACGGAATGTAAAATGCTCATACATGTGAACAATGTTCATAGTGTTATCTTTGTCCTGTTTTCTCAAATGATCTAAAATCCGAATTTCTTCCTGAGCTTGTCGATAAAACCTTTTCTCATTTCGCACCATTTTCAAAGCAACATATTGATTATTTTTATGATCATATGCCTTAATGACTTGTCCAAAACTACCTTTTCCAATTATTTTTAGCATTTCATATCTATACGATATTTGATCATGCGTCACATGAAGGTAAGACCCAGTACTGTCATCATAACCACAATTAGAAGGAGCACCAATTACACCTTGTCTTTTTTTGGCATTTGCACCAAGAAAATATATTTGAGAATATAAATAAATTTCCTGTTGTTCGTATGGAGTTAACTTATGAACATACAATTTCATCACCTGCTCAGGGGTTGCAACTAGAACTTTCATTTTACCAGTACTACTTTTATTGCTAGATGAACTATCCCCACTTGTCGCTGGTCGGACTTCGGGGAGCTGAGGAACTGCTTTAAATGATGAGGTGTCACTGTTATCTTTTTCGTAAGTATGATGATTAGTATTACTTTGAAAAGCAGTCTTAAAGCCCCCGACAGTATGACTTTTGATCGGCGGTAGGGAAGTTTTTGTATTCTTGTCTGTGATCTGAGGGAGGAATGGCTCCTTCGGTGTTGAGCTAGGATTGCCATTTATACTTGTTACTAATGATCTAGTGCGGGATAAAGACATGTTAGATTCTTTAACTTTCGTAGACATGATATAGGCCTAAAATAACTTTATCGCAAAAATGTTTTAAGCGAACGGAAAATGTACAGTATAGAGTATTCTTTTCCAGATTCACTAAATATTTCATTTCGCACACCATCCTCAGATAAAAAAATTATTGATTCATGTTTCCCTACCAAGCCAAAACAAAAAGTGACAGACCTCGCGTCCCCCTCGTATTTCTTAATCAAATTATATGAATATCAACAGTGAAGTGTTTTCACTTCATTTTTATTGCACCGAATATTATTCTCATTAAGAGAAAAGTCATCTTCTTTAGAATTGGGATATATATTTGAATAGATAGAATTCAGCTGAGCTCAGGTAAAAATAAAGTGTGAAAATGGAATTATGATTTTGGGCTGTATATTATTTCTAGGTATATTACTGTGTCCTTAAAATATAATCTAAGGATACTGTGATAAACATGAATTTAGTTATTGACAAATTATATTGATATAGCCCCATGACAATCTATCTGGAAGTATCTTCCGAATCAGCAGTTTTCTTTGACTCCATTAAATACCATTGCATTGATCATTCTACTTTGAATTTGAATAAAATCATTACTGCATAATCTATCAACGACTTTGAAGAATAATTGATCAGCTATGTGAAGTTAATAAATTACTTTAATTAATTACAATTTCGTTGCCTCTCATATGAAGAAATTCGAAAAAAGAGTATCAGTCATCCAATTTGGCATCTTAGTACTAAATTCTGATTCTTTGATGCATAGATTTATCTCCCATCATGAATAAAACATAATTTATCTTTATTGTGATATAAACACATAATTGTAAACATAATAAACATGCACAAAAATGTAAATACTAAGTGAATCGTAATTATCGACAAATTGAAATTATAAAAACCCTTCGTCAACTCTACTTCAGGAATGAGGACCACTGGAATGGATTCGATTTTTAGGATGTAGTATACTATTTAGGAACCAAACACCATTTCAGGCAAAAAAAAAAATGGATAAGCAATGTCTAAATCTGAGGAAAGAAGAACATCATCCGATTTCCAATCAATTCTAGGAACACTAGCACTAAATAAATTGGCATCATTGAATAAAACACACTTATATAAAATTAACTTAAAATAGATGGGTGTCGTTTGTCTCATAGATGTGTATATTCCATTGTACCAAACAAAACCTTAGATTTATGAATGTATAAATCAGAACAAAAATTAAACTATGAATATATTACTCAGTATAGATATGTGGTGACTGATTTTGCTCAGATTGTTACACGAAACTCTTCAGCAATGTGCCACTTATTAAAAATTTTTGGATATAATTTTTAACTTTTTTTGTGGTTATTGGAACTGAGAGAAAGGTGATATTCTTAACCGCAGCTTCTATTTTTCTTAATGGGCATTAATTTATTTACCCAAGATTAACACCAATCCAAACAAATACGTTGAAAGGTTAGTGACTGCGTTAATATACATCAAGACCTGAGCCCAATGTAAATAAGGTATTTATTGATTGTATATCTTTATATAAATTTATCTTTGACGACTGAAAACTGTAGTCGAAATGATAATAGCTACTATTTATTAAATTCTCTGGTCATTTGTTGTCGGAACAACTAGAGTGACATGTGAATTTGTATTTTATGTTCCTTTATTGACAAAAGTGAGTGATTAACATTAGCTTTTTATTGACATGAGGGTTGATGTGCCTTTCTCTTCATAAATAAACTGCTTCGATACCTATGAGGAGTGCTTTTTTGAAATCATTCAATTGTTCATTGAACAATCAAGTATGTTTTAAAGACATCTTTGAAAATTTTTTATATCAGAATTAGTCTTGTTCTAACTCTCCTAGTATTGAATCCTCATAAAAATAAAATTTTAGTTTATAGTGATTGTGACAAAATGCATCAATGATAACCAAATTATAACAAGTTATTTAAGAATAATTAGAACATAATATCAATGAAAATCCTGGGGACAATATAGTATTTAATGGGCGCTGAGAACAAAACTTATATTGTATATGTGAAAAATGTCTCACTCAACGAGCGAAATGAGTCTTCTCAATATTTAATTCTTCCCTTCACTGAAGAAAATGTAAACAATAGAGTGCTTTTATCTGAATAGTGTTCAAACACTCTCCTTCATGAACATTCCCTACTTCTCAATACTGTGAAACAAATGAAATTGGCATTGTAACTAATGTTTCCATGTCTTGTTTTCTTTTAATTGAAAAATCAGCTTTTTTATGCTTTTGATTTACTGAAAAATAAATTGTGATTAAAATTATGGTTAAATTATGCAAAATTGGATTTATTATCTATCAACATATGCATATTATTTGGATTAATTTTTCTAGCAGAACAAGTATTGAAAGTATTAATGATTATCAATAGAAACTTTTTAATTTTTCATTTGAAATAATAGATTTAATTAAAAATAATTTAATTTTAGCATAATTTATTCACAAAACAATGATATATTGGAATTTGATTCATCAAATATTATAAGTGCAAATGTTACTTTTTTATTAACGCATTTATAAGAAAATATATAAATGTGAACAACATTTATGCTTATAGCTTTATTGAAATATATTTGATAAATCTAACTTAATGTATATTTCCAATTGTTATGAGTACTATAATACTTAAAAATATCATAAGTACTATTTTTATAATATTTTGTTTCAAGAATTTTTCAAATTATACAGATATTTTAACCTTTCCAATTTATAACTTGGAAACTTTTCTTAAATTCTATCCACAAATTTTTTAAGAAAAATTATAATATTGTTTCATAAAAAATATATGACATAATAATTGATATTTTACTTCTTATATTTGCATTTTATTCTTGTTAAAATAATGAAAATTAAATGAAAAAAGCGCTGAAATACAACTTATCTAAGTTTTAACAGTCATCAGTTTCTTGCTTTGTGTAGCAAATCTTGTTATTTTAAGCAGACAATTTATTCATTTAACTTTAATTTTCAAAATCTATCCAAGCTGAAAATAATCTCATGTATATCACGTATTTTAATTTAATAAAAAAAATATCAATGAATAATATACTCGCCAAAGATTTTCTTAAATCAACAGCAAATTTTATTAAAAATCTCAAAACCATAATTAGTAATTTCTAGATGTTTTCCTTTTTTAAAAAAGCAATAGCCAGTGAGACATTGATAATTACGTGGGGCTCAGACTATGCTTACTAGTAAGGGCCTTCTGTAACTCCAATGCAAAAAATTAAATTCTTATCGTGCTGAACATAATGTAACTTATCAAAAATGCTACTTTTATTAAAAAGCTGACAAAAAATAAAACTACAGTCACTTATAAAGTTTTAAGTCCTTAAATTTTTCAAATACTTTCAAAATATCCAAATTTTTCTAACCGATTAAATTTCAACAAAATTTTAATTTCATCAATGTCCTATATAAGTTGTTTTAAAATATCTCTTATTTTTTCATGTATAACTAAAGAATAAATATTTTTATTTATTTTAAGTTCAAAAATACTTTATTGAATCAATATTTTGATGTGATATATAATTAAGATTCAAACTCAATCTTATTTTTTGTAAATTAAGACTTATAAATGACGAAACCTTTGAAACTTTGAATTTTTTTAAAGCTGAGCTTGGTTGTTTTCATCTTAGAACACAGTACATTAAAAAGTAAAAATTATTCTCTGGAATCAGACTCTATAAAATTCTTACTATTTTATGGAGTGGGGAAAATTTTTCCTTGTCGAATAAGGCATCATCTTTTCTCACTCAATAAGAAATATATAAAACAGAAAATATTTCTGAAAATTATCGATATCAGATTCTTACTTAATATTACGAAAAAAATCACTACTACATGTATTTTTACCTTATATCTCCTTTTATTTTATCAAGTACATTTTAAGATTGAAATATTATATGTTGTTCTGATTTTACTTTGTTCAATTAAGCTATTTACTGTGATATAAGATTACTAATGTATTTAAATTCAGAGAAAAATATTTAAAAATATTTTGAAGAAAAAAAATTGTTGAAGAACTCCATCATTTCACAAAATGAATATTTAAAATAAAATTAAAAATATGATAGTGAGAAAGAATTGCTTTTTATCAGGGAATAGCAGTATTTTGAGACAAATGAAGGCAGTCATCTTAAAAACTTAAGTTACAGATGTTTTTACGCTGTAGTTTCCTCTAAGAAAGTCATCTGAGAGTCACGAAATTTAGAAATGAGAGATAGCGTTTTGTACTTAAACAATAGCGAAAGCATAGTTGCGCAAATATTAATACAATGCATACAGTATGAAATCATATAAAAATGCTTTATTGAACTCATAGTACCGATACATGATTCTCAGTGCAAGTAGATGTTCTGTAACATAGAATATGATCTTCCTTTACTGCAATGGCTGTTTCGCACAATTTCTCCATACTCAGCACCAAGTTGTCCAACAATTCTTGAGGTAAGATAGTCCATTTCTGAGTCAATATCTGTTTCAGTTGTTGGGTATTCTCTAAATGATTAATCCTACCGCAGAGCATGTATCTAAAACATCCCTCACATGCTCTATGAAATTTAAATCTGGGGAGTATGCTGGTCAATTCATTCGAGTGATACCTTTCTTATCCAGTAGCCAGTGAACAGCAGGAGTCCGGTAAGGTTGTGCATTATCATCTATAAAAATGAAATATGCTTCCATGGCACCTTGACGCAAAAGCACGTAGATAAGAATTACCTCTTCACAATAAAGGTTTCCAGTTACAAAACCTCTGTCAAAAATGTGAAACTTAGACTGCTCGTTCTACATAATGCCTCCTCAGAAGATAACCAGTTGTCCGTATTTAGCATATTTCAAGTAAAATTTTTCTTCCTTTCCCATGAATAACCATGAGTAGCATATTTTAATCCTCTCACACAAGCAATCATTCTTTCTTTACGTTTAAACTTTAGTAGAGAAGTATTTTATCAAGAAAAAAAATTTGACTTTTAGATGATTAATATATTACAGTATGGTAAGCGAAGAGAAGAGTCTGAAATACTTCAAAAATTCTAGTCCAAATTAATTTCTAATGAAACATTGAATATATTAAGGTCCCCCCCTCTCTATTTCTTACTGCATGTGAATAAATATTTTTAAAGTAAAATTTGTGCATGATTCAGTGATGGCTTGGAAAGGATTTTCCATTAATCTCACCGAGTATAAGAAGTCCAACTGTGTAATAATTTATTCTGAAACCTTTTTTATTTACATTTCATTACCGTTTATTAATCCCAAAACTTTCAGTATATGACAAAAATTCAAAGATATATGGAATATATTAATGAGAGTTAGTCGCATCTTGCGAGAATAAAGAAATTCTAAATATTATAAACTGAGAATTATGATGATTTTCCTCCATTCATAAAACAATAAAAAATTCTTCGTAAATCAATTTCTATTCGATTGCCAAAATCAAGAGTTAGGAATAGTCTGAATTTTTTACTTGTGCCACATTATAAATGGACATTAGGTATGAAAAGCTTTCCTACGAAGCTTTAAATAGTCAACAGAAGCTTTCACTGTTAGGCTAACTGCTACGTGGTATTAAATATTAAGCACAAATAAAATTACAATTATCAGATAAAAGTTTTGGCTTTTCTGCTCAGAAATCAGATTTATTCTTTGATGAATATAAGGAGAGAAAATTATAAAATCATTAAATAATTTATCAACTTTTTGATAGAATGAAACGTATGGAAGTCACTTTAACTTATCTGCCAAAACTGAAACTGTGAGAAAGTTGATGGGTAAAAGTAGCAAAATAAATAGAAGCAAGTGTTCAGTAATATATAATCAATTTGAAACAAATTTCCAAATAATAAACTTTCAAGATATCTTTTCTTGCATTTAATATTTCTTGAACGAAGAATATTTTTCAATTATAGTTACAATAGTTTCACTCTAATAGGAATATAAAACTCTTATTCACTTAAATATAAAAACCATTTACCAACTTTTATAAAAACTATATTATATTAAAAACGGCAGATGTTATTTCGCCCATGGTGGCTCATTCTTTTGGAACCTACATTTTAAGATGGTATCCGAACCACAGCATACATCCAAGCCTAAGAACTACGAATTATTGAACTGAAAGCATACCGTTATCCATTTAGCTGACAGATGTGTAAAATCCTCACAGTAGATGTTAAGTGACTAAATACTGATTTTAAACAGGTGCTTGAATTGAATTATTTTTAATTTATGGCTCGTTAGGAAATTTTTGATTTCCAGAATTTTGTTTCGAAAATAAACTTGAAAATTTAAAAACTCTAAATTATTACCTTGAAAAAACTTTTGGTTTAAAATATTTATTTTCAAAAAATTTAAAGTGATCAGGTTGGAATAATTCCTCTCATGCAATAAGAAAAGATTTTGGAAAAATTACTTTAATGGAGTGCTATTTCGAGAATAGAGAAATATTAATTCGTTTGATAGTATCAAATTTTTGCAACATATGCCACAAATTACTACACCTGATGCGCAATTGGCAATGGGAGTAGAGTAGAAATAAAATGCCCATCTATGTCAAAATTTTCATTCAACGACTGTATTTGCGAAGAAATTTTTATTCAACATCTAATCAAGACAGGGGAAAAAAGAAAAAAATGTTTGGGTAAAAAAACTAAATTTTATCATCAAAATCAAGTTTAATCACTCATAGTTTATGTATTACAAAATATTCGTTGACATACCCAATGTAGTATGTCAGCGAATCTTTTGTTGGTTTATCACTGTGTCTTCAAATGAAATCAAAACTAAGAAAAACTTATAAACATGATACCTTTTAGAAGACCAAAAGGAAAGTTAAACTAAATGAAATTTCTATACAGGTTTACAGAAATAATTAATCATCGAGACCACATATATAAAGAAATTTATGTAGCATAATCGGGGCTTAAGGAAAAAGATATCAAAGAGAAATCAAACCATCGCTAAAAACTCTAAATTAGAAACTTATTTTAAATTATTAACTTGTAACTAATACCGACTGAAATTCATAATTATTCACAAAACTAATTTTAGGATTTCATTTTCAGGGCTATATATTTTCATGTTTTTAAATAATATAAAAAATTTTCTTTGGTTAAAAATACTGCTTAATTGATTCTTATTTTGACATTGTGGGAATTTTTGTGATTTTCAACTATTATTAAATATCAAATTAAATGTAGTAACTATTTTACATGAAAGAAAATCTAATGAATTATAGCGTAATATAGATGATTATTTTTGTGTGTAAAATGCTAATTAACTTATGTTATTACAGATTTAATAGAAGCACTTCATAAAGTATTTATGTTAAAATTCCCACACTTCCTACATACATAAAATTTACATATTTTTAAGCTCATGTCACATTAGATTAATTATTAATAAAATGAGTTTATAATAATTTCAGTGTTTGTTAATTTCTTTTCCCTTATTATTATTTTTTTATTTCTAGAATATGTCTGTAGATGAAAACGTTACATTAATTCTAATCCACTGTAAATATAATTTGTCACTGAAATTTTTATTAATATTTTAGTAATTAATTTTATTTGTGTGTGTGTGTGTGTGTGTGTGTGCATATCATGATCTTTTTTTCTACTCAAAATAACAAACTTAAATAAGTTATATTTATGTATGATAAAAATTAGGATTTCTTTCTTTCTTTTTTTCCCCGATTCTTACTATTAGTTCACTCTCTCCCTGTACATATCTTGTCCAAATTTTCATTTGCTTATAAAATACTTTTTATTCCCCCACTCAGGTTCAAATACATTCTTTAAATTTATAGTGGATGACATTTGATGTTAATATTGTTCTTTCAATTATTAATTCACTGATGAAATTTAATTAAATAATTTTAGTTTTAAAAGTGGAAAAAAAAATCACACAATGGAGTAGTAGTGCCATCTCTTGGCATTAACTATTACTATCTCTATCTTTGCATTTCTTACAGTCTTAAATTTATTTACTTTTAGTTGGAATGGACTTAAAAAAATTATGTTATTTGTTACAGGGCAAACAAAAGTATGATATAATATTAGAAATGAATAGAGTGTAATAATTTTACTTTCAAATGTGTTATGCTCAAATGTTTAACTGGCTTATATTTTTAAAATACCAATTAATTTTTAATTTCTATTTTTAGTTGAAGTATTTATTGATGTTATTGGAATCAACTGAGGCTTAAAGAGAAGTTAGTAAAGGAAAAAGATTTTAACAAAAAAGTAATTTATATCTTCTCCAGTTTTCCCAAACATACAATCTAGTTTAGCTTAATTTATACATATTTATATTATGTATATTTTAGCAATCTTCTAATATTATTCTCCTTATAAGCACTTTTATTATAACACGACAATTATTTCTAAATACCTTATAGTAAATTTAACTGTATAGAACTTAAGGTAGCAATTACTAAGTGCAATTAAAACTATATATATATATATATATATATATATATATATATATATATATATATATATATATATATATATATATATATATATATATATATATATATATATATATATATATATATATATATATATATATATATATATATATATATATATATATATATATATATATATATATATATATATACATTATGATTAGATAGATTAAAATAAAAAGCATGAATAAAATATCAAAATATTTTACTCTACTTTATTTTTCAAAAACATATTTTTTTATTGTTTGTTATAATTTAATTCAAAATGAAGATATTGTTCAAAAATAAAAATTTTACATCAAATTTGATAAACTTATAAAATATAAGTTTGAGAAATACAAAAATAAGAAATGTTGCCATATAAAAATAAATTTTTTGTAAAAACTACAGTGGGTGATCGGATAACGAACCGTTCGGACTGAGAACAAATCAGACATCGAACAGTTTCACAAAAGATTTTTGTGTTCGGACAACGAATACATATTCAGATAGCGAACTAAAACGAAATCTAATGAACACTTCTTGGCTAATTTTACGGATTGCCAAACCTAAGAGACAATTATTTTCATTTCACGCATTGGAATAAGAAAATATTTTCCACAATAGAATAATATTTATAGCTAAAGTCGATATCAGTTTCGGTTTTGATTTTATTCAAAATCGAAATTGATTTCATTTTGAGCGCCGACCTCTAACTCAATCATTTACCGTCCCATAAGTAGTTTTGAATGATGAATCCCAAAAGGCAAAAATAACAATGTTGTTAATCACTTTACAGCGACAATGCTGTTCATCACTTCCGGAAAATTCAGGAAAAGACAGAAAAGCAATCGACACTGGACATGTTCTGTATTGGGCCATAAACAAAAAATGAAAAAGACTGATTGACATACAAGACTATATGTATGTATTATTATTATAATAAACCTACTTAGAGATTATAACTCCTTTTTTAAATTTAATTTTAGGGTCTAAAGAATGAAATAATCGATTCATTACAAAAAAATCTGTGGTAAAGCGATGATCGGATTTACGAACAATTCGGACAGCGAAAATAATCTTGAATCTTGTAACAATTTCTGCTCTTTTACCAACCACCCACTGTAATGACTTTTTATGACAATTTTGATATATATATAGAAAGTTAAGTAACCTAATGATCCAATTTTTTCTTATATTATCACTATTTCTTAAAAATGTTTTTGCATAATTCTTTGCTTACAAAAAATGATTTCAGATGCTAATAATTGTATTTAATTCCAAGAATTTCTGGAATAAAGTATGGATTATAATGAAAAAGAAATACTAGAAAAAAATGGATAAGAAATTTTTGAAATTTTTCAAGAGAAACTTTCCAATTCAAGTATTAAAAATGTTTGTATTTGTCAGTCAGTTTCATTTCACTTTGACACAACAGTGTCAAAGAGATACAGGTTTTACTCAGATTATACAGTATACACTCTCTAGGACCTCAGGGAGTAATTTGATGCAACGTGTTCAACAAAATGCGGGTTATGGATAAGAAAACTATCTTTTGGACTAACTTTATGGAATTGATACCATACTCTATAACTTCTTAACTTACAAATTTCGTGGGATTGTTTGACTAGCATTTTTAACCAAGAATATTAGTTTGAATACTTTTCTTCAGAAGCTTTGAAAACTCTAGCAAAGTGACGCGCCTGGGAAAAAGTAATTTTTTCCTGGGCCTAGCAAAGCCTTAAATACATATTATAGTCATATTCTATGTTTTAAATATGTGTGAAAATTTTTGTTTAAAAATGCAAAGAAATATAAATACATGGCTCAAGTTTTTTAGAATTTTTTTAAAAATACATTATTTATTTTACCGCAGTACTCTAAAGCCAATTTTAGGTAAAATGACATTACTGTGTCGAGTCTTAAGGAATTCAGAAACCAATAAATTTTTCTCTAAAAAGAAATTCAAACATTCATTCCAAATGGAAAAAGCTGATTTTGCTTCAATTGAAATTGCCGTTTGTGTGTGTGTGTTAAATTAACATATAAAAAACAGTTAATTTAAAAAGTACTTATATAAAATTTCGATTGCAAATGAAGAAAAATAGTACGCAGAATCTAAGAGATCGAATCAAGTTGACTTTTCATTTATGTTTTCGTCAATTGAGAAACAAATTTTGCAACTATCAGAAATTCCTCAGCCATTTTTTTCAATTCACAAACGATTTTAAATTTCTCGAACTATACATTTTTTGCTGTCTCTCATTTTGAAAAAAATCTCGAAGTTCTTCGCTGTAATCTAGTGCAGCTGGTAATTCTAAAACAAAAGAAGTGAGGAAGCATTCAGCATTTTCAAATTCATTTGAATTTTTCCCAATACTAAGAAAATCACCGATTTTCCAAGCTTTTTTTTGCACAATTTTTAAATAAATTTTTTGCAAACACAGGCCTACAAAAAAAAATTTTTTTTGGTGCTTAGGATTTTAGAGCAGATTTTAACTATATTTTTATTGCTGAATCTAAATATGAAAGCAGTTTTTCTGTATCAGCTCTAGATTTTTAGATAAATTCACTTATCTATCAATGCTTTTTTTCTATTTAGTACTTTCACTTACAAGTGTTGTAAAATTTATACAGGGAAAGATTCTTGTATATTTGCCCTATTGTCAGTCTTCTTTTGTAACCAATTGCATTTAAAATAATAATATTTAAGAAATAACTAATTATTATTTTTAAAAATTATTATTTTAATTCATTTATTATAAAAAGAAGACAAACAATATGAGATATATAACTGATTAGTTGACAAATTCTTAATAAATGGGATTGAATCCTACTTATTAGTGCTATCCAGTTAGTTCCATAGAAATCCGATAGATGGAGATGTCAGTCCACTATCTGAAGTGACCTTCAAAGCTTCAACCGCAGTTGAGAGTTGAGAATAGTTCGTGAATTCAGGCGGTGCAGATAGATAGAGGTTAGCGTCATATGAAATTTCTCTTTAGTAACGAGTTGTTAAAAAGTAAATCTAAGTATTTGTGTTGTTGAATAGAAATAAAATGAGTTCAAGTAAAAGAAGCTGTGAACATAATCCTGATATTTTTTGCTACATATGCGGAGAATACACGCTACTGGAAAACAGAAAATCTATTAGTGACTTTGTAAAGAGGGCTTATCTTGGATATTTTGGTGTTAAACTTGGTGATCAGGATAAAACCTGGGCACCACATATTGTCTGTAAAACTTGTACAGAGCATTTACGACAGTGGACTACCGGGAAAAGGAAAAGCCTGAAATTCGGTGTACCAATGGTTTGGAGAGAACCAAAAAATCACTTTGATGACTGTTATTTCTGCCTAGTAAATATTACTGGAATCAATCGAAAGAACCGTAATAAGTGGACTTATCCAGATTTAGTCTCTGCAAGACGCCCTATCCCTCACTCAGAAGAAGTGCCAATTCCAACTTTTCACAAGCTACCAGAACTCTGTGAGGACGCTTATTGTCTTTCTCATCAGAATTCTGATACTACTGAAGGTGACAGCGATTTTGAAACGATATCATCAATTCCTCAATGTTTCAACCAAGATGAGTTAAATGACCTCACTAGAGATCTCAATCTGTCGAAAGAAGCTTCGGAATTACTGGCTTCCAGGTTGAAGGAAAAAAATTTACTTGAACCAGGAACGAAAATTACATTCTATCGCACAAGGGAGAAAGATCTGCTACCTTTTTTCTCTGAAGAACAAAATCTTGTATTTTGTCATGTTGTTAGAGAACTCCTGGTAAAAATGGGTCTTCCTGAATATTTTCCAGATGATTGGCGCCTATTTATTGACAGCTCAAAGCGAAGTTTGAAATATGTTCTTCTACAAAATGGGAACAAATATGGCTCAATACCAATTGCTCACTCAACGAAAATGAAAGAGCAATATGACACCATAGCTTTGGTCTTGGAAAAAATAAACTATCGTGAACACCAATGGGTGATTTGTGTAGACTTAAAAATGGTAAACTTTCTCCTTGGACAGCAAAGTGGCCACGCAAAATATCCTTGTTTTTTGTTCCTCTGGGATAGCAGAGACAAAACGCAACACTGGGTTAGAAAAGAGTGGCCTAGGAGAGAAAACATGGATGTTGGGGAAAAGAATATCATCAACAATCCTTTAGTTCCACGAGAGAAAATCATCTTTCCACCACTGCATATCAAGCTGGGTCTAATGAAGCAGTTTGTAAAGGCTCTTGATAAGAATGGATCATGCTTTGCATATATAGGGGAAAAAATGCCTCAGCTGAGTATGGAAAAAATTAAAGCAGGAATATTTGATGGCCCACAAATAAGACAGCTAATTAAAGACCCTGACTTCATAAATTCAATGAATGAGATTGAAAAAAAAGCCTGGAATTCATTTGTTTCAGTTGTCCAAAATTTTCTGGGTAAACACAAAGCTGAAAACTAGGTTGAATTAGTCAATTAAATGCTGAATAATTTCAGATCCCTTGGGTGTAACATGAGCATTAAGGTGCACTATTTACATAGCCACTTAGACCGTTTTCCTGATAATTTAGGAGACATAAGTGAGGAGCAAGGTGAAAGATTTCACCAAGATATAAAATGTATAGAGGATCGCTATCAAGGAAGATGGGATACTCACATGATGGCAGATTACTGCTGGACTTTAAAACGGAATTGTTCCAAAATACATTCAAGAATGTCACGCAAAAGAAGTTTCCGAAATGTTCAGTGAGTAATTTGTTTAAATCATGACTTTTTCTGTTTTCTTTTGTATTTAATAAGCAATGTCTATGTAATATAATAAAAATTCCCTGTTTAATTTGTTTGTTTAAACCATGGTTTTTCTTTTAAAATAGTGTAATGCATGATTCATTAAAATATTGATATCTTAAAAATTCAAGCTGATAGGCAAAAATTAATGGCATATTTGGATTCAGCGCATTGAATTCATATAAAATCACCTCCAAAATCTTTGGCACCAAAACCATAGTTGACCAGTGAAATTTTTCATTTTTTTAATCGACACAAGTTTTTTTGATTGAAAGGAATTTTTAATGTTACATTTGCTACGATGAGTAATTTAAATATTAATAATGGATGCAGAACCAAACGCGAAATAAACTCCTTTTTTACTAGATTAAATTAATTAAGTAACCTCTTTTGTAGAAGATTTTAAAAATTCCTGATTTCTCTGTTTTCATCATCACAAATTTAAGAAAATTATTAGTCTAAAAGAATATTAATTTAAATTAGTAATTATCATACATGACAATAGTTTAAATACTTAATAATAAAATGAAAAATAAAACAAAGTTGAAATATTTCTTCTATTAACTTGAATAATATTTTTAATGTAGTAAAGTGTTATATGCTTTTTCTTCTTCAGGTAAAAGGTACATTTATTAACTTGGCTAAAAATTTAATGACAATTACATAAATCTAGTAGGAATTTGTTTAGGAAATTTATTAATATATTGTACATTTTTAATACTTTATTTCAAAATAAAAAAATATTAATGTAAGAAAATATTTTCTTATATTGACTTTCATACTTTGTTAAACCTTTTTATTTTCACATAATCTTTCAAGTGTCTTCGCTAAAGCCACGGGAAAAATAATTTATTTCGAATAAGGATTAAATAAAAAAATGCTTCTATTTTGAAGAATGAGTCCCCTATACGATATCTGTAAGTGTTGAAACCGTTACTTTTTACAAAAGTAATTCTACTTTGGCTCTAATTTCAAAATTAGAACAATCTTCGAAGGTATGAAAAGAGTGGTAAAATTTAGTGATAAATATTTCAATTTATTTCCAACAAAAAATTATAAATTTTTTCCCATTAATTAATGTCATAATTTTTTTCTTATTAACTAAAAATATGCATTTCTAATTAGAATCGAAATAATAATTAGTAAAAAATAGCAACAAAAACTTTAAATTTTTCTAGTATACAAAGAAAAGAGTTGTAACAATGTTCAAACCGATTGTGAAAGCAATAATTAATATGAAATGAATGCGAATGGAACAAATTTTCTTACATAATAAAATTTACACAAAAATCACAGTCATTTGTGCTCCAATCATCTCAAAGTAGTTATCGCGTAAGAATCCATTCTTTAAAAATTGTAATTTATCTAAATTATGAATTTTTGTTCACTTCCTTAAAGATTTTTATTAAAATCTTAAGATATTAATATTTGTTTTCTAAATTCATGTATGTTGAATTTAATAGTAATTATAATTTTTTTGTATAGGGATTCAGTTCAAAGTGAAAAACTGTACAATATTTTATCACATAAATTAAGGGTCATTCCAATTTATTTCATATTGGAGGTAGTCGCTGTACCAGTATACTAACGCAATCCCCATTTCACCATAATATTAACCGTAATTGGAGTGGATAAAGCAAAAGTTAAGAAAAATCATATCCGTTGTTTTCCAAATAGTTGTAAAGAACTGCACTGGACAATTTTTTTGTTTCTTCTCTCATTCTTTTACTTTTCTCTCTCTCACTCACACTTCTCTTTTTTTAATAATCTTTCAAGAAGTTTTAGAAAAATTCACGAATAAAAGTTGCTTTGTGGTGCCATCTACTAACTGAAAGAACAAGCTTCATTAGAATTAAGTACCCTCAAAAAATTCCGTCTAATCCTTTCGTATTATTTCTTTTAAGAAAATACTTTTTTACAAGAATATTTATTTACTGTCACACAAAGATAAAAAATAGTGAATATTATCAAAAAAAGATTAAAGAATGAAAATTAGAACGATTATTAAAACTGAATACTAAAATAACGATTAAAGGAAATATTTATTATATTTAAATTTTAAAATATTTCATCTAGCTATTCATAGAGAGAAAAGAAATTAAGCCTAATAAACTTGCAATGCTTGTAAAGCAAATTCAAAAATATTTAGAGCAAATTTTTGCATGCATTTCTATTTGCAAATAAAAAATGTTTGTCGACAATTGCAAATATTTGAAAATAAATGTAAAAAAAGAGGGCGCTGCCACCTTTTTTTTACTCTTAGCACAAAAACTCAATATAATTTGTGGACAGAAGCAGAGAGTGAAAACACTAATTTTCAAAAAATAGACAAAAGAATAGAAAAATTTGATAAACTATATAGAAGTAGTCAGAAATACTTAAATTTTTCACAGTTTACTTGTTCCTGTTACTTATTATAACTTTTTTTTGATATATCAAATATAAGTTTCGTATCCCTTTTATAACTTCATTTTAATAATGAGCATTATAATTTTGTATTCGAAAATGCTTTTGATATATAGAAGATTTTGAAAATCACCGCATTAGATGATTTAAACTATCTTATTTTAGTAGTAAATGTGCAAATCCAATCACACAGATGATAAATTTAATGCAGGCTTAAAAAGTTAAAATAAACTTCAAGGTAAAACGATATCAAAGAAAACATTAGACTGAATGTTTAAGTCATAAGATTTCTGGATGATCTACTTTTGTTATTTTGAAAGGAATATCGTAAGATGGACACAATCAAGAAATAGATTTTGTTCAATTCCTCAAAATAATATTATTTAAGTCTATACAAAATAGGAAGAATTTAAGTATTGTCTTAATTATGATTCCAATGACTTGAAATATTGAAACATGTTGAGTGTAAAACTATGTTCTCATCGAAAACAGATAGTAAAAAGAAGTTTATGTGTATTATATAAATAATTAATCTCGCTAAACGCAAGTGCATTTCTCACAACCTCCTCATGGATATCAAGCAGATGATGATATAATCCTTGCTCTGAAAGATAATGATTTTTAATCTATTTAATAAACTTCAGATTCTTTATTTTTAATATTTTAAATTACATCCATTTAAACTAAACTGCTGAAAGAAGAGAGTCCGGGTGATAAATATGAGTGATGACCTTATATTTTATCTTTTTATATATATTTAAGTTTTATTTACATCTAATAATGATCTATTTTTTTATATATTTAGATAAACATGAATAGCTATAAAAGTGATGGTATCATATTTAAATGACAAAAAGACGTTTATCGTAACATGTTTTTCAAAGTGATTTCTCAGTCCTCTTCCTTGATGAAATTTCAAATCATTTAAGCATATTATTGTTTTACTGAATCAGGCTTAATAATGAGTGTTATAAAACTTATTGTTTATTCTTGCGACATCGTGAATTCCGAAACGTTTTTCAGCCTGGATTTCATTGAAAAATGTTTTGTAAAAATGATAATGATAGAAATAGTCCAGAAGATAATCAAACCAAGTTTGATATTAGTAAAGTTTTTTTTAATTTATACTATTTCAAGAGGGGTGATAGCTTAAGGCAAAGATAGTTTAATTGTTCTCTGTAAAACTTGATAAATGAATAATGCAGATGAATCATTCCTGTTACAAGATATTCGCCCGGTAGATAAGTAGAAACATACAAAGTTAGATCAGTAGAATATTAATCTACATTTGTGTTCATAATTTTTCTTTCAGATCAACTTCATTAATAGACTCGTCTTGGATTTGACTCATCATAACCTGGTGAGAAAGATATTACTTTCGAGCCCAAAAAACTATGGGTTCAGCACTTGATCCTGTAAAAGACCATTGTTTTGAGAGGATTAAAATTCCATTAAGTTCAATTTCACTGCACTAGTAAGCATGGTGTTGGGAGAAGAATGTAAGTTGAGATGCTGACCTCGGATGTTTACCGTCATTCAAAATTACATAAGTCAGTTGGCCGTGATTTAAAAAATTTGGAAACGCTGGAATGTATCCTAATAGCTTATCTATTTTACATACTTCCAAAAAAAAAAAAAAGAAAAAAAGAAAAAGAAAAACAGGAACATTTATCAAAAATGTTAATTTTTTTAAAGAAAAAGTGTGGGTATCAAGCATGCTGTTTAGAGTGTAAACAGATTTTTTTAAATATGCATTATTAAAGAAAAAAAGTGTGTTTCGGATTATTGTCATAAGCAGAATTTTTCATCATTAAAATTTTTTTATGTTTTGTATCATCCCCTTTTATAGTTTCATTTTTCTTTGTTCCAAGCTTAGTTTCTTTTCTCATAATTTTCCCTCTGTAGCAGAGACATGACAAACCTGAAACCAAATATTTAAGCAACGATTGCTATATTTTCCCTCTGAATCATTTTGTTGTAATTAACAACCATAATTAATATTATGTATTATAAAAACTGTATGTGAATGAATTCTATATATTGTAGAAATGAATATTATTGTATGAATCAAAATTATTGTGTTTATTCCAGAAAATTCAACTTTGCAGGAAAGCTAGTGAGAAAATAATTATACTCTAATTATGAGAAATAAATACTTAAAATGTAATTTAAATTGAAATCCATAAATAAGCTTTAAATAGTAAAAATAGTCTTAATATGATAATATTAACACGTTTTGTTTAATATAAGCCTCTTAAAACCTTAATTACGTCGTTTAAATATAGTAACGATAGAATTTAATGATACCTTTTATGAGTGCAATAAAAATAGATAATTTCTCGTCAAGAATGCGAATGCTTAAAATGTAAATGTAGAATTCATGAATTACAAAATTCTGAAAACTTTTATGTTTAAAATAGTTAAGGAGTACTTTTTTTGCTAAAATTGATTTTGTGAGGTTTACTGATGCAAGGTCCACTATTGGACATTTCTGCATCGAACGATAAATTCATAGGTAAAAATTCTGTGTTAAAAGACTAGTCAGATGTATACAATGGAATAAATTAAAAGTTCAAGAAAAGCATATGTAAAAGATTATTTTGGATAAAAATCTTAAATAGAATTCAAGAAACCACATTGCACGTAAAACTTCAAACAAACTTCTATGTGGTTTAAGCCCAATCAAGTCTGATAAAATTAAATTTGTGGTATTAAAAAACACTATGCGTAAATCATTGAAATTAAGAGTTCACTTTCAGAATATTTAGTGATTTTTCGCATCTTTTGCGCAAATCTAAGATATGTGGTAGGAAGGTTAACTTTTTATCAAATATAAGCCCAAGAAATGATACCTGATTAACTACGGGAATAGTTGTGCCTGATATCTTAATTTCTGGATCAGGATGAGGCCCAGTTTTTCTGCAAAAATGGATACATTTGCTTTTACAAGGGGACAAAGTATGCCCATTTTCATTACACCAAGCAACTAGATTATAGACATCAGTTTGTAATTGCCGTTCAATAAGTCGCATATTGGAACCTTGGCAAGAAGTTTGAAGATCATCAACATATGATGTTCCATGGACAGATAGTTGCAATATATGAAGAATGTTGCTGATGCAAATATTAAAAATAGTAACTCTTAAAACACTTCCCTGAGGATCTCTCTCACATTGGATAAATGAATTAGATAAAACAGATCCTATACGGATATTAAAAATATGAGAACTTAAAAAACTCTGAATAAAAGTGGGTAAATTTACTCTGAAATTGAAATCATACAAAGTTCAAAGAATTTCATAACGCCATGTCTTATCATAAGCTTTTTTTATGCAAAAAAATCTAGACACCAAATGATGTCTCCGTACAAAGGCATTCCTAATTTGTGTTTCTATATATGCAATATTGTCCAGAGTAGATCGACCTTTCTGGAATTCACTTTGATAAAGTGATATGTACTGATGGTCTTCAAGTATATAAACAAGACGGGTATTGACCATATGCTCCTAAGTTTTAGCAAGGCAACTTGTGAGAGCAACTGGATGATAGATTTGAGGATTAGTTGGATCTTTCTCAGGTTTAAGAATTGGAATTATAATTGCTTTGCTTCAGATACTGGGATAGACATGTTCATTCCATATTCTATTGAATAATAAAAGAATATTTATTAAAGAGCCATGATTAAGGTGACAAAGTATTTATATGAGATACCATCTGGTCCCGGACTATTATTTTTAGTTTGGGACAGAGCTCTCTGCAGTTCCAGCAAAGAGAAATTGCAATTATATGGATGTATGGCTTTATCATGAAACTTTATAGGTTTCTCTTCAGCTTTCTCTTTGGTTCTGAGAAATTTAGGATTATAAGAGGCTGGATTAGATACCCTTGCAAAAGTTTTATCTAAAAGATTGGGAATATCATATTCAGAAGAAATTGTGTCAGCTCTTGTGCGTGATATTGGGAGAGAGAAGTCCCGATATAAACCACTGAAAGCTTTAGCTTTCTTCCATAAAATTTTGCTGGGAGTTGATGATGTGAGGGAGGAAACATATCTTATCCAAGATTCTTTTTGACTATTTCGCCGTACTCGACAAGCAAAAGCTTTAGCTTTTTTGAAGCTATGAGATTTTCCATGGTAGGGTACCTGCGAAAAATAGTCCACAACTTTTTTTGTTTTTTGTATGACACTTGGCACTTATGATTCCACCTTGGTTTATGATATTTGCATGGAATTGGGGAGCGCTTGGGAATAGTGTTTTTGACAGCCTCTAGTAGTGTATCAATTACTTTTTGCACAGCATGATTGATATTCTCACTTCTAACCAGCTAACTGTCAGTCAGTAACCACGGCTAATTGAGTGTAGAGAGGCCAGTCTGCACGATGATAAGAATAAGAGGAGGGGAAGATTTATGGTTTGCTTATACCAGTTTGGTTTATAATTAAAAGAAAATGGTGATTGTTATATAATCCTTATCAACATAAAAATTTGATGAAGGTAGAATTGATGGAGAGAAATAGCTAAATCTAATGAATGAAAAGTTCTTGATGGTTGATGGAAATAGGTTATTTCTGGGGAATTTAGAAGGCAGATATTGTTATTAGAAATTAACTGTTCAATTATGTGACCACGAGGATTCATATTATCACTACCTCACATAAGGTGTTATGACCATTGAAGTCACCAAGTAAAATAAAGGGTGTAGGTAGTTGATCCAGCAAACTGTTTAAACTGCTTTCATGTATGATCGCATGGGGAGGTAAGAAAAGGCTGCATATATAATGAGAGATGTTGAATGTATGCGTACTGCAACAGCCTGTAATGAAGTGCTAAAGGATTGTATAGAGCTAGGATTATTTATTACAAAACACAAGAATGCATACACCTTCAGAAAATGAATCATGGTTAACATCTTTCCTCACACAATTATAACCACGCTATTTTAAATTGTACTGGGGTTTCAAGAGTGTTTCTTGGATGACAAAACAAATTGGAGTATGCAGGTTTATGATTATTTTTATATCTTCTATATGAGTGCGAAAACCTCGACAATTCCAAGAAATGAAGGTTCCCATTAAGCTAAGCTGGATGCTCCGAAACTGGAGCAAGCCATTTGAGATTCAGATGAATCTTCACTTAATAGTATTTCATCATCAAATGGATCTACGTTCTTTATACCTGTCTTAGAGGTAGTTGAGCTTTTTTTACTCTTTAAATATGATTTATCTAGTCCTTCTCTTGCATTCTTTAATTTTAGGGATCTTTGATACTTGGGTTTTGCGAAAGAATGTGGAAAAATTCCTTTCGGAATAGGTGAGACATTTATATTAGAAATATTTGAGAATAAGTTTGGAAAATTTAAGAAATCTGTTTGGATACTACAAGATTTCATGAATTTTTTAAATGCTTGTGAATATCTAATAATGTGATGAGGGGTACGGATGACATTATTTGCCTGGCTTCAGGGTAAGATAAGTTTTGTTTTATTTTCACGGTAATAATTTCCTTTTCTAATATCCAGGTTGGGCATGACCGGGAGTACGAGGAATGTTTACCACTGCAGTTGACACATTTTTCTTGTAATTGACATTGACTACTGTCATATCCAAGAGATGCACATCGAGAACAAATCCAATGTCCTCTACAAGTAGTTTTTGCAAGGCTGAATCGCTGACATTTAAATCAACGTAAAGGATTTGGAATGTAGGGGCGAACACTACTTTAGGAAACCAGCTATAATAGATTGAGGTAGTATAGGAGCAGCAAATGTGAGTATAAGGTGCTTAGTTTTTAAAATTTTGCCCTCTCTCCTGATTGTAATGCGCTGCACATGTTGTACTGTTTGGTCAACGAGATTATCCAAAATTTCCTCTTCTGAAACATTAAATAGATCATTTGCTGAAATTACTGCCCGTGTAAAATTTAACCTACTGTGAGGAGATACTATAATATCTATATTACCAAGGAATTTTAGTTTTTGGGTGGCTTTGGCTTGTTCAGTTGATAAAATTTCAACTAAGTGATCCCCAGATTTCATCTTGCGAACGTTTTTGACATTTCTAACTGTACCAATAAGACTCTTATTAATTAAGAAAGGGGAAACTTTATCAAAATTGTCCTCAGTTCTTTTAATAACAAAATATTTCTGATCCTGTATCATTTGTTGCTCCATAGGGAGTGAAGAATTAGAAGTACATTCCATAGAAATAGGTTAACTACTTCAAGGCCTGACTCCACCACCCACCACCGAGCCCAACAAGAGGATACAGTATAAATGCATCAGTGCTAGCCAGACCTTATATGCTTTCAATATATTTCTGACGTGGCCTCCACCTTTATAGAGTCACACAGCAGAAGATGATCGCTTGATCCATGAAAGCCGATTGATGTGCTGAGGACCACAACACACCTCCCGTTTACCTGTAGCAGAGGCCAAAGTAATGTATTGGCCTCTGGGAGCTTCAATCACCAGGATCCTCCTTTCCAGGGACACGGCTATCCACGCACGGCAAACACGCGGGTGATTTTGTCCCCAAGAGAAGCTAATAGCAACAGGACAGCAATAGCTACTCAAGGGGAATCCTTAACCTCTTATGAGACAACCACATTGAGGGAGAAGAGGAAGAAAAAGCAGAAGAGGAGATGAGAAAAGAAAAGTTAACTAGGGTACCTCGGGATTGTGGCACCCGTGTTTACATAAAAAAGGCAAACCCCCTGAGTTTTTATTTTTTTTTCTTTTTTCGAAAAATTTTATGTTTTAAATCTTCAAGTAAACACGTTGACGGTAACTATAAACTAGAAGTTGAAGATTATGTATGGCAAGTACTCATAAGGAAAAATTTGAAGATTGATATCAAAACAAATATGTAGATAAGCCAAATAAAAAAAGGTTCATATGGAAACATCTAAGATCATTATTTAGTGATGTAGAGAGAAAAAATAGTACATGTCATGTGATAAAGAATGTATTATTCAGTGATGAAAAAAAAGAATGGTCTAGGTGACTGAAACTAATACTGCCATTTCTTTAGAAAATAATGGAATTTTTTTCAGCAGACTGGAAGGAGGCAAGTCTTAATAAATATGTTTTGAATAGTGTTTAGGTTTAATGGTCAGAAATTATTTGGTTTTTTTCAAGAGAAGGTGGAATTCTACAATATATCAAGAAACACTGAAGCATGACATATTTTTATATTGCAATATTCTGGAAAGGACCAATTGGTAGAGAAGTCAATCCCACTTGACTGTCGTTTGAATCATTCAAGGATTACCATGAAGCTGTTTTGGTCATAGCGAATTCTTTATCACAATATTCAATGTTATTTATTGATGTACTTAAAAAGAGAAATTTTTATTTAAATAAGGAAAAACTCAGGATAATGTGAAAATCAGGACACACCAAATCTTAAAAGTAATACATTTTAGAGTAGATACACATGTTTTTAAACTTTAAAATTTTTTTACACTACCTTATAAAAAGTAATCTTGCTTTGATTAATATTCTTAGAAGGTTAGAATGTGAGAAACAATTTTTAAAATATAATGAAATAAAAATAAGGCCAAATATATTAAAAAAAATGCTCACAATTATAAAGATACTTTTAACCAAGTATTCCTTGTGGATAGTTTTTTAATACACGGAGTAACTATGAGTATTCGAAATATTCAATCAGAACAGAATCTAAATGAATAATAGTACAATTATTAGTACTAAATGAAACTAGAACTACGAGTATCATTCTTTGAAGGTAAATGGGAGAGTGATTCATTCAGAGAAACTATATTTAATTTTACTCCAATTTGTTTAATCATAACTTGAGCTTCTTTCAAGGTTTCTGTTGCCAGATCAAAGTAGTGTTTTTTTTTTCTTTTCTTCTTTTTCTTTTACAAAAAAACTGAACTATCTAGGTATAATCTGGATTACTTCATCTGCAAGAGTGAGAAAGTCTTAAAAGTTAACCTTTTCTTTAGAGATAAGATGTTTTGACAAAAAAATAATGTAAGAAATGAAAAAAAAAAAAACAATTGATGAAATAAAGATTTCTATATCAAAGTAAAAACTAAAATTTTCCTTAGATTGTTGCAGTATTCATAGATAAAAATTCGTATTAATATAGGAATTTTTAACAATGTAGCAATATTTTTTTTAAAAATTTAACAAACAAAAACAATATAACTGATTTTCAGAATAAATTTTTTGAGAGATTTGATTCACACTTACCATAATGTGCACTTTTCCAAATATAGTTATAGCTATTATATATCTTACTATTATTTTGTATCGTAGTGCTAAATTTGTGTCAAAGAATTACTTCAAATTTAGTGTCAAAGAATTACTTCAAATTGTTAATTCATAATACTTTCTTATACAATATGTTTATATTTAATTTCAAAGTTGTAATTGGAAAATGAGAGCCATAACCTTTCATCGGAATTATGATTAATTTAATTCTAATTGGAAGCATTTTTTTTTCATTTTCAGTCACCCTGTATCTAGCTTGCTTCCTGATTTTTTGTTAGTTTTTATCTTACAAATCATTATTTTTGAAAAAATTTCCATTTTGAATACGTAGTTCTTAAAATATACATTTAAACATTTCATTACGTTATTTCAAATTGATTTATTTCAAAAATATTATCTTAATATTTCGTAATAATAATAAATTAGATGTATAATTTTTATAGAGTAAAAATCATTAAATATTAAGTAATAATGTTTCAAGGACTACAAACTCAACATGACAAATAATATTTCATTGAAAAAATATAATTAAATTAACTAATTCTTCCATTTAGGAACTCAAATTTATTTTACAATAAAATATTGCTTTTAAAACTACTATCTGTATACACTGTAGTTACATTAGTAAGAAATGTGAAAGACATATTTATTCTTTAAATAGTGATAAGAAATATCATTCAATTTTCCAAAAGCTTAGATGTGTAGATTCTTGCAAATCAATATTCAGAGTTATCACATCTGCAAGAAATAGCACTATTTTTTTTTCAACAATGGAGTCGAGCTGAAATTGAAAGCTGTGTATGGATTCAGAAGTCAATACAGCTTCAACACTATGCCATAATACATGGACAGCAGAGGAAAATATTAGTGGCTCGGCAACTACAAACGAAAAGTTTTCAGTTGGGAGAAATAAAAAAATTATGCTTAAAAATTATCAGAACAGGCTCTATATTATGGAACGTTAGGATAATACAGGCAGTATACGGCCATAAATTAACGGTTATATGGATAACCATAAATTATTAATTTAAATTAACAATTTACGGTTAGTATAAATTTCATATTTGAAAGAAAAATTTTACTGTCTTATCCAAATGAAGTCAAATCCTTAATTTTATTTGAAGTCAGTCATTTAAAATACCAATATGAAATTGCTTTTTTTACACATTGTTTGCATTGGATACAAAAAAAAGTTTTGTTCTCCTTCAATATTGCTCAAAATATTAATCAATTTTGTTTTAAATTAGAGGACCACCATCTAAGTCAAGTTAAAAGAAATTATTTGAAAAGTTTCTATCAAAAAGTTCTATACTGATCACAATTATTTAACTTAATTTAATAATATTTTTTATGCTGTAAAATTTATTATTTTTGCTCTTGAATTAAGCATATTTGTAATCATTAGATTTAGAGTGTTAAAAGAGAAATCTCTGTATGTATTATTTAAAACTTCATTATCATGATTTTATTTACGCTGTAGGATATTTGAGGCCAGAAATATTAATTAAATTTATAACCATAAGCTATAATTAATAATAATTTCATGAAAAATAAATCTTTATTTTTACAATAAAATATCTAAATTCAAATTTAAAATGATTGATTATGTTTTTTTTTTCGTATTATAGTACAAATAGGAGAATATAATATCTTTGTTCTCTACCAATGATAATTTTGTAGTACAACGATGTTATATAGACTTTTTGGGAGATAACCCTATTTAATATTATAGAAAACTTTGTTCAGAGAGAAGTATTCATGTACTAGTTGCAAAGTAGAAAACCTTGAAATACTTAATTCTTTAATTAAGTAAACAGAAATCTGATATTCGATATAGATCTCTATTTTCCTAATAGCAATTATTAGTTTAATTATGTACTTTGAGACATCTATTATTTAATTAAAAATATCTAAAATTTAATTTAAATAACTCAAATTTCATTTCTTATGAAGTCAAATTTTGTGGCTTATTAATATACTTTGCTCAGTGAATCCCTAAATAAAAAAAAAAACAAAGATGGATGAGACAGTATATTGAGTTCACTGTCATATAAAATGACATCGTCAATGTATTGCGCTTTGTCTCCTTGACCACAATAGCTCATAAAAGAGATGTCAAGAGTCTTTTATTAGATGGACCTAACAAATAACTTCAAAATGTTTATTTTCACTATCCATCACTATTTCCTAAGAAGCGGAATTGAATGCTAAAAATTCTTTAAACATATATATCTGGAGAATTTTTTATTAGAGTTTTATAATATTTATTTTATAAAAATTGTTTTTGATTGACAGCCTGAGGAATTATAATTTAAAATGTCTTACAAATATTATTTATTTTGCATTAATGCCTAGCATGGACATCAAAATAGCAGCTGCTAAAAACTAACTGTAAAAATTAGCAGCAAATAAAGTCAATAGCAGATTCCAAGAATGCAAATCGCATCAATGCTCAAGGCTGTTTCATTATATTAATATTTATCACGGGAGTTGGCTGCAAGATTTCACCAAGAATTGGAAAATGAAATTTTGTTAAACAATTTAAGACTTTTAAGAAAAGAGTTAAATATATATTTCTCAAAAAACAAATATTAACTACATTTAACTAAACTCTTGATGTCATGCATAACACCTTTTATTCCATTTCATTATTATAACAAACAAATATTTCCCTCAGTAAAATATTGAGGTTATTTGAGACTACCATTAATGAGACAAAAGTTGCTCTGATATCAGAAAAGGGATAAGAGAAATAAAGATAAAAATGTTAATTTTTTATATTACTCTCTTTTAAAATATATTGTCTTCTCTTTTTACAGTTTCATATAAATAACTGAATAATTGTTTTATGCATTACTTACAGGCATAATAAATAAATCTATATTTTTTAATCCTGTAACCATATTTGATCATTCCGCATCAATAAATTTTACAAGGTAAATAACATACTGTATAATAAATGTTAATATTTTACAAACAAAATGATAGTATATATAATATATTCTTGAAATTATATCATTTCATATTTTACTAAAATTTTTTATTCTTAACATTAATGTTGGCCATTATAAAAATAACTTTTATGAAACGCAATGATAAAAAATTTTAATTTAAATATTTTTTCTATAAAAGTAAATGTATACTCTTTAGTAAATTACTTTTTCGTAAGTTAAAATATGTTTTATGAAACATTATATATATATATATATATATATATATATATATATATAGATATATATATATATATATATATATATATATATATATATATATATACATACATTTTACTTTTTACTTCCTTACTAGAATATGTATAGAACATATTCTAGTAAGGAAGTAAAATGTTAAAAATAATAGAATTTCAACTGTAGAAGAGGATTTATTTTTGAATTTAACAAGATATTTTATTGTTGTTTGATTCACAAACAAGGCAAATTCTTTTTATGAGAGAAATGGTGAAACTAAATGATCTTGCATTGTTTATTGTGACACATCAGCTTAAGATTAACATGACATTTAAAATTATACAAACAAATAGCACACACACAATAAATATATTATCACTTGTGAAATAAACAGAAAACTGATAAATTCTCGTTTTTATTTTTGAGATATGTATTTTAATTTATGTATTTGAATTTTAAAAAACATTAAATATTTCTTCTGATGTACAGAATTTTTTCATTAAAAATTTTTTTAAATCTCCTGTATTTTAGTACAGGATATTTTAAAAACTTTCTACTACTAAAAATAGGATATGATTTTAAGAGAGCCCTGTTCGAAATTTAAATTACACATCTAACTTACAAGTTATATGGAATTTGCGAAATTACTTTTCAAAATTCTTTTACTAATCTTCTAATATATATAATTAAGCCTTTTTCCTCAAGATATTTTACAGTACAGAATGAGAGAAATTACTATACTTTTTACATCCTTCATATTATTATTAAGCAAACTTTTGTAAATTAAAAAATATATTTTCCTTAAGACTGTATATTTTGAACTTTTAATCGTAATCTTAAAAATGTAAATCTAGATCTAATCATAAACAAGAGATTGTAAAGCCCAATTCTTTCAGGTGAAGAGAGAAATAAACAGGTAAATAGAGATATTTTCGAAATACTCAAATTTAAGTGAAACAAATAAATAAGAATAAAGGAATATATAATTTAGAACTAGGCGAATAATAAGCTAAGGATAATAATGTAACTCTTCTGGATTCTTTGTATGCAGTTGTAAAAATAATTTATATAACCGATGATATATGCCCAACTATAACAAATTATGATTCACATAGAGGTATCAAACATTAACCAGGCAAAATTTAATTTTGGGTTGATTAATTTAAATTTTTATCAGAAACAAGAATTTAACATAAGATATACAAAGTTCATCTCAAAATAAGTTTTTTTTTTTAATTTATTTTTTTGAACAAATTTATTTTGTACTCTTCTAAAATTCATAGTTATGATAGATTATTACCTTACATTTAATAGTTCCCTAAAATAAAGTTTTATTTTTCTGATTTTACGGAGAACTCTTATATGATGATACTTTTTTTCTTTTATAGTTTCGCTTCGCCACCCCACACAACTCCCACGCTTCCTTCATTTATTGAAGGGTAGATTCATTTCTAGTCTATTATTTTTCTAATATATAGTGAAGCACAGAGAGGATTCGTAATTATTCTGACGTCACACTTGAGTGCATCTTGAGATGGCTTGCCCAAGGGCTCTGTAGGTACAAAAATGGGCCGCCAACCACGCAACTCCTCAGGTGATTGGCGCGCAGCTAGAAAAGGTAACTGTCAATTCTGGGCCAACAGCCGCTCATTCAAAAGTCCGTTTATCCACAAAGAGCATGGGAGCTGGTCGTACATCTTAATAGCGAAGAGCGGCATCATCTTTCACATGGAGAATACTATTTCTATTTATTGTTTGTGGGACAGTGGAGAAATGTGCATGTCGCTTAGTATGAATTAAAAACACACCTTATTTTTTTTTAAAAAAATTTCTCTTAATGTTTCGACAGTTTCTGGATATGGAAACCGGATAATTTTGACATATTAAGGATATCCCCAAAGGTAGGGATTTTTTTTTTATCTTCTTTTACTAATTCTTTAATTTATCAAAGAACATCTAATAATTAAGCACAATATTTTATGAACATATAATCTTTACTTATATATATTAAATGAATGAAAAAAGTAAAAGTTAGTATTTTCATTGTATTTGTAAACAATCTAATTTTGAAAATTTACAAGGAACAAACAGTTATGGTAAGAAATTGATTGCAGTTAAATGTTTTGGGGCGCAATATTTCAATAATATTGAGCATAAATAGTTGATAAATATAGTAACATATTCATCAACAACTAAAATAGATGCATACAAGATATTTTAAATGAAACTAAATTAATATATTTCTTAAAAACATTTATAAAAGATTCATGGGCTTGGTTTCTAGCGCATTCAAATAATATTTTTTATATTATATTAACAAACACTTTTTTACCATTAAAAATTCTGTTAAAGGTAAATTATTCACTGTTAAGAAAAAAAGATTTAATCACAATATTTTCATAGTATATTCATATTTTATCTTCTAATGAGTTTGGTGCAAATATATATTATGGACTCTTCTCAATTAATTTGGAACCAAAATTTGACCAGAGTAATATATTGATGAAAGACAGAATTTTTGATTCAATGACTTTTTGTAAATATATATTTCATGATTGAAATATAGAACCATACTGAAAATTACTGTTAAAAATACATCAGCTCACCAGCTCACCAGTATACTATTTAAAGATAATACTCGCAATTTCTCTCTCTCTTTCTGTATATATATGTATATATATATATATATATATATATATATATATATATATATATATATATATATATATATATATATATATATATATATATATATATATATATATATATATATATATATATATATATATATATATATATATATATATATATATATATATATATATATATATATATATATATATATATATATATATATATATATATAAATTCATGTGGTGCATAAATTCTGATTTTGGAAGTTACTCATCACTTATTTAAGAGTTAAGAAATAATAAAAAGAAATATTTATATCAAAAGATAAAGTAATCCAAATCTTCGTATTAAAATACTTTGCCTAAAATATACAATGACTGTGTGGAATAATAATTTATAATATTGAGGAGTGTAGCTATAATATAAAAATATTATAACACGCCAGCTCATTCCTTCTACTGATCATTTATATATGCCATATTTTTTATGTGCTGTAGTTTAAACTCTGATTTAAAATAAAATGACACGATTCCTTCATGAATTTCTAAGTTTTTATTGCAAATTTATTAATTAATGGAGAATTTCAAAGATATTGTATATTATAAATGAGTTTCATATTCTTTTATGTAGATTCAAGATTTTCTTTTCGTATTTTATGCATTTAACAGTATCATGTTCATATTTTAGTCACCGGTAGAATATTCTTGCTTTTCTCAATATATTTAATGTAAATTCAAAATTTTGACTTCTTTTATCATTTATTATTAGTAAATAGTAAGATTAAGGATATACTAACCGATTTTAAGCAAAAATTCTCAATAATTTCGAAAAAAGTTATCATAATTTCAGGAATAAAAGACGCATCTGTATAAACGTCACTCCTCAGAAAATCGTCTTAAAAATTGAAGAATTGATCAGAAAGAAGTTTCAAACTTTCTGTCTTTCTTTATATTTTTTTAATCAACGCAAATGCCCCGCTAATTTTTTTAAATATCACCTTTACTAAATCTTGACCCATATCTTGTAACATATCGTTTAATAAGACAGATAAAATGGAAACAAGGCTGTGAAATAATTTATCCGTTTGAAATTTGACTAAACACTTATTCTCATGAATGTACAGATAATTAAATCCGAAAACAAGCCCGTATGTATAATATTCCTAATGTGCTGTATGAAGTATTACTACAACAGTGTATAAAATTAGAGGAAGAAAGAAAAGATTTAAAATTTAATTTTGGCAACAAAAATAATAACATCAAAGAGTACGTCATATGAAGCATTTAATATTTGATTCTTCATACTCCGGATGAAAAATATTTCTCATATCCTGTTTTAAATTAAAATTAAGTAATCCAAGACAACCATGAAGTCACATAGAACTTTTTGTTGTATATTTTCTTTGTCTGGAGGTCAGTATCTTTGAATCTTGGATATAATTGAACATACTTCATTAGATTTCCAAACGCTTATATATTTTGTTAACCAAAATGGAATAATTTTATTATTAGGTACAAGGAAGAGCCACAACTATAAAAAGCGACCCACTGCAAGAATTTCAACTTTAACACTAGGTTTACGGAATCATCATTTTGAGACATTTTAAATTTTTTTCGGAAAATAGCAAAAACTGATAAAAATTTTTTTATGATGTGTTGCACTGATTTTTATCCGTTTAACAAGAAAAATGCTAAGTTTACTTTCTTCAAACGCGCGTTTTGAAGTATTGGAATTCTCTATGTTGCATACACATCTCTACAAATATGGGTCCATTTGAAGCGGCCATTTTGTAAGTAAAATTTTTGTAAATTAGTTTTACTCACGCAAAAATTACAATACATATGAGCATGAAATTGTCTGCGTCGTCACTGTAAGTAATATAAGTTCGGTAAACAACTATAGAAAGAACGAAATGCAGAATCGTTATTATATTCAAAAATTGAGTATTTGTATAAATGATACCCAGGGTGAATATAGAATATTAAAGTAATATACCAAAATATTATTAAATAATAAGAATTTTCTATAAATATATATCCCATATTTTTATTTAGTTCTAGTTATAGATTTTTAAGTGGTTGTTTTTTCTTTAAATTCATGTATTCGTTGATGCGTGAAATTGACACGCTTTTGTAGAGCTTAATATTTAAGAAATATTCACATAAGCCTTGTGTTAAATATATAAAAACTAAGATGTTTCTTCAAGAAATTTACGGTATAGTTTTAAAATAATAATTGGTTTAAAAATAAATGAATAATCAAAAATAAAAAAAAAATTACAGATGTGATATTAAAATGTGTTTCATTGAAATTATGACAGTTTTCTATTTTTCTATGCTTGTGGTTTAATTTTGAGATATTCAATCTCAACTCAAGTATGACCGCGAAAACAATATCGTGTTTGACATCGCCTAAATACGATTGTTTTTCGATTTGTGGCTTTACGGTCGTGGTTTTGTATCCCAGTCAACTGGGCGTTAGAATTTAAAGTGGATTACAAACTCCTGAAAATATCCTTTTCCAAAAATGAACTTCCCAACTCCTGAAGATCTGGTCACTCAGGTATCACTCTAACACTTACTCATAAATAATTCTGAAAAAAGTTGGAATAAAAGTAATTTTGGAGAAATATTTAAAATGCAATAATTTATTAAGTTAAAATATAACAATACATGTGACTATATGGGCTAACTTAAAATTTATAAACAGGAAAATATTTATAAGCATCTATGAATGCAGTACAGTAATATTTAAGGCAATAACGATAGCAATCAAATTAGAAAATATATATATATATATATATATATATATATATATATATATATATATATATATATATATATATATATATATATATTATTTCTTTAATTTAACTGCTATCGTTGTCTTTAACAAAAATCAAAATATTCATAAATTAAATGATAAAAATTATTCAATTTGTAAATTAAAAAAATATGTCTATAAAAAAATTTGGATTCTCTTCTGTAATTTATTTCACATATTTAGATTGAATGCTTCCAAAAATGGCAAACAGAAAACGGAATAAATAATTTTTAGATCTATGAAGAGTCAATATGAGATGAAAACATAGAAAAAGGCCTTAAATGAAATGACGAAGTGTAACTATATAATTAAGGAAAAATATGTTGATTATCACTTAGATAGTTGTAAAATTGTTTTGGATATGATATATTATTCAGTGAATACCTTAATGGTTTTTCTGCCAATGAAATTAATGATACAAATCACAGCATGTCTTAGAAGATTTTTTCTGATATACAAACAACAATACATTTCTTCAGTGAAGCACAATGAAAAGTTTAAAACCCGAATTCATTACTCAGATAATTTCACACAATGGAAAAATGTATTAAAAAAGAGAAAAACTTTAGATCTAGTGACCTTATTTTAACACTAAGAAATTATTTTAAAACGAATTTCACCTAGCAGATTTGTAAGATTGTTTTTCTTATGTACAGTAAGCAACGTATATAAAGTAAATCAACTTTAAACAATAACTGGAAATAGTGTGATAAATTAGTTTCAGCACATAACTGATTGTTAATAAGCAACTTAACGGAATATTTTAAGATGAAACATTGTTACATGTAAAAATGATCCATTAAATGTAATTTCAAATAAATAATTTTTTTAACAAGATAATTTTTGATGGACAGTATTAAATAAATCTTAAACCTAAAGTCTTTCTACAATTACAGTTTAAGAGTCATTGTTTCAATCCAAGAGTCAACTCAATCCAAGAGTCAATTCAATCCAAGAGTCAATTCAATCCAAGAGTCAATTCAATCCAAGAGTCAATTCAATCCAAGAGTCAATTCAATCCAAGAGTCAACGATATCGACTAACTTAATATTATAGATGTTGCAAAACTAATACACAGATATGGGTCTTGAAATCTTGAATATTTTTACTAGGTTAAATTAAACACTTCATCCGAAGCTTGATTGATTCAAATAATACTTATTTTGTCAAAGAATAAATTATTTATGATATTAAGAAAATGCTGAACTAGATACAATTACCACCTAAATTAAATTTCTTTTTATAAAAAATAAATAATTATTTTTCAAAGAAACAGCTAAGAATGAAAAATCATTTACAATTTCACATTAAAAGACCTTAATGGAACAGTGGAGTAAGATGCCACACATATTAAATAAGACAACAAAAATAATCAATCATGCAGTTTATACAAACTAGATGAAACCAGTTGTTTTTTCAGTTTTTTTATTAGTTTTTCAGTTTTTAGTGTTGAAGTTAAAGTAGATTTTTGTTGAACACAATGCACATAATATTTTATACCCATTCAGTTTCCTAAATATTTTCCTACTTTGCTATCCTTTTATTTTTTAATATTTTATTTGATTCATATATCTAAGATATTTATTATAATAACTGTCATTTCCTTATAATTTTAAAGAAAAAAATGTTACCTTAAATTATTTTTTGTGGCATATAATAGTCATATCTAAATTATTCCGATTTATAATTTTATACCCATAATAATATTCAGTTGATTGTTTGTTCGAAATTTTATCACAGTTTTGTTAGATTCAAATAAAATCTTATAGCAACTTTGTTGTCCTTTCGGTAATTAACATTTTCCGATAACTTGAATAAGAACTATTTAACCATTCTGCATTATTAATTAGATAGTTTGCGTTTTAAAAACATTCTGCTTAACGAACAGAAAAATAATTTTCACGTTTTAAATAAAATGAATTAAGGCACGATTATCTTGTTAATCTGTCGCACATATAAGCACAACTCTCATAATGGTAAGAGTTATATATGCTTGTCATGTATCCGTTTACAAACGTAGACCTAAGGGGTTACATTTTTACACTAACCAGAGTTTATTTACAGCTTTTTGTTCCAGATTTTAACATGCACTGAGAAAATTTCTACAACACTCAAAAAACTCGTCATAGCATTACATTTTATTGAAACATATAATTTACGTATAGTAACAGTTTTCCTTAAGAATGGTAATCATTACATTTCTTATAAGTTCATTTAATTCGTAAAGAATATCATAAAGACTATTAAATATTCATTGTAACAGTTGTTATTCCTGAGTTTTTAAAGAACTAATATATCTCCAAAAAGTTTATCAAATTAACTTTCCATATTCCCAAATCCAAATGAAGAAAATATTCTTAATGATCATTCTCTTTTGATGATCTTTCAATATTAGAAGATTTATCTGATTATGAAAGAACCTTGATCAGGATGTGGGGTAATTTTCTAAAATTTTCACATTATGACCTAGTAAATGTTACCAACTGACATAAAAGTTAACGATCTCTGTTGGAGACATGAAATGTAAGAACTTTCCACTGAGACACTGAGGGGGAAGAGTTGTACCATTTTTCTGAAGATATATAATTGGGACATTGGGCTACAAGCTCTGAATAATAAAATACTTCACTTATCAAAACGTTTTTCTTTTGAGAAACCTCTAACAAACGCTCAATCTAATTAAGAAAAAGCACTGTAATTAATTGAAGTATTGAATTTACTAATGCAGATTAAATGAGATTTCAATCAGCCAACTAGTGATTAGCAGATCGATTTCCACCTACTAGAGATCTGGATCGAAATCACAAACAAGCATGAGTAAGGCGTAATACATTTCAATTATATCTCAAAAAGTAATGAAATATTGCTGAAATTTATCAAGCCTACTGTTTGGTTTGGTAGAATTAATAAATATTTTTCTGAAAAGTGATAAAATAAATTGCGTGTGTGATTGCACATATGCAAGCAATAAAGTCAACACGCAACTTAGCCAGTGCAACACTTTTATTCAAAGCATTTATACGCAAATGCATCTATTATTCAACTGTTATACATGCAGTTTTAAAAATATTAAAGAAAAATGTGATATTTATGTTATAAAAATAGCACATATATTATAAACCATTTATGATTTACGAATTTTAAGTTTAATTATTTAATTAGAAATAATTCTTCTTCAATATTTTTGCGCGAAATTACAATATTATTCGTATTTCAAAGCAAACCGATACAATAATTTTAATGTTATTATGTTTTTTTCATGAAAATGCATGTATTTAACTTTATATTCTTAGACAGTTTTATCATTAAATTTATCAGCATTAAAAAAAAAACGAAAAAAATTCTCTCATTCTGAAATGATTGACTAAATACACACACACACACACACACACACACACACACACACACACACACACACACACACACACACACACACACACACACACACACACACACACACACACACACACACACACACACACACACACACACACACATATATATATATATACATATATATAATTCAATATATCATTCTATATATTAAATTAATAAATTATAATTTAATCGTTAAATGGCTTTTGGTGTCAAGCAGTAAGAACTTGCCTGAGAGTTAAGACAGTAAATTTAACAAAATCAACAAATATCAAAAATAAAGTAGATCATTCAGTAAGGAATAGTAATAGGAGGAATTTCAGACACACTAAATAGTGTCTCTAGTTCTTTTTGTTATGTTGACATATAGATAGATACACACATGTAATAGAGAAATATGAATATAAATTCTAATTGATAATTTTTGGGGCCCATATCATATTTTCGCCACTTTTAAGAAGTGAAGCATACAATTTGTGAAAGAAGTTTTGTGTTTTACTCAATTATTATTCCTGCTTATGTTGTCAACGAAAATCTTAATCTTTTGAGAAGGGCATGTTTTTTAAAAATACAGATTGCGTGTCTTCATGAATAATGTGGGCTGTTAGTCTTTTGATCTGAAAATGGCCCTGAAGGAGAAGGAAGCGTCTTTCTTTTTTAACCTTCGGAGAAACGTGACAATACTAAAATAAATAAAATGAAAATAAAACAGTTATTTTTTACTTAGAGATTATAATTTTGCTAAGCTGTTTTACTTTTTGAAAGTTGTGTGTTTGGATTTTTAACACAAATGTTTTGCTTTCTGAATTTTAAACATATATGCTTTTCTCAAACGCAAAACTTATATAGATATTGCTTTTTAAATGAAAATTACTCGATAGAGTAATAATCAAATACCGTTGTTTCTCTGCGTTAAACCTGAAATGCCTTAATTAGAAATAATTCTACATTCTACTCTAATTTATACTAATAAATAGAATAAATTTACAAGAATTGAAAAGATCATAAATGAAATAATTATGGAGTATTTTTTGTATAAATGGAAAATAAAAATAGTAAATATATTAACTCCAAAATTCATGCATCTAAGCAATATTTATTTTTTGGTTATTAAACCAATTAGAGAATTATATAAAAAATTTTCATTTAAGTAAATATTTTAGCATTTTTGTTATTAAAAAAGAGGGATATGAATATATTTGATAGATTTGAATGACAAAGCTTTACTCATATTTTCCTGATCAAATATATCATGTACGCTTGTTTATCAAATAAAATTTTTTTCCAATAACTTTTATTAAAATTTAAAATTATGTTATTCAAATTCATTCACATTTTAAAATTTCAAGTTATATTTTACAATTTATTTCGTTCGAAATATGAATATTTAAGTTTAATAACTTGAAGAAAATTGTCCACGTACGTACTCACACATTATTAATTCATTGTTAACATAAATTTAGTAATCAACTAGTCAAAATGTTTTTTGTGATTCTCACAAGGTGAACAAAATATTAGTAAATAGTAATCGGAAAATTATGGATTTAATTACCAAAATGGAAGGAGTACTAATAAAGTTAAACGAGTACTATTAAAGTGTTAGAAATTGAATTCATTTTTTTATGAAGCTTAACTTGTTTAAAAGTGTATTGATATTTCTGAAACAGATGTAATGCATCTTAAACATACCATCAATGAAATGCTTTAGAATCTTTTTTAATAAACTGATTATTAATATTTTAAAATACTTCATTATCAACTGCTTATTTGAATTGCATCATATAAATGGGAATTTGTAATAAGAAAATATCGTAATTTTTGACAAGAAACATTAAAATTAGTAAATTTGAATCGAACTAGAGAAAAATATCATATTTATAGTAATTGTAACCAACGTTCTTATAAATAGGAAAACTACTTTTTTACTTTTAAGTAATTTACTCTTTTTGACAATTTTTCAAGCAACACAATTGTTGAACATTACTTCCTTTTTTTCTAAATGATATAGCAATTTCGCTTTTTTTTATCAGCCTCTGTGATGAACCAATAACTCCCAGATTTTTCTGTAACCCAAGAAATAAGTTTTTTTATTAAGATCTATATGGTTAAATATTACCTTTCAAGATTTTCGCGGCGACATGAAAGGTCGAACACAAATGTAGTTTGCAAGTAAATTTGAAATGAATTTTCTGATATTATTTGCAATATTATGAGTATATAACTGTATAAGAACTGATATTATATACAGTATATTTTTCATAGACAAATTAATTCTACTTGCTTTTTGTTACAAACTTCATTATCTCTGTTTCTAATAAAAAACTAGTTTAACATTATGTTTTTCCCACTTTTCTAAGTAGCATTGCTATATTCAATTTTATTAATCTTCTATGTATTATATAACTTGCATTTTTTAATCTTACTATGTTTAAGAATGATATTAAATATAAACTATTCGTTTGAAATTTTATAACATTAGGTAATTATTACATTTATTATTTTAAAGTAGGTAATTATTACATTTATTATCTTTTAAATTTCAAATAACGTATTTTGTTTTTATGTTAAGAATGTGAGATTATTTGTTTTATAAAATAGTATATTTATAAATTAAACTCAGTGAAAATAAACGCAAGTATCTGCTCTTCTAAAAAAAAATTAAAAAGTAAACTGTTTTTGAGTATTTTTACCTTTTTTTGGAAAAAAAGTATGCAACTGTGGTGAAATGATATTAAGTACTAAAGATCTCATTTTTATCTCATTACCTATTTTCTATATCATTTCTTATGTAAGCTTTTGCTTTTTTATAAATTAAAAATAGCTTTAATATAATACATTCGCATGAAGCTATTAATTGCTATTTATATAAAAATAAATATATAAATTAAAAATAAATAATTAATATGTGATTGATTTCAAAGCATAACATTAACTTAGAATTTTATTGAATGTATAATAAATAGATTTTTTTTGATCAAATAGCTCTTTTAATAAACCAGGAAGAAGTGTACTCAAAAAAACCACGTAAGCACAAAATAGTTTAATTTTAATGTTGCATGTATTTTTATCCTATTTTAAAATCAAGTCACTATAAAGCAGTTCGAAAAACACATATTTCTTTTCCATTAAAAACTCCAAGTTAGTTAAGGTTAGGATGCGTTTGTTAATGTGCGTTTCAGATGTTCATAAATTCAATTCTCCCTTCCGGCAAGGTAATTAGATACGTTTAAAAATGTCTTATGAAACTTATTTTCCCCATTTGTATATGGAATATTAAAATTTATATCTACACAAGTGTTACTGAGTATAATAAAATGTGTGTGTGGCATCGGATTATTATAGAAAACAATTTTCCATACATTTAGTGCCGATCTCAATAATTAGGATACTTTTTGCAAACAGCATAAGATACGCAATGAATAAATAAATCATAAAACGGACATGAACATTGTATAGGAAATAGCGACAACATTTAAATGGCAAACTTTTAGTTTTATATTCTACTATTCCAAAAATCAAATTTTCAATGACAGTTATTAATGATAAAAAGGTAAGATGATAAATGGGAATTTTATGGGGCAACTTGTATGTAGCAATCGTAGAGTTAACTAATGTGTATCAACTAAGAAATTAATTAAGTTGATTTGCCTTCGGGTTCTGTGAGACCAATACGCTTTGAAACAACAAATTTGTTTTAGTTAAGTCTACTTTTACATACATTATATTTATTGTTGAATATATTTTTTAAATATTTTCACTCAATAATATTGCAAAATTAAGGGAAACTTATTGTAACTCATTTAAGAAAATTTGATCATCGACAAATTTATAAATTCTGTGGTTAAGAAATATGTTTTAACCACAAAAAGATTGAATACAAAGGTTTATCGTTTAAAAATCACAAAATCATAAACATTTTTAATCATAAACCTTGAATACGTTTTAAGAAGTGTAAACTAAAGAACAATAAATGTGCATAAAATCTCTTATGTGAAGTACAAAATTTTCCTATTGTTTTAGGGGTGATATTTTATTTAAAATATTACTTATGTGATCTTATGGTCGCATATTGTCTTTGTACCCAAAAAATATGTCATAAGTATTTATTTTATTCAATGGTTATTGAATAATTATCATTTAAATCAAAGCAGAGGGAATCTTTATGAAAATTACAGAAATATTTATTGAACATTCACGCAAACCAACGAAATTACTGAAAAGAAAAATTTGAGTAATAAAATCTATGCAAATATATGCAAACTTTATTGAGTATTTATAAATAATGGTCTCACGTATGCAATTAAAAATAGCCTGGCTTTATTTGAATCGAAATATTAAATATTTTAATTACGAGAAAGAGATGCAATTGTTACACACATATTAATCGAAACAACTTTCTTACTTCTACAACTTATTAAAATCTCTCTATTCTATTGAAACCGAAGGAAAACGGTATTCTTGACCTAGAACGATTGTGGTATGTACACATTTTCTTTTTTACCTTTAATTTATTCTCCATCTCTATCTTTTTTTTTCTTCCCCTTCGTTTTTGTTTTTGAAGAGGTAACGTTTCTAAATAAATCTTTCGAAACCGGTTTAACTTTGCTGATGCCTTAAAGAGAATGGATACGCTTGGTTTCCGATGAACACAGGTAGCAAAATAAGGGCATTCATCTAAACTCTCTTCTTCATCAGAGATTGAATGGTAAGAGTTTGGAACATATTTTCTTAAGGCCACTAAAAACCAGGTCAACCGGCCAGTAGTGAACATAGAAAAAAGTACTCTTTCGGTTTGTGGCACTCTTCTATGAAATACACAGTTCGGCAACCCACCGTATGCTCAAAATTAGTTCGTTAATAAAAGGAATAAGAAAAAAGGAATCTTTACCTCATTCCTTATTTTACTTTTCTAATTTGTATTTGCCTATATGGACGCTAAAATTTAGAGAGAGAGAGAGAGAGTTTCTGAAAATTTTTTATATAGTCTATTTTTTTTATATAAATCCCAGTATAGGTATTAAATAAGAAATTTTGTAATGTGTGAATAATAGATCATGATAAATATAATTGCTAATTCTGGGTTTAAATGCAGACATATAACATTTGAAATTCTACACATTCTAATTTTTTAGTTTCCGAATTACAGTTTTAATCTTTAATGCAAAATGCGCTGCAGTTTGAATATTCTATTTTCTCACATCAAAGTAGCATGCGTGGAATGTATGTTAACAGTTCTTTTAATGATTCTCTCCAATTTTAAATAGGAAATGAAATTTTGTAGTCTTTTGACATAAATGGACTTCATGTCCCTTATGACATTATCTGGACTATTAGTTGTATCTTGAAATAAGATGTAATATTTTCAGAAGTGGTCACATTTTCTATTCATTCCGTACTCATTCACAGATTCCTTATACTTTGATGTGGTAATATATTTATCTTCATCAGACCAAGTTTTATGCATTTGCTTTGGATAGTGATTGATGGTTGGAATAATTATGAAAATTTTCATTCCAAATAATTGATGAAATGTCAAAACTTTGCATCTAGATAATAATAATAATAATAATAATAATTTTGCATAATAATTTGGATTAATACATTTATCCGTAAGTATAATTAAAAATTGTAATTGTAATTTATCTACATGCATAATTCTGACAAAAATTATAATCCCTTACTTCCAAAAGGTAATTTGTCATAACTGTTTACTCATTCTTAAGCACTGTGTTTTTATTTAATTTATGTATATTTAAGGTATTTTAAAATATTTTAAACATCATAAAATAATGTAGAATTGCTTTATTTATTTATTTAAGGTGAAATATTTTTATGAACAAAATGTTTCTCGCTACGTACAACAGAATTATTTGATCTTTTTACAGATTATTTTCAATTTTGTATCCTGTTTAATGCACAACTTTTTTTTTTGCATAAAATCTTTGTGAAGGAAATTTTTGATTACCGAAATTATTTGTAATAATTTAAATTTAAAAAGTTATTTATATTTAATTCAACTGCCTATACTTATAAGGAAGGAAGATATTAGGAAAAATAAAAAAAATTATTTTAACTAAATTCATTGAACACAGATAATTTTTCTGTTGTTGTTTGTTTTTGCTGTAGAAAAAAAGCACTGTGACAGTACAATCAAAATATACATAGTATACTTCATATTATATTTAGTACTATTTTGTCACGCGTGAAAAATGTTTTTCAGATCCGGGTATATTCTCACACCCAATGCATTCAATTCTTAAAATACTTAAAACTGATGATAAATTAACTGCTTCGCCTAATCTGAAATTTCAATTTTAGGGTATTATTAATAAGCTCAGTCATTTAAGTAGCTTCGATAAAAGTAGCAATAAATTTATCTTAACAAATGTGTGTATACATTTTTAAAGAAGGGATGGAAAGTAATACGTTCAGTGCTATTTATAAATTTTTAATTAGATAAAACTTTTTTGATCATTTCACTTATAAAATAAGAAGAAATATGACTGATTCAAAGGCAAAATGTTAACAAATAATTATTTATAATATTAGCATTTAATATTGGATAGATATGAGGAATCTGATTCAGTGAGAACGGATTTTTAAAGATTTTTGGATCAATAAAACAAAAATACACACTTTTGCTTGTTTAGTAAAAGTGAAACCAGTGTTTTATATTTTGAATCACTTTTATATATTTATTGAAAAGGAAAACCAGAGTCTTATGAAATCTTTTTGCGTTAAAGTGTTTAATTCATAAAAAGTTCTCTGAGGAGGTGGAAAAACTTTCAATCTAAGAAAATCCCACAATGAACAATATATTTAAAAAAATAAGTTGTGGGGATATCAAGATAAAGAGAAAAATAAAAGATTTCAAGGAATCATCATTCGAATTAAAAAAATAATGGAGCTGAAGTGAACAGATTATCAACGTTCACTATTGAGAGACTTAAAAATTCAAGAGACACAAATATTAGAAATATCAACAATATACTGTGGTTCATGGCGTTTATATGATATAAAAGCTTTTGAAAGAACTGACAAAGTTAGTTTTTTCATCTTTAAATCTAATTTAAATTGATAATCTATGAAAGTAATATGAGTATTTTCAGAGACCTCAAGCAAATAGTACAATTTACAAATGTCAAATTACTGTTGCTAAGCTTGGTGAAGAATATGCAGTGAAACAAGTGCATTCTGAAACAAAAATATTCATTCTCCAAATATATATTGATGGTAAAGGATGTTAGATACAGAGATGTTTTAAAAGTAATTTCCTAACATACTAAAGAACATTATTCACCTTTTGAAACATCAAAATATTACAAAAAACGTTAAAACATATTAGTCAAAACATCTAAACCTTACTTAAAAAATTATTTTGAGACTTTCTTAATCAGAATTTGTTTAGAATCAAATTTTGTATGTTATATATTTTTTTAAAAATAAATTCAAGCTGTGAGTTACGTAACTAATCAAATACTGTTGCTCCAAAAACATCTTTATTTCTTCGACATTCATTGCGTTTATTTTTTCAACAATGTTTCACTTCGAACATTATATTTTTCAAGGTTGATTGAGTTCAATACAATCTGATGAAAAGTAGTTTGATGAAGGATTTAGAAGATCAAGCAAGATCATTAGTTATGCAACGTTAAGAGTGAATATTTTAGGTCAAGTTCAAAAACAAATCAATCTAGTATGACTGGAATCTTTGAAGTTGCATTAAAAGGATGGATAAATATTAAAATTTTCTTGAAAGCATATTTATTTATTGCAACATTTTCAATAGAAAACACTTTTTGAATAAGAGGAGTTTTGTTTTGATAGAGCAACAGTAATTCATTTAGGTAAAAAGAGAAGAGCTATTTCTTAATTGCCTTCAAATGATTTAAAACTAAACATATATGTAATTTCCTTTTCATAATGATGATAAATTTAAAAGAAGTTTTTTAAAGATTAGTGTGTAATATAATTGAAATATATTGATATTTTCAGATTAGTGATATCAAACTTATCTTCAATTCATTTGTTGTTTTCGCAATTTTTCCTTGCATTCTTGGTTTCTTTATAGTGTACATTTTGGAAACTTTGCCTTTTATTTTAAACTAAGCTTTATACGATAAAAAATTATTTGTTTTGCGATGTGTGTTACATCTTTTTAAATCTTCCCTCACCTGTCTCTCTTTTTTTATTTTTAAAATATCAAGTGTAATAGTAGAAGCATGGTTTTAAAGAAATGCATAAATTCAATAGATTCTGCATCGCTGATGTAAACACCATATTATTTCATTTTTATTTTAAATCATTTTACATGGGAGGTTTATTGAAGTCTATCAATCACCACAGCGTTTTTGAATTTCAGAAACATCAGAATGCAGAATTCTGAATTTATAACGATAATTAAAGCATAAACCGAGCGATGCGAATTATGATAGATTATTAATTACGTGAATTTAAATGATGAAAACAAAACTGCAACCTAATGTTTTAAGCATTTCGAGTGATTATTTAACAATTTGATATATATTCATGAACAGCATTCAGCTACTTAATGTATGCTTTACGTGTCATATTTTTCCAAACTGGAACAGGCACGTGAATAATCAAAACTTCAATCATAAAAGTGATTTAACTTACCTCAAAACTCTATGCTGTTGCTTATATAATTTTCTGTTGAGAGAATTTCTCATGCTAATTTTATCACGACAATTTACGTTTACCGAAGTACATCGGTTTTAATTTGGTTTGTGAATCAATGATCATGTTTATAAGCACATGTATGGTCTATAAGGATTTTATCTATGGTGATACATATACATTGGGTGATATACCAATCTGTACATATTTTTTATGAACTAAATCGTACTAACATCAGAGGCTGTGTAATTGTGTAAATTGCCGAGTGATAATGTTGGCATCTAAAATCTGCGAGTATTTAAGTTTCGTAAACAATACTAATATTATTATCTTTGAGTTAAGTCAGATAAAACACAAGATTTCTTCTTCTATCAGTCTGGAATACTAAGCTAAGAGTAAAGAAATAAGCAGTTATTCTTCCAAACACAAACCGTAACTAATAATGCTTCATTTAATGCATTTATATAAAACGTGAAGCAATCAAAAGTATGATACTTTCACAATGCAATATTACTTTGCCAAATTTCTCTAATCGTCAACTGTGGATAACAGCCTATAAGTTATATACCTCTAACAAGAGCATCTGTCTTTTACAATAATATACCTTTGCAATAAATATACATAGAGATAGAATATTACTAAACTTGACTTAGAATTTAAGGACTTTGGGAAAGTCTCTTTTTTCTAGGGATCAGAAAAAAACAACAATATTTGTAATGGAAAGTGAGTCATATTTACATAATTTTACTATTAAATAAATTGAGTGCAATATATAATTGAATTCAATATCTCAGTTATTTTGATATTTAATTCAATTATATATTATTACACGTCAATATTGTTATATTTCACTTATATATTTTGATATTTGCTTCAATTATATAATTTGTTTGTAGCCAGAGGAGATCAAACTATTACGTCAAAAATCAATAAGAGTAAATCCTAAAAATGTTTGATGTGAAATATTATATTTGAATTTTATATTGATCGCGCTAATAATATAAAAAAAGTTCAGTATTATTTCAAATTATGTAATTTTACAAGAGTAGCTCCTGTACCACGAGAAAACAAACTTAACTTCATGAAATTTTAAAATTAGAATGTTAAATTCCATGGATTTAAAAGCGTTTCGGTACTATTTCATACATTTTATTTAATATCGATGTAAGACTCAAATTTAATCATAATTGTAGTTTATTACAGCCATCATTATTAAAAAAAGTTATGGGTGGAAATTATAAGAATTTGTTCTAAAAAGATTTTAATATAAAAAAGGAATGTTACCCTAAATGAAATAAACATTTTATATAGTTTATGCGGTGTAAAGATGATTTTATACATCATATGACTATAAGACTAGTTATAATAGATGTAAGACAATTTTCGATATTAAAAATTTATGTTCGTTTATATTATAAATGACTTTAATAGATATTCTAATAGCAAATATATAATAAAAATAGACGACACTTATAAGAAGAAATGACTTTACGAGTTTAAAAGTAAAGTTCAAAAATCGATAGATATTGATTTAGCTTTGCAGTTTCCTGCACTGTTGAGTCATGAAATGTGTTTCCCTAAATATTTCAGGAATAAACCAAATATTTTGCTGTGTATTTTTCATGAGGGAGATTTTCACAATATTTAATATAAATATTTAAATATTATGAATTAATAAACCTTATATTAAAACTATATAAATGTGATTTTATTTCATATGTACAAGCTGTAAAGCAAAAACCATATTTTATATACAGTCTATACATTACAATATATTATGCGATACATAAAAAAATTTATATGTTACTCAGCTATAAATAATCTATAAAATAAGAAATGTACAGAATAAAAGAACAAAATATTTATTCACTTACTTATAGACATTTCTTGCAGAGCAATATTTTACGCTGAAATAAAAATACAAACTGAACAAATGTTTTCTTTTTCCAATCATTTCTCTCCTTTTATCACAACAAAAACACTCTTCTCTAGGAAATATTTATTGCAGTTTCATTAAAATATAAATACAAATAAAGCCCGATATATTCACATATATCGGGCTTTATTTACATTTATATAGTTTTAAGCAAAATGTTGTTGATAGAATTATACTCAAATATCAGCTTTTTGTTCTTCCCTCACGAAGACTCGAGAGTGAGGATAAAGACATCGATATTTATAGCTTTTATTCTTTTTCCCATAGTGTCACAGAATGAAAAAAACAAAACAAAAGATGAAAAATAATAAAATAATGTGTAATGGCTGTGCATGGGATCTCGTAATCCTATACATATTTTAGGTACGAAATGTATTGGCATTCTTTATTACTATCGTTCCTAGAATTGCTTTGAAAAGATTCTGTCATAATTTCTCTCTTTTCCAAGTTATATCATATGGTATAGTTGAAAATATAAAGCTGAAAAACGCATAATTTCTTCTATAAATATGTTATAAAAACATGAATTTTTCAAAATATTTAGAAAAGTTATTCATTTAATAATATAACCACGGATTAACAATGTAAGACTAATTATCTGTAACATATAAATAATTAACAAAAAAGAATTCTAAGGACTTCACTCATCGTATAGTAATTCCAGCAATGCTATTATTTCCCCGGAAGTCTAATACTACTACATATAATAATGAATATTTCTGAAGCTTTTCCATCGTAGACAAAACTTTATATCATAGGATCATATATTTTAAGTTGTACTATATCTCAATTAATCATGAAAATTAAATTCTTATGAATTTTTAATATTCTCACATATCATTATGATGGCTATTATTCCCCATCGATTTAGAAAAAAATCATATCTTTATCATATTATTATCTTTATATCTAATAACGATAAAAATCATATCTTTATCATTTATTAGCATTCTTACTATATGCAAGGTATTTTGGTATTTCTCATCATTAAAAATAATATTTACGAGCCGTGAAGTAAATTTTTACCGAACAATTGTCATTTTAATGTCATCATATATATATATATATATATATATATATATATATATATATATAGATATATATATATAAAATGATAATTATAAAAGATTATTGAATTAAGAATTTTGGGAAGTAGCTTAAAAATAAAGAAATTTAAAATTGTGGTTATAATCTTCGCTCTATCATTTTACAATAATATTCTGAAATGATAATCGTAAAAAAATGACTTTTTTTCATATTATTTAAAGTAATATATGATGCAACACAGTTATATAAAATTTTGTAAGCAAGAATTATAATTATATATCTATTATAAAAAGCACGATGTAAAAATTTATTTATTATTAAAACATAACTGATTAGTTCGTAAGAATATTTTTGTGTAAAAATACTCTCTTACATATCATATTCTTATATAAACTAAACTCTGTGGCACGACAGCCCATGTGGGCCACACACACACACAAAGCTTGCAGTACCAATCTCTGTTTTCCTGACCGAGAGGCCCTGGGGTGCGTAGCATACTATAAGGGGGTCAGCCTAATGCGAAACCCTTAATGTTTAGTTCACAAACTCGCTTGATACTCAGTTTATTAACCCACTGAAGGAATGAAAGGTTGAGTCGACCTTGCCCAGCCCGAAGATCGAACCTCGGACTGTGCCTTAGGAGCGTGAAACGTTACCACTTAGCCTCCGGGCTTATATATTAGAAGAATTCTTATTTATTAGAAGGAATATTCAAGTTTCCATTTCAGCAGAAATTTATCTTTAATTTTAGTTTAATTCAATGGTATCGATTGTATCAATGATTCTTGTGATCAGATTGATGAGAATTTCTATTCAGTATTTGAATAGAAATTCTCATCCTTCTTTTTTGTTAGTAAAAAAATGATTGTAATAATGGTAATGCAGAAATTTATCAAATAATCTTGTGAGATTGTTAGGCCGAGGAGATTATAACAATATAAAATGGGATCGAAACCCCGATTCAAAGAATACATGCCATTCAAAGAATGGCCGGACTGCCCCTCACCAGAAATTCTGCAAGTGAATTATTGTCGAGTTTCAATAAATCGACTGGAAATTGTGTTGATTGAAATAGAACTATTTTCAGGACGAATCTAATTTTAAACTGATTCAGGGTAAAATTAAAAATATTTTTGACGATGTTAAGCACAGTGTTGTAATTAACTAGTATATGATCCACTATTGTACAGTATGAATTCTAGCACTTACAGTTTGGAAGAACACTGCATTTGAGAGGTGGATCTTTTTAGTGGTCATCTATAGCATCGGTATAAGTTTAAGATATAGTGAGATGTTATATGCTACACACTATTTTAACCTTGACTTACATCACTCCAGATTCCAATGCAGTCATCATTCATTTGATTTTTTAGTCCTGGCCAAACTTTTCTTTGGAAGTGGGTGACCGGTCTTCTCAATTATATTAGCACATGTATTATTTATTGGATGACCTTTCATTGTACTAAATTTTTCTGGCTTATATTGTGAGAGTTGATAAAATGTTTTACATAGGAGAACATTCGCCTACTATATAAATTAATTCCAATTTTTTCTTTATGAATAATTCTGTGAATTAATATCAACATTCGCCTACTCAATGAATAAAAAGTTGGGCCAACGCCTCATCAGTTTGTATTTCCATGAGTCATTGCATTTTTTTCTAAATCAAGTATTCAAATTTTTTTAATTTTTAGTGGTATTAATTATATGCCTTCTATATGTTATGCATTAATTATACTAACTATATGCATTTATATTTACGAATTTATGTGCTATGCGGGTACGTCTTTTCGAGAAGCATCCCTTTTCGGGTTTTAGGCAGCAAGATTAAGTTCTTTACTAAAATATTCAAATAAAATTTGCAATTAGAAATATTTTGTTAAAGGAAATTGCTGATTTTTTGTGTGTGAAATTTAATATTATTTTACTTAAAAAACACTTTCACTAAGCAAATCGTATCACAGAAAGATACATAAAAAGTACATTTTGACTCTTTAAACTTCCTTTATTTTATTCATATCATTTAATATTACTAAATACCCGATTAAGCTGTTGCCTTAGGCAATAAGGAAATGAGCTCCAATATGTGTGTGTTTCTTTCTTTTCTATTACCATTCATTAACGATAGTTAGTAATTAGTGAGATTGATTACTGTAACCCACTTTATTTCCCAACAATTATTTGTCTTTTTAAAATGAGATCTTTGAAGCTGAGGTCAGCTAAGACCTCGTTAGGAAAGTGTGCACAAGATTTCGCTTGGTTTGTTTACTTCTTTTTAAGATGTACTCCCAAATGCCGCATTCATTATATAGGGTGTGGTTGATTATGAAATCTACAAGCGTTAGTTTCGTTTCACTCTGTTTTTCAGATTCATTCAGGCATCTTTCCATTGAGCGACAATGAAACATTTTTGAACAGACGCAATTTGATCGATTCACTCTTTCTTTTCTCACTTCACTATCAAATTAATCATTTGAATACTTAATGAAACCTTATTCAGGTCGTCAACCATGTGTTACTCTAAAAAGAGCTCTCTTTTAAAAAATGTGTACGTCTTGAGACATTTTCAAATTATTTCACAATTTGTAAATCCTGTATTTTATGGGTACAAACTAATTAGACAGCATTTTAGCTTAAATAAATAAATAAGTGCATCAGCAATGTAAATGAATGTAACTTTAACTGAATATTCTCCCTTAGAGAGCTTAAAGCATTTGAGCTTCTAGATATTTCTTTAAAATGGCAGAATCCATTTTAAAGAATTATGAATTAAATATCGATAAATTTTACAACAAAATTCACTTTTTGATTCTGATAAATAAAGCTCAAATTTTTAAATACAAAATAGAAAGTTAAATTTTTTTTTACAATAGAGAATTAAATCAGTTAATTTTTTACATTGCACCCGAAACATTGAATTACATATTAGATTATGTTATTCAATATGTTTCTATAGCTGCTTTTTTCTACTGCCCAAAGCTGTTAAGCGACAGGTTCCCAAAGAGGTCCATGTGAGTCCCCAGGGATCCACGGGAGAAAACACGGGGGTTCACAAATTGTAAGTGGGGGTCCAAGAAATATTTTCTGGTTTTCATAATAAAGAACAAACATTTTGTTTTGGATTTACCTATCAACATAGGCAGGTAGTATCCTTCACTAGGTAGTACTCAAAAAATATTCGAGATTCAGTTTAAACATGGAATTGAATAGAATAATAGATAATAGTACAAGTGTACACCACACGTCGAGACTTGCAAAGTGCCGCCCGAGCACCATCTCATTAAAAGTAAGACTATTTTTTTATTGTTGATTTAAATTTCAGAGTTCATTGTTGATTTTTTGCCAATTGTTGATTGTTTGTAATAATAAATGTTTTGTAGTTTTGTATGACCACAAGTATCCTTTTAATAAATAGAACACAAAAGAAAATGTGCTAATTTTTTTTATCTTTCTTAACACCCCCAATTTAGGGTGGTATTTCTTAGGAGTTTTGGGAATACTGTAGAAATGCAGCAGCAGGGAGTCTAACGTAAAATAGTAAAACTTTAAAAGTGGTTCGCACGAGAAAAAAAAAAGTTTGGGAACCCATGTGTTAAACGAAGCCAACCGCACACATCGTAATTTTGAGCAACTGTAAAATGATTTGGTTAATGCATTTGAGTTTCGTACTTTTTCCTGTTAACTTCCATACATCCCCAATGAAAGGACTTACAAATTATAAACGTGCACTGGCCTGTAGTCTCCGATTGGGGCAGGTACTCTATCAGTTGTATAACTTAATACATTTGCTGACCCTGTTTTCTTTTGTCAAACGATAATATTGTTTTTAGTCTCTTTGCGCACAAATTTCTAGTTTAATACTTCAAATGGTCATACCGACAATCATAAGTCAAATACTTAAAATGATATTTAAAGTTCAGTTACCCACCAGAGAAAGTTTTTTGAATATGGAAAAAGAAATTACATTCTTAAGTTTATAAAATTATCTGCTGCATTCGGTGACATATGCTATTGATATTTGAGAAGGAAACAAAATGAAATGTAAAATGCTTAATGAAATTTTTATAATAATTCATTTCATTACTTTCAGTTTAATAAAAAATGATTCTTACACTATTATTGCATAACAGGGGAAAATATCAAGAATTCTAAACAAATTGAATATTTACTATCGCAAATGATTTATAAAAAAGCATATATATATATATATATATATATATATATATATATATATATATATATATATATATATATATATATATTATTATTATTATTAATAGAGATACATAAGAAAAAGTTAATATGCAAGCTTCACTGATATTAGCAAAGGTAATTAACACCTAAAATGCATCGACATGGATAAAAATTCTGTAGGTAAACTAAAAATATACATATGATACTTATACTCAATCTGAAAATAAAAGTTGAATCTAACTTGATACATATCGTTTGTTAAATTAAATACGAGTAGAACTTAGTAAAAAGAGTTGAACTTATGAACAATTAAACTAAATACCTAGGCATTTAGCATTTATTTGGCAACATTAGTTCTAACACATTTAAGTAAAAAGCACATTTTGCTTTGAATCTGTGTATTCTGATATTATTTATATTTCAAATACACTGCCTTCATAGAATACTGTGCTTAAATATAATATAATATAATAAGTTAAAAGTAGGCATCTTCCAAAAAAGCTGATATAATTTTAAAAATTTCGATGGAAGCTAAAAATGTCACGCCAACAAGGCATACTATGCAGAGTATTTTTTTTAATTTTAATATTAATACATTACTATGTAATTGAAATAATATAATAAAAATGTAAAAAATATCTAAAATTTATTTAAATTTTATGATTGTTACAAAGAATTAATTATAATAATAGTAAAAATGCAAGTGTGTAAATACAGGAAAGGTAAGGTTGTGGGTAATATTCTAAGAAGTATTTTACATTTGGCCTAGTATTCATTTAAACGTTAGAAAATTATTATATGTTGCATTCTGTGTATAAAAGTATGAACTATTTGTTTCATTCAAGGTTTACGCTAAAGAAATAGTTCACATCTTTTCAACTGGCGAAGTTATCTGTAAGGAATCTTTATATAAAGGTAAAAACAATGACTGCGAAACTGTTTAAATATTCTCTTCAGTCCAGAATTTTTTCAAAATAATATTTCGTTAGTGTATCAAAAATATCCAGTGTTGAATGCAAATTTTGCTTATCTCAAGCATTCTCCTTTAGATTCTTTTCAAACCATATCTGTTATCTTTTGACCTATTGTGTTCGTTTCTTTTAAAATCTATTTCACGTAAAGCAAGACATCATGAGAAGAATGTTCGTCATTTATTAAGAAAATGAGAGCAATGGGTAACAAAAAACTCTCTGCACACTTAATCAGATAAACGCGAGCAGTAAATTACTAATCAAAACACAGCCATACGTAAGGACTTCTCATATAAAAATGTTTTGCTTTCACGTGGTAGGGAGCGATTTATCTGTTGCTAATGTAAGGCATATCATGAGGAACTTCCTCGATTTATTTACATGAGCTTGTATCTATCCATATCAAGTGCTGATAAAACGCAACTCAACTTTAAAGCAAATTAAAGAACTAAATATAGAATATAAAGCAACGCAAACAATATTACACACCTTAATTTGTGAATAAAATGACTGAACATAAGCAAGAATCACGCAGAGATTAGTGACTCGTTCCGAAAACTTATCTAAAAAGTGGTTCATTAGTTCAACATGTAATATCAGTTTTTTCCTTTCATTCATTCATACTGCTATTTTCATAAAAATATAAATTTCTTGAAAAAAGATTAAAATGAGAGTGATTTCCTTTCGTTTATAAAATATGTTCTTTATATTTTTTCATGTATTTATATTACTTATTCATGTATTATATTACAATACATAATACGTTTTTGATTATTGATAGCAGCAATATTTTTAGGAGTTATGTTGCACAAACCAAAATGCTTTGACTAAATTTATGTATTTGATGTACAATAATATTTTTATTAGTATATGTAATAAAAATCTCATAACAATGCATTTAAAATGCTTTTTGACTGACAAAATCAAAAAGATAGTTGTCCTTAATAAGAATTAGAAATATCTGGCTCAAAATTTAAAAAATTTGACTTTCTTATTTTTTTCACTGAATGTGAAATAAGACAGAATTATGTGACAAAAACGATATTTATAAAGGACATGCTATAACGATATTTTCTTATAAAACATTCATTTTTAAACATTAAGTATTTAATGTAATTAAGTAAGTTTTGACACCAAATTGAAGAACGAGAATATGAAAAGTTGTCGAAGTTATTGTTTGGGGGCAATGAGCGAGGTATACAAAAAGACTTGATTTGTGTTTGCCTCAATTTTCATTAATACTATGTCTACCACGAGGGTCTGTGTCAAACCCTTTGTGATTTCTGATGTAAGGAATACGTTAAAAATCTCTTCAAAATAATTAAAAGTAATTTAAAGTATTAAGAAGCGATCTTGCAAAATTTTTAACCATGCTTAAATGTTTTATTTAAATCAAAAAATGACTCTGTGCACCCCCCTTTATTTCAGATAATTTTACTCTTATCTTAATTGTGTACGTATTAAATTCATTAAAGATATTTTTGATTACTCATGAGCAACATTATTTTTACAGAAATATTTTTTTCCAAATTTCAGTTAAAACAAATTGCATTTAGTATGAAACTCTGGTTAATTTATTTTCAGATCTGAAAAAATGTCTTGTCAATTTTTATATTAATTTTCCCATAAAAAGTTTTCAAAGTGTTATATACTATAATAAATTTCCTTATTATTCATTATCTAAATTAATAAATACGCATTTGGGGCGATTAATATAATTTTGAAAACTTTTGACAGTAGCAATTTTTAATCTAAATGTGTGTGTTGAACTTACTTACTTCTCAATGATATTTCTTCACGAAATCTTCTTCATTTTAATTATTCTATTTTTAGTAGGATTTTTTCATAATATCGATTACTTTGTAGGTTTTGATTATCCATCATTTTACTAACCAGAAACACATCTATTAGTGAGAGATAATTAATAAAATATATTATATATAATTATATATATATATATATCTGTTAATTATTTCTAACTAGTTTCATGAAAAGACACGATAATACAAAAATATTTTTTCTTTATCCTGCTTTTTTTTTCACAGTGAAATATTTTTTGCTAATTTCTTTCGTATTGGTGTTCATAGCTCTTTATAGACTGTAATACTCTTTTCTTAGAGAAAGGTTTCGAAAAAATGTGTTTCATAATTAATTATCTTGCTGGAGTCGAAAATATGGGATAAATGATTAAGACATAAATTATATTTCTTTCTTATCACCGCAAAACTCGATTCCATAATTCTTTTAAGAAATCCGTTACGTTATAAGTATGGAAGGAGACAGTTCACCAAGGATTTATCATGTGTCTGATACGGAAAATGTACTATGAAATCAATTAGAAGTAACACAGAAAAAAGAATGGCAGTATAAATAAGTATAAATTACCGAAAATTAAGAAGGAATATAGGAAATCTGCAGACGATGAATATGCCAATAGTCATTATTTTACGCGAAAGTTGTGAAAAGTGTGGAGAAAATTGTTTTGTGGAACAGTCAATGAAGGCGCACTTTTTGTACCGATGATTTTTACGTATCCTGTGAAATACTTCCCATATTGAAAGGTCTCATAGTTGATCGCATTTACAGTTGAACTTCGGGAAATGGGTATTGCATTTTTTTCAATTTTGTATAGACATCTGTTATGAAGTGTTCTTAGGGGTTTTCCGAGTTTCTACTCTTAATATACAGGAATCTGACCTTTTAAAACTCCTACTGGGAGCTTTTACATGGTGTATTTTTTAAAAAAAATTTGTTCTTAGGTTATCCCCATTACATGATGGACAACTTAACACAACTGAGTAATAATTTACACTTATATCTTCTGGGAAGAAAAAAGGTTTTATAAAAATTTTATGTTATAGGCATTTGGTGGTGCAATTTGTGCACAATTTTCATGGTGGAAAACAAGATTCCAAAAGATCTTGAAATAAAAATGTAATTACTTGTTTACTGCTGAGACTCAATTGCATATTGTATCATCATTAAGTGCAAAATATGCTCAATGCTTTTTAAGAAAAAAGTGAAAGGAAGAAAGAATATAAGAAATTTCTAAGAGAATTTAGTCAAAACTCGAAAATTGAACATGTTTAAGATGAATCGTTGTATCATGTTTAAGATGAATAGAGTTGACCATTTTAGCAATCATGAAGGTAACTAAAAAAGAAATTTAATACATACGCGCATTGCATACTCCCACAATATATGTATTATAGCACTTCAAATTTTATCATTTATAAAACACTGGAAATTATCTTTCCATGCAGAATTTCGCCGTTTTGGATTTGTTAGAAGGAAATTCTCTCTCTCATTTTTTTCCAAAATATTTCATCACCAATGCATAATAACAAAATAATATTATTTAAAAAGACAATCATCTGAGAGAGAGCACCGAAGTAAGCTTAATAGTTATCAATTGATATTTCTTAAGATACAAACAGCGATACGTGGGAAATTTAAAGAGGTTATAGTAAGGAAATCTTATAATAACTTTGTTGTATAAAATTTTTTTAAAATTTGTTTTATTATTTTGAATCTCTAATTTTGATCTAGTCCATATCTATTTGGTCATGCCTTGAATAAGTTTTATGTAAATGCAAAATATAAATTTGTTCAAGAGACGAATATAACAAAAGTAAGTAAAAATTTTCTATTAATAATTCAATTATTCATTATATATTTCTTCTGCGTCCAAATATATAATAGTTTATAAGTATCTATATATCTATCTATTTATCTATCTATCTATATATATATATATATATATATATATATATATATATATATATATATATATATATATATATATATATATATATATATATATTCAACTTCATTACTCAAACTAATTTCACCATATTATATCTTTTTGTTGTGGCTTATCCTCCAAATGTCTGACGAAGTCAGACAAGGTCTAAAAGACCGTTGACCCTAAGGAAATTAAGGACCAGAAGGAGGATGAGTATATATCCTCTCTGGAAAGTCCCAAATAGTCTAGGATGTGATTAGGAGAAGCCTTCTCTGTTTTACATTTATAGAGCAGACCTCAAAGATTTTCCTGCCTTCGAAATTCATGAGACCCCTGGTGTGGCCGGTTGTTTTTCTGGAAACTGCTGTTCTAGAGGCTCTTGTTACAATTGAGGGCGAATAAAGAGCCAGGCTCTTTGTCAGCGTACAGTGATGGCAGGGAGGAATCCTCCACCCTTTTGAAATTTCAGAATTAACTATAGACTCTGTTGACCATATAATATATCTTATATAAGTATACAAAAAGAAGCTTAATGCCTAGAGATGAAACAAAAAGATTTTCAAAACAAAAAGGAAAGTTCATGCATATTTACATACATATGAGTATATCTAGTTCAGTGCATTTAACAGATCTTGAATGACAAAAGTTCGAATTTGAAAACGAACATAGCTTAAATTATATTCCTATACGCACTTTTAAGCATTAAAATATAAAATCTATCGTTTACAATAAAATTGGTAAAATCAAAATGTAATATTTTTTTTTTTTCTTTTTCTCTCTCCTCTTAATAAATCTTATCACTAACTTCATGAGGTCAGCAAACAACAGTCTGAGAGAAAATCTTATTCTATCTCTTCTTCTAATTTCGATAATAAATGGAAATATCAGTCAAAACAAAATTGATATGTTAGACGCGAGATATTCTCCTGTATATAGAATGACTATAATGTAAAATGTCAATAAAAAGAAAAAAGAAAAGTTGAATAATAATCAAGAATAGTTTCATCATTTGGAGCAAATTTATATACGTCAATATTTTGATACAAGATAGATTTTTTTTAAATTAGATAATAGTTTAAAACATCATATTACCGTCCACACTACAAAAGAGCAGTTTCCATATAGTAAGAAGACGTTTGTGATAATAGTTTCGAATAAAAAGATAAGATTTAAGAAAGGAATATATAATTATCACCTTCAAAATTTAAAAATATATAATTAATTTGTGCGAACAAAGTTAAATTTAAGAATGTGACTTTAAATAATTAAATATATCTGAAAGAATATTATGAAGCATTTATTCTGTTTTATCCATTTAAAAATATAATGGAAATACTATAATTTTCCTGTAACTATATTTTCAAACTAAGTAGTTTGTGTGTAAGAAATTGCGCGCATTTTAATTATTTTGAATTTGGCTCATGTAATGACTTATATGGGAAGGACATTTAGAGCCCGAGCTTAACCTCAGTAAAATTAGCCAGGACACGAGATATAAACGTCTTAAAAAGACTCACGTAGGTGGCACGTTTTGTTATTACATTGCGACATATCCTATTCGGCTGCCACTTAACAAAGGACGACTTCCTGCAGACATTGATGGTATCAGAAAACAGTTAGAAGGTGAAGATACCTAACACAACTGTCAATGTCTTGAAACTTAAGAAAAAGGAATGAAGGATTTGGACGAGTTGCGGTACATGTTCTGTTGAACAGCAGTGACCCAGAAATTACTCATTGTTTCTCAAGGTCACTGTTGCGACCTTTGAGACCATGTCTCGGCGTCTTTTACAGACTTGTGCTGGCGATTTTAATTTATCTAAAAATATATCCATTAAGCAGTGTTTTTTTTTTTTGCTCAAAAGTGTTTATTTTCGTAAAAATTGAACTTTTTCTTATAGCATTTGCAAAAATGTGACACCGTGTTATCTCCTATTTTCATAAACTGTGCCTGGATTCAGAAATAAACGCATATTTTCTCAGAATCTTTCAAAATATTGATCTTCGATTTAATAAGGATAAAAAAAAATCATATCCTTCTCACCGAACTATCCAAGCGAATAGCTTTAAAACTGAAATCAATACGAGTAGATAATTTTATTCAACCATATAATTGTGAAATTGATTTATTATCTTCTAAATAATTCAGATTTCTTACTAAAGACGTGTCATATACTAAGATAACATCAAATTATTAATTTCTTTTACCTTTTTAACATAAGAGCTATCATTATAAGCAAAAATTGCATGAGAAGTAAAGGCGATATTCGAAATACATATTCCGAAACTCTAAATATAAATACAGGTGAAATTCTTATACGCCTGTCGGGGTGTGTGCTTAGGAATTTGGAGGTTTCCACCCTTGCGACAAATGAATACGACTTATCAAAAATCCCTCTGGGAGGTAGTTTACGCGGGGGATGCTAAAACGCTTTACAACAGCCTTCAAATGTTACGTTGTCCATAACGCGGTGACAAAAATTCAAGCATTAAAGACCCATTATTGTCTGATGGTAGGAAAGCGCTTTTTGGAGTATAAGATCCCGTATTCGATCCTAACTACTGTTAGATAGCAGATGGTGGATATTGCGCTTCTGACTCCTGCATGCACGTTAGTCGTGGAGGGTTCTTGGAAGTTTTCCTGGTTTCCTTCCTTGCGAATCGTGAATAAGAATCACTGTCTATGAAAAGATTTTCCAAAAGGCAATTTACGATAAGGGCATTAAAGTGCCTCATAACTGTTTTCGGCCGTCAGACTGCCCACTGTGCGGTGCCAAAATACAAGCACATATAAGCTATTATTGAAATGAATTACTTTTTTACAAATTAATTAAACTTAAGAAAATTAGATTTATAAAAAATGAAATAAATTAACAGGACATTAAATACTAATATTAGATCCACCGGAAAATTCTGTCCATATTTGAAATAAAACAAAATGCAAATTTTTCATAACGTCTCAATAGACTTTATTAAAACATAATTGCCTTTATCATTAATAACTTCTTTCCAGCGTTAGAGCAATCTGTATACCCTATTTTTGAAAAATGTTTCATCTTTTCATGTGGGAAATTGAAACAGTGCTTGACTGATATCTTTTTCCTTTTTCAGTTTTTTGCCCATCAAAAAATTCTGTAAGGACAAAAGCAAATGATAATTAAAAGTATGATAAGTCTGAACAATATGGGTGGTGTATGCGACAGAATTTCCCATCCTAGTTATGAAATTTTTGACATATTCTTTTCTTGGCATCTTTCTTGGACAGCTTCCTTTAAATTATCTAGTTGCTAACACTTATCCGAACTGTGTGTGTGTGAGCTTTTGGTTCAATTTTTAACGCTATAATGTATTGGTCTTCTAATGTTTTCCCATATACACAATATTCTCTTATCCAGAGTCAAATTTGTCTTAAAGTTGGAAGGGCTAAATCTTCCTCACGATATACCCTTTTTCTTTTGTTATTTTTGTAGATAATCTACTTTTCATCCCCAGTTATCATCCTGCTTAAGAAGTGCTCGATTTCGTTCCAAAAAAAAAAAAAAAAAAAAAAAAAAAGAGAGAGAGAGAGAGAGAGAGATAGGCATATGATGATTCTTTCACCAAAATTCTCCTGACTTAATTCATGTGGCACCCAATTTGAATTTTTTCACACCAATTCCATTTTCCGAATCTGGTCCGAAACATTTTGCTGAGCTGAGTTATGCTTTAGGCGATCTCAGATGTCAGAAAAAGATCTTGCTCTAATATGGTTTTAACAACATCGTCAATAGTTTTAACAACGGACAGAATTTTCCGGTAGACCTAATATTATTGATTTGGGTTTTCAAATTTATATCGCTTTTTTTTAAAATTTTTTATAAATATTTTTTTAATACAGAATGTACCATACTCTACACATAAAACCCGATAAATTATCCGCTGTGTATAATTTCACAGAGCAAAAAGCATAAAACATTTACAGTTTCACCTAAAGTAACAGATAAAATTGAATTGAACTGCACAAAATAGGCAACAGAAATCGCTAGTACTTAGCACAGTCGAAATACTTTATGTGACATAATTTGCATTACAGTATAAGGAAAAAGTTTCTGAAAATCTCTTGTACGTTTTAGTGAAAAAGGGGAAAAGATAGTTTTTTTGCTCAAAATTGTCAAAACAATGATTTTATTCAGGAATTAATTTTTAAAATAGTTTAATGAAATGAATTTTAATTTATTTTATTAAATATTATCAACATTTATCTCATATTAATCGCGCGCGCACGCACACACATCCTACCATTTAATAAAAATTCCTTTCGGGTAGCTTATTTTATATAAGATGGTAGCTTCCTATATATATATAAACATACATACACAATATTCTGGTAGGTTCTTTTATATATATACATAAAAAAGATGATTTTTGTTTATACAAACTGGCTATAATATAAGATAAAATAATAATTAAAATAAATTAAGAGAATGAAATTTACAAAACTGTATACCAAATGTTCGTATATATGTTAGAAATTTAAAATTAATTAAAGTATAAAAATGAGCTAGGTAGACAAAAAAAATCCTAAGTTGACAATCCGTTTTTTTAAAGCTGCTTGCAAATTACCAAATGACTTGATAAGAAGCCAGGAAGCAAGCTCCTTTTTATAAACAGAATCTCACTAAAAAGCACCTTTTTAGTTTTCTTTAAAATAAAAGATTTTTTTTTTTTTTTTTTTTTTTTGCAATTCATGATTTTTTTTATTTAGAATATCTGACATCTACGAAATACTAATTTTCTTATTCTTCAAATATGGATATGTTTGTCCTTCAGCGGTTATGTTTTGTACATAAGGGCAAATTAGACCGAGACCTATAGCTTAAAGTGGATTCCGAGCTCCTACACAAACATCCATGCGCAAGATTGGATTTGAAAACATGTACTTCTGAATCGAAGACCAGAGCATTCAACTGCCACTTCGGCTTTAAGATTCGGAATAACTTTCCTTACTATTGAGAAAAATCATACTATTGGCGTACCACCTGTTCAGCAATCGACTATATATACTTTTGATTTCACAGCAAGAACAGTAATAGCAAATATAAAATAAAGTAATTTAATTTTACCTTTCTATTTGATAGAAATTATTTTGTTTTAATGAAACCTTTATATTCCATATATATTTTTATTTGAAATTAATGGCAGATTACAAAAAAGTATATTCTTATTTTATTCAAATTGCTTCTTTTGGAAGTAATTTGTAATGGAAAAGTGTTAATTCTCATGTCAGTGAAATATAAAGAATTTTATGATTATACATCCTTCTTCTGGTAACCAATTAATCTTAGATCAAATCATTTTCATATTTATCTGATACTACTACCAACCCCAGTAAAAATGTTTTTGAAAATGAACGTTGCCATGGTCACATTTTGGCTAGTAGTCTTTCTTTCTACATATAAAATAATATCTCTTACATAACAATTAAAAATTTTCATGAACTATTTCCGAGTATGAAACACTGTTAATTTATATTTTTGCACTCACTGTAATAGCGCGGTACTCTTTTCTATTTTGTAATTATGCACAGATATAGTATTTATTTGTATACCACACTAGGTAATACATATCATGCAAATTTCATGTTTATTGCATCACTTTCACGTTTAAGTAATTTTAAAAGACTGTAATGCTTATATTAAGAAATCGAAATATTAGATAAATAATATATGTTAAAGAATTACAAAATAAAGTATTCTTCATATCAGCAAACAGATCTTATATTGAAAATAATATGTTGTCCATTTTTTATAAATGTCCTTAATCCAAATATGCGACTGTCAGATCTATAATGTTACTTTAGAACATATTTGCTTAATAACTTTAGCTCTCTTAACATTCCATTCTAAATAAAATCTAATTTAGATAAGTATCTAGATTAATAAAAATATTGCATAATGGCCAAATATTTATCATTCGAAAATACGAATATAACGCTTAAGATAATTATGTGGCCTAATAGAATGTTATCTACTATCTTTTTCCCACAAGTAGCTAAGACGTTATGCAACAAGACACATTTGTGATCATTTGATTCTTAAGAACAATGTCAGATGATATTAAGAAGCTTAGATAGGATTATAAGACATCCTTTTGTTACCTTGATTTACCGGAGATAAGGTCAATTATGTCGATTTAATATATTCGAAGATCTTACAACCAACTAAAAGATTTCCAACATGACTGCATAATTAGAATACGGGAAGCTGGGCGATTATTCATCAATTATTTGTTTTAATATTCAGTGCGCAATAGTGTTATCACTTGGTAGCTTTTGGGATCTTTGGTTTTTATCATTTCATTACATGGATATCTTTAATTATATTCAGTGTCTTTAAAAATAGTCACTTTCTTTATAATATTTCATATTTCGTGATCAGAATGTATGCTGCCCTAGAATGCATTTTGTACCATCATTAATATCTGCTTTTTCCCTCTCTCTCTCTCAGGCTGGAAAAATAAATTGACATAATAGATTAGATAAATAGTGAAATGTAGACTGCTAGCTCAGATCGGTTATCTTGCAATATAAGATTTATTATAATGATTTTGAGACATTTTTTTTATATAAATTTTGGATAGGTAGTTTATTGGATTATAGTTACATGTTTAAGTCTGTATATTTTCTGACAATTAACAATTTGTTAAGCAAAGCTAAAATGCCTCGTAATGTTGCTTCATGCTCAAATAATAAATTCGAAACCTGAGCGAGCACCATCATCTTTACACCTCACTAGTGGAGGGATATTGGATTCTACGAAACATAATACGCGCTCACGCTTTCATAGCCCAACAATATTTGGTTAAGTCAGACAAAGAAGACTCTAAGAGCAATCTACCAAACCTCTTTTCTTAATAAATTACCATGCCTACAAAAAGATTTTAAAAAATGTAAAGTAATTGCTTTATTGTGTTTTCTATTTAGATTACTGTTTCATGGAATTAGAAGTAGCTAAAACAAATGTAATTTAGAAAAATGAATAAGTAACGAGGCCATCATTTGAACTTACACTCTTTTCTCAATTTCCTCTATAAATCGCACCAACGAAATGATGTCATTTCAATCGATAAATATTTACACCACATATGTAAATATTTCAATCGATAAATATTTACACCACATATGTGCTTGCAAGATGAGGATATTTGCCTATGTTAGATATCAAACTTAGTAAAATTCGGATATGACAACTAGTCTTTGTATTCTTCCACAATGTTTACAATGTAGATGAGATGTTGGATTAGATTACTGCAATTCTAGCAGATTTGTAAATCCCGCAATTTTGTACTTGTTTATTCAAATATAATTAGAGACATATAACGGACTTGGAAATAGAGATTCTCTTGACCCATATTATTTTTAATATCCTAAGATTTATCTGAAGTCAAAGTGTAGTAAATTTAAATAGCCACCAAGTCACGAAGTTCCCACATGAGCTACCATCTTCAACTCCAACCTTCACAACACATTAGCGGATGAATGGGTGATTTATACGAGGTTAACTGGTATTAGCCCTTGTCTGCACAACTGTCTTTGACTTGGTCAAAATAAACCCAAATGTCTTTCTTTACAAGGAATCGTTTACTGATTGAGCTACCTTTGTCCATGGAAGCGTTTTATGCACAGTTATTGCGAGTTTATGTTTAATGTAGAGCTTATTTTTTCTGGCCATCCTTTTAATTGATTTAAATTAAAAGTTGGAATTTAAGAATATTTCAAGTACTTTTTATAACGTTTCGTGATCATGGTTGGATATAAATATCTAGGAAATTCTGATAAGAATGGGTAAGTATTCCTTCTTTTATAATAATTGATGTAAAAACGCATACTAGTTCATTATTTTTAAATTTTCTTGCACAAAATATAATATTAAAATTCATTATAAAAGTGAATTCTCAGAAGAAATTTTAGGCATTTTATACTAAGCATAAATACTTGAGAATTTATTAGAAAATTAAGTACATTGCTTTGATAAATCATCTTCGTGTAAAGATTTCAAATTCTAATTTAATCCTAAAAAAACCGGACTTAAAATTAAGTGAAAGGTTTTCTGTATTTATAAGTATGAAATTTTTCAACTGTAAACTTTTTATATAAACTATAAAAACTTGATGAGATTCTCTCAAATATATGAGCATTTACTTATTTATTTATTTTATCAAAAATAACTATATTTTTGGTAAATTTTTGAATAAAGTTTATACTTATTGCTGTTGTCAACGCTAGTATTGATTGCGAGTAAAAGCTACTCCATCACGATCAATGAAGCATAAATGGATAAGATTCTCTTAATGACTTCTAATATTGCATATTAAGTTTGAATCTTCCCCTAAAACCTAATTTAACGGAAAATTGTCTTGCTCTCAAACTCAACTATCGAATTATGTTAAATGAATCTACTCCTCTAAATTGATTTCCTGTTTTATAAGCACATCAAAAGGATTAAGTTATTGAGGAAAATTTATCAATGGAATGTGTGTGTGTGATATAAATAAGCATTCATTAAAATCATTAAACTCAGAAACATTTTGAAGGGTATATATGATAAATCTGATTTAAAATGAATTTTTTAATTTACTTTTTATAATTTGAATTACACATTTCTAATCTTGTTAACAAAATGAAAAAAAAATTAATAAAGTAGGAATGTGTATTTATTATGATGATTTTGTACATGAGAGAAATGTTCTGTAATTTTAGTAAATTATAATTTTACCTTATTAAGGTAAGATTAACTGATAAATCACAAAAGTGATCGTTGAACAACAAATTAATAAATCTTTGGCACTTGGTACATTATTCATAATCATTGTATTGATTAAAAAGTGTGAAAATTCTATATCGGGCTTTCTTTCAACCTGCAACTTTCAAAATGAAAGCACTTTTACTCGTTATCAAATTTAAAATGCATTAGTTATTTCTTATTCTGTCACTAAAAACTAGTAAATGAGTTATCTTCTTTAAACACAAGTTTTATTGTTGTGAAAATATTTTAAATTTGATTAATTTTCTAGATCCAAAATGCCTCCAACTCCGTTGAAAACAGATTTGCAGCTTACTGATGAAGATTCCGGAGATGATGAGGAAACTCCTTTAAATGAGAATACTTACAGCAGGTGATTTATTTTTCAAATCAATTTTTGTGTAATAAGCTTATTTTTGTGAAAAATAACTCTTAATATTTTATTTAATGTCACACTTAATGATTTGTATTAGTACTTTAATTGAGAAATTCTCTTAATTATGGCAAATAAAATTAGCTTTTGGTTGCTTTAAAATATTTATTTTTAAATAAGAATTAAAGTTTTATTTGATTGGTTTTCGGTAGAAACCGAAACTTTCTCATCTGTTACGATTATCACCCACTTCTAATGAAAGTAGCTGTTCTTTAAATAGTGCCTGAAATATATAGCATAGTATCTCAAGAGATAAAGTTCTTTTCAATTAAAGTTTACTTGTTTGACGAATAATATTATTGAAAACAAAATAACTCTATAATAAATTTAAGTAATTGTATCAGATGTTGGGGGTTTTAAATTTGTAGGAAATGTAATTTTATCTTGCTTCTACTCAAAGGTAATTCAAATTTACTGCAAAGAAATCTGAGCGAAGGATATACCTTACATTATTACAAAACTTTAAACTATATTTAAAAAAATCTGTAAAGAGGATGGGAAATATATCTTTCATTGAAAGCCGCTGAAACTGTTTTTCCTGAGCATTTGAATTCACTCATACTTTCTGAAAATTTACTCGATATAAATGGCGTAGAATTTTAATGATAATGGCTTCTAGAAAGTTTTTAACATTTAAAGAACATTGCCGTTAACATGACATTTAATAAAATTAAATTGACAATTGAAAATAAAATATTGTAAAATATCTTTTAAATTTAAAAAAATTCAAAAGTACTGTAACATATTTCAGAAAAATATTACAACATTTCAATTAAAATATAATTTTAGGAATATATTACAGAAACGTAAGTATGAATTTTAATTTCGTTAGAATTTCAATATATTTTATATAAGTAAACATCGCTAAAATGTAGGCGTGATTATTTTTTGGTTACTCGATTTAGTACAAGAAATTTAACTTCATTTGTATTTCTTTCATACAAAATTGTTAAAAATCACGAAGGTGGAGATAAAAAAAAAAATTGGAAATTATAACACCTTTAAAGTTTCATCTTTTCATGGATTCATATGAATTTAAATAATTTTCTAACAGATAATAAGAGTCTTAAGCAATGCATGAAACTTAATATGCTTTAGAAAGTGAAACAAAATGAAATAATCCTATAACGATTAAAGACATTTTTTCAACATAACAAAAGACATTAATTGCTTGGTAAAAATTTTAACTTTAAAATTAAATCTTAGTTATTTTCAAATGAAATTAACCCCTTGACTGACTTTGACGAGTCTGACTCGTCATTGATTTCCTGGGCCATCACAGACTTTGACGAGTCAGACTCGTCAAGCGCTTCTTTCGGCGGACGCCGTGCAAGTTACAATTAGATTACATAGTTGCTTCACTCGTTCGACGATTCTCATTTAAAAAAGCACACTGAAAGTAAGAGTTCAGTTTAGCAGAAGTCTCTCACGGTGAATGTTATACTAGCCAATATTTGAGTTTAGTAAAGATTATAAATAATCCCCGTAACATGTATAAGCCGGATGCATTATATGAAAGTGGGGATGATGGTGTAAATTGATGGTGTAGTTCAATTAAGCGAAATTAAATAGTTTTTTTTGTCGCATCAAATTCCATTTAATTCGTCAGTCAAGGGGTTAATTGCATTCATATATTCTTCCACAAGATGTCAAGCAAGATTCTAAAGAGTGAAAAGTTTTGCCAAATGTATAAAGATTGTTTGAAAGTGTTCAGGGAAAAACTCTGAAATCACTGGCAATACATGATGGTATTACTTTATTATAGGGTCATATTAAGAAATTTTCGCTATCTATAAACATAGAAAATAGTTCGCTTTTAGAAAGTAAAAAGTTAAAGTGTAAATTTAAACAAGAGCTTTTGGTTTGCTCCGTGATAAAAAGATACCTAATCAGAGCTCCTTTATTCAAAACAGAATTATGAAAATAGCTTAGAAACGAGTGCATAGATATGAATTCGATTTGATATAAATTTCTTTATTAGTAATATTTAGCTGGTAACTGAATGGCTTGTTTTCAGTTCAACAGTTCGCGAATTCCATTCCCACTTCAGGTGCGGAAACTTGTGGTGGTTCAAAATCCACTTTAAACTATAGGTCTTGGTCTAATAAGCCCTCGTATGTGAAAAAAAATTGAGCTACAAGCATAACCTTGTTTTTTTGTTATTTGTCTTAGGATTTCAAATGATAAGAGTGCATTTAACATACAATTCAAAAACGTTTTAATTCATGTTTTCTGCAAGTCTTGATTTAATGATTTAAGATCTACCTATGAAAAACTTTAGGCGAGAAGGCATATACTTCATTAGTGTTGGATTGTAACATTTACAGTTTAAATATTTTTACGCTTAAGTATCTTCGAATTTTATTTATTCCTGAAAATGTAAACGACCAGTTTGATGAGTTCGTTGTTTTCAATCTTTTTAACGAAAAGAAGGTAGGTACAGGGTAAGAGAAAGCTATGACCTCTAGTTCAAGCCCATTAACTCCCACGTTGATGAATGGGTTGATTCAAGGACACGGTAAAAAAAAAAAAAAAGTTCCAAAAAGTGTTTCCATGTAAACACAAGTTTCGGTTTCTATCAGAATAGAGAATTTGAAGGAGTAACAAAAAAAAGCTTTCGTTAAGAAATCAAAATTTATTAATATAACTATTTAATATTATAGAATACGATTTAGCCTTGGTTTTCATTCGTAATAAGTTCTCTGTAACCGTGGAATTATTTTTGGAATATGCATTTTAATTTGAGAAAGAAAATGGTTATAAACTTTGAGTTTTAAATGAATATATTTAACAGGAATTGTCAAAGCAAACTTTACAAGTAACATAAAATCTCCACGATGTCTATATAATACTCAAAACATAGTTTTAACTAAACCTTTATTCCTTTCTAAACATATTTTATGCACATAAGTGTTCTAATATGAGCTTGATTAGTTTTAAACAATTGTATTTATTTTGTACCACAGTATGAGGCAAAAATAATGCAGTGAAAAACAGTAGTGGAAAAATATTTATTCTCATGACAAATTACGTAAAACAATTTATAAAGAATAGCATTTGAAAAGTAAACGTACTTAATGTTAAAAAATATTTTAAAGAAAAACTTATAAAAAGGAAAAATATTTATTGTGTAAAAGTTATTTGTGAATGCTAACAGTATAAAAAAAATTAAGAAATATTAAAAATACGTTACTAATGTTAACACTATGCATACCTTTCCAATCTATCAGTTTGCAGTTTTCTTTGATTTTATTCTATTTATTGCTTACGGTATTATAGACTACTCGCATACTATTCTTTAATGAGACTACTTAAAATCAAGATTTACTCGATTTTTTCAGTTTTCTGCTTGTCAACTTAAAATGTCATAAATTCTAAATTTGGCTCAGGTTCTATAATATTGTAGAAGAAATTTTCACTAAATTTCTAGCGTTCTATTAATATAATCATTATCTTTGCATTAATTGCCTGTCAGTATGTTGAAAATATTGTTTGAAATAAAATGATGAATTAAACTCCAACTCTTATGCTCTGTGTGAAAAATTATTTCTCGGGAACAATACATTATCATTTGTTTCTTTCAATAAGTACATTTTGACGAATTTAGCGAAATGTTATCTTCAAATCTTTCTCCTATCTATGCTATGTGTGACTGCTGGTCATAATTTACTTTGGTTAAAGAAATGTATTTAGTAATTGCTACTTTATCCTAGAATATTTTTCACCTTAAAAGTGTTTCTAAAATGAGGGCTTTGGGGGGGAAAAACACGACTTTTCTGTATTTGTTTCAGTGATGACTTCTTTGCGAGTAGCTCCTCTTCAAATATTTGCATTATGAAGGATGTTTCGAGTAATTGTTGATTATAGTTTCTAGAGCTTAGAAAGTGTATTTGCCCTTGAGTTCCCCGTACTCTAATAAATATTTTCCGTTTAATATTTCTCTCTGATTTTCTTATTTATGGCTTCATTGGATGACCCTAAAATAAGTGATTATTTATTGAAAGAAGCTTTTTATTTATTAAACGAACATTAATAAATTTCAAGTTATCTATTCGATTTTTTTGTTAACTAATCAACAGTTATGAATTCATAATTAGGATTAAATGTTGCATAGTTCCTTGCAAAACTATAAGAAACTCACATTTTTTTTTGGAGTCATGATAGTTGAAGTTGACACATTGCAGGTATTTCTCAATATATAAACTTTTCCTTGGTAAAATATGCAGTGTTTTGTTTAGTATTTAACAAAATAAGAGTTTGGTATAAAATACATTTTTCCATGTAATATTTTAAAATAGTATACATTGATCTTTAATTAGTAATAAAATAGGCTATACTAAACTCTCTTTAGCTTTCAGCGTTTACTTACATCAAATAATTCAAGCAAACAAATTAACTTCCTGTGAAGGGAAACTTTTTAGCAAATGTTATTCATTATAATTTAAGTTTATCGAATGTATACATATATCATCTAAATAAATAATACATAGAGGAGACAATTGTAATAAAATTAATTGAAACAAAATATATGCATACTCTAAAATCAAGTAAATGAATTTAAAATTATTTAATAAGGAATAAGTATGATATTCCACTGTTACGGTTATTTAATCCATAACTTATTTGGTATACCTAAGTTATTTATAAAAGTTAATAATTCCCCCCATTGTCTGCAATAATTGTGTTTTTGTTAAGATGTTTCTTCTTAATATCTTTGTTACACTGGGGAGTATTTTTGCAAAGAAGCATTTGAATTAAGAAAGCTTTTACATAAAATATTTTTAAATAAGTCAGTCACATTAGACATTGCAACTATAAAAGTAATTTTGATATAAATTTCTGTTTTCTTACTTAAAATGATGAAACCAAGAATTCTAAAGCTTAATTTCCATAAATATGTACTTTGCTTAGAAAAAAGGGCTCTTTGTAAGTTAAAAAAAATTCAAACAGATGCATCTAAAGAAAATATTTTTGAAAAATTGTTTCTACTTAGTTTTTTAGGATACGAAAAATGCATTGATATTGATCTTAATTTCAAACAAGCAATTTTAAATATCCTTTCTGTTCCATGAATATCTTTGCCAATTTTCTATGAAAATATGACAGGAGTATGCACTCTTGCTCGTATTTTCATAAATTATTCTAGTGAATTCAATGTAGAAGTTGTATACATAATATATTTCTGTTTTAACAAATTCAGGATATGAATCTCGTTTATTGTTCACTAAGATTTGATTATCCTTTGACATGTAAAGGTAAAGTAAAAAAATAAAATGAAAAACCATTGAGAGTGATGAGTGTTCAGTATTGATCATAAGCGCTTTCATTCCTCCCAAACAGAAAGTGATTGTCCCTGGTCTCTTTTACATTTTGCGTAATCAGTTTTTAATCATACCTATCAATGGAGTTAATGTACACGAGGTGTGCTTGTATCCCATTTAAGGAAATCAAAAAATTTCTATGGATGATTTTATGTGGGCAACTTTCTTGATGTTGCAGTAGGCAACATACTTATTGCAAAAGCGATTATTTTACCATTCTTTAAGGTCAAAGTTTAATTCCTCAAAATGTAACATGAAGTTAATATTACAGTTTCGAATATTGGTAAGTGAAAAATGTGTGATCTGCATCAGTATGTTCTGAAATTTAAAATTTCATATCACTAGGGTATGCATATTTTTAAGTCTGTTTGGTTTTTAATTGTAAAACTTAAATTAAAAAGACTATTTTTTAAAATAGTTAATAATTTACTAGCAGAAGATATATAAATCCAAATATATAATTTATGGCTATATTTTTATATAAAAGGAACAATTTTAATTAAAGGTTTTAATACGATGCCATGCGATATTAGAAGAAATTATATTAGAGCATGGATTGAAAAATTCATCCTCAAAGACATAATAACTTATTTCAGAATAAAAAAACTGTATCGCTTGAAGTCACTGTTTTCGTAACACTTTTGAAGATTAGCTTATTTACATTAATAAATTTATTTATGCGGATTTCTATGTAATTTTACAAATTCTCACGAAACATTAGCGTTAAAAATTTATAATATCTTAATCATGACTAGTATAATAAGCAGAAAAGCATTAATATTTGCATATTTCAGTCGGCGAAGTGGACAGGATGTAAAAGGATGGGATGTTTTCGTTGTAACTCCTCCAGAAGATGATGATGAAACTGTCGTATCCAATGCTGTTGCCATCACGCTGAAGGCATTTAAACTTTTTATTTATATGTTTACGTTTTGTGTGGTTCTTGGTACCGCAGTGATTTCGAAGGGAACATTTCTTTTTATGGTATCTAATATAAGAGGAAATAAAACTCTTCAAATTTGCAAGAAAGATTTAGGTATGTTCAGTTTGTTATTCCTAATCTGATTGATAAATGAAATGTACATCTTTATATATATATATATATATATATATATATATATATATATATATATATATATATATATATATATTATATATATATATATATATATATATATATATATATATATATATATATATATATATATATATATATTATATATATATATATATATATATATATATATATATATATATATATATATATATATTATATATATATATATATATATATATATATATATATATATATATATATATATATATATATATTATATATATATATATATATATATATATATATATATATATATATATTATATATATATATATATATATTCTTATATATATATATATATATATATATTATATATATATATATATATATATATATATATATATATATATATATATATATATATATATATATATATATATATATATATATATATATATATATATATATATATATATATATATATATATATATATATATATATATATATATATATATATATATATATATATATATATATATATATATATATATATATATATATATATATATATATATATATATATATATATATATATATATTATATATATATATATATATATATATATATATATATATATATATATATATATATATATTATATATATATATATATATATATATATATATATATATATATATATATATATATATATATATATATATATATATATATATATATATATATATATATATATATATATATATATATATATATATATATATATATATATATATATATATATATATATATATATATATATATATATATATATATATATATATATATATATATATATATATATATATATATATATATATATATATATATATATATATATATATATATATATATATATATATATATATATATATATATATATATATATATATATATATATATATATATTATATATATATATATATATATATATATATATATATATATATATATATATATATATATATATATATATATATATATATATATATATATATATTATATATATATATATATGCATAACTTAATTTTACATATTTTAGGGTTAGATCGTGATAAAGATTATGAAGTTTACTTACCCGAGCTGGAGAGAATTCCGTGGATTTGGACACTCTTTTTAGTATTAGTTATTCCAGAGATATTTGCTCTATTTAGAAGTTCAAGAATATGTGTATTTAAATCATACAAAAAACCTAAATTTTCAACATTTATTGCAGTGAGTATTTAATATTTATGTGTAAATTGCAGTTATTGTATGATTAAAATGTTTTGATATGAATTTTTTACTTTCAGGTATTTATTGCTGAAACGCTATATGCTGTTGGACTTTCAATGCTAGTATTTGTGGTGCTACCTGATCTTGATATTATTAAAGCAGCGATGTTGACAAATTGTGTTTGTTTCATTCCTGCTGTACTTGGGCTTTTGTCCAGATATTCTGGCGAATCTAAGAGACCGTTGAAGATTATTTTTGATGTTTTAGCTGTAATAATTCAAGGAACTGGTTTCGTAGTATGGCCAATGACAGAAGACAGTCCCAGAGCTTGGATGATACCAGTTTCTGCCACATTGGTGTCCGTGCGCTGGTGGGAAAACTATTTGGATCAAAAATCGCCAATATCTTTTATACAGAAACTAAGTCTTATAAAAGAGGATTTGAGAAAAAGTCGATACTTTGCTTATATATTTCTTTCTGCGTGGAAGATAATAGTAATATTTTGCGCCATGTTTGGATTCTTACACATAACAATGAATGACGCTACTTTTATTTTTAGAGGTTTCGTTTCTGGTTTTAAAAGTCATCCAATTAGAGTTCAGCAAATAAGAAAAATGCTTCCCTTGGAAATTTTACCCGATATTCCAACTGCAAGTCCGCTAGATGAGCAAGTTTCTCTCATGTCCTCTGCAATGACACCCATTTATGTTGCGTTAATTCAAATTATGGCTTCCCTTTTATGTTATGTATTTGGAAAATTCGCTTGCAAAATTTGCATTCAAGGATTTAGTTTTGCCTTTCCCATCACTTTAACGATACCAGTCTGCATATCTATGTTGATCGCTTCTTGTGGCGTTCGTGAAGAAGACATTTGCGTTTTCGAAAGTGTCATTCCAAAATACCTCTTCTGGAACTGTCCTCATGGTAATTTCTTTCAAGATTTTGTGTCGAATCAGTATGCTTGGTTATGGTTATTGTGGCTCTTGTCACAAACATGGATTACAGTTCATATATGGACTCCGAAATGTGAACGTCTTGCCAGCACAGAAAAGTGAGTACTCTTGAATTTATTTTTATTGCAAAATGCTGACTTAAATTTTTCTGGAAATATTCCCAACATATATTGGTTGCAAAATATATATGTAAATTCCTTTTCAGTACTTCTGTTTTTGGATAGTTTTAATGGGAAATTCATTTTGATATGTTTAAATTTGAAATAACCATATTCCGTATCTTTAAGAGAATGCATTTAGAAATAAGTGGAAACAATTATATTAATGGGAAGGCAACATTGGTGTAATGTCAATATGTGTGCTATATACATTATTAAAACGACATTTATAGTAGAATCTATGTGTGAATTCTGAACCTATAAACTGAGTATAGGTAATAGAATATAAATGAATAATGAGAATAAGATTTTATTTGTAAATTGTATAAAACAAGTTTGCAAATAATGCATTTGCAGCCAGAATTTCATTTTCGATAATTAATACGAGTATTTTAGATACAAATAACATACGGTATTTTCTACCTTAATATAAAAACCTATTTCTACTAATGCGGGGGAAAGTACAAGCGTCTATCAGTTTTTACTTTGTTTCCTGCATTCCTTGTTTTCAAGGAAGTTTTTTTAAATATGCATACATTTAAATTTATTGAATCTTTTCAGATTATTTGTCAATCCCATGTATTGTGGAGTACTAATAGATCAATCAGTTGCATTGAACCGCAGAAGAGATGATGAAGGTGAAATAAAAAGTGAAGTAAGGCGATTTGATTATCTTTATTTTTGCTTACAAAATCATTTAAAATTGTTTACTTCCCCTATGTTGAGAAATTATGATTAAATGCTTATTATTGATATAAATTTCATAATGTTTTGGTCAGTGTGAGTAATTCAAAGCTGAAAGATTCGTATACATATAAGAATTTATTTAATCAAAAAATATTTGGATTAATATTTAAAATTCTGTTCAAGTATTCTTGAATGCTCCTCGAGAAATGGAAAGATTAGCGCTCTGTCATGTAGTTCATTTTGTTGTTCTAGCAGCATGCTTCCTTGTATCATTGCCTTGAGTTGGGTTCTACCAGTTAGAAGCCGCCGGGATGAGTCTTCTTGACTTTTAAGCAAGGACCAACTATTTAAAAGATCCCAATAATTGGCCTCCATCCCCACAGTTATTTCGCTCGGTGGACATCGCGACCAAGCCCAGCTTTAACATGTCCGAACAGCCTTTAGTGAACACGACAGATCTTCGTCATTTCATTTTGTATGTTCGATTGCAATTTCGATCAGGAAAGTCTGTAGTAGTTCTAAATCCATCTGAAACTTTAGGTCTCGCCTAAGTTAGGTTTCATGTGCACAATAAATGACTGTAAAACAATAAACTTCATCGGACAAAGATGACTAGTGATTGGGGATCTACTTTAAATTGCAGACACTGGTTGATCGACATGGTTCTTGAATGCACAAGAAATTGACTTTAGACTTACAAACCAATTTATTAAGTTTTTATGAGTAATTTTGTGCTAAGTGAGCTTAATCTTCTTGAAATATGTTTTGGTAAATTGGAAAGCAAAAGAACAAAGAAATTGGGAAAAGTATTTTGTTGTCAACTATCAATTGTTATATATTGTTACAATTAATATTATCAAAAAGATAAAAAGGTGGCAAATCAAAATTTTTTATAATTTTTTTTTTTTTTTTTTTTTTTTTTTTTTTTTTAAATATATTCATAGTTGATGGAATGGATCTACAAGAATTACTTGAATTGGAAGTGATTAAGTTAACGAAAATATATTGTATTTTACTCATATTTTATTCGTAGAAAATATTTCAAGAGAAGCAAAACTATTTTGCATATAAGAATTTCAATATTCTCTTTCATTATACTCGTATGTACTACCAGCATATGGTCCAGCCCAAAAGCTACTTCTTCCTTTAAGAACTAAAAAAATCTCAGTTGGGAAATACCGGTTACAAGTTACCCATTTGTATTTAGAAAATTAATGGGATTTTATACAAAACTATTTTTTCTTTTATAAATTGATTTCCAAATTCTGTTTAAATCAAATTCTGTCAGTTAGGAAAACTATCTTTACCCTATAATCTTGGTGATAATAAGTATTTATTATCTTATTTTATTAAAGTGGATTGATTTTTTCATACTATGCTGAAACTACTTTTGTTTAAAATAATTTTTACAGGGAAATTTCTAAAGGGATATGAGATAGAAACACTGCAAAAGATATAGTATAATGCTAAAATTTAGAATTCAATGAATTTGTTTTGATAATTCAATTCTGTAACTTAATTAGAACTCCAAAAAAGTTTTTTTTTATGTATTTTGGTTAATTTTTCTAATTTTATTTGAAATACTTATATTGTGTTGTAATATATGCAAAGTAAGTGATACGTAAATAAACTTCTAAGTAAACTATAATAAACTAACTATACTACTACATTTCTATAATAAACTTCTTAATTACATAGATTAAAATGTTAAGGCCTTGGATTTTTAAGTTACAATTGAATTAAATTTTCGTATTTGCCTGCAGTATTGAAAAATTTCCGGAGAAATATCTTGGTACTTTTGAATAACAAAGCTTCATGAGGAAAACATTAATCATACATATTTATGATTTTATAATTATTACTTTACATTATAATATATTGAAAACTATAAACATAGTTTCGTGGTATCTACGTTTAAACATATTACAATAAAACAATTTATAGCTAATTGTCTAATAATATATTTCAACAGGAGATGGTACATACTAGAACAAAAATTGAAACAGATTCTTTTTCACCGTAAAATTTTTGTGAATAATAGTGTAGTGATTTCTTAAAGCCGAAACTACCTTAAGTTCATATTTGTTCACATTAGTTCCTTCCTTAAGTTCACATTTGTAAATAAAACTTTTATCCACAGTTTTTTAATTTATATTATATGGGTTAACTGTGCCATAGGTTTATAGAAAATATTTAGTGTAATTTTATGCTTATATATATATATATATACGCACACAACCTATATATATATAGATATATACACCGCGTTTTTTCAATGTAGTTCATATTGTAAATTAATTACATAATACCAGTATGATTTATTACTTACACAATAATTTCCATTAGTTTAGTTTTTAATTTGTGAAATGTAGTCATGAGGTTTGAGTGTTTAATTTATAAGACTGTTGAATTTACTTGTTACAGCAAGTAAATTTTTAACTTTCATTATATATATATAAGAATTATTATTTTAAATATATATATATATATATATATATATATATATATATATATATATATAGCTGTATATATATATCTCTTATTTTTTTAAATATATATATATTTAAAAAAATAAGAATTCTTTTAAATAAATTTCAAGCAAATAAACTTTATTTGAAGAAAGTCTTGTTTAGTTGATAGTAAGTATCTTGTTAAATTAATAGAATATGCATAAGTTAATTCACCTGATTGTTACAGTTAGCGCTCTGATCTTTGGTTCTGCAGTTCGTTGAATACCAATATGGGATTCTTGAATTTTAATTTTTTAAAGAGCTTCCGGGATAGCTAAAAAAATGCGTATTTGATTCAAATTTAAGTTCAAAATTAAAAAAAAATTCTAGTTGTATTTTGCATTGTGTAAGATTGCATGTAAAACGAATACATTTTTAATAATACCTAAGTATGCATAAAGCTTATCTGTTAATTAAACCTTGCAGGATCTTGATTTGGAAGGAAATATTGATGAAAATGATATATCGCAGTACTACGAAACCATTTCGATTCAAACTGAAACATCAAGCGGTCCATCTGGAAAGAACGGTACTGTTCGAAGCTCTGATCACATAACCCGGATTTACGCCTGCGCCACGATGTGGCATGAAACGACAGAAGAAATGTTGCAGTTACTGAAGTCTGTGCTGAGGTATTGTGTGTATGTATGTTAAGTACCTGTGCTTTAACTTGAGAATCTCGACTGAAATGAAAATTCCATATTTCAGAATGGATGAAGATCAATGTGCTCGAAGGAATGCTCAAAAATATCTTAGAATTGTTGATCCAGATTATTACGAATTTGAAGGTATGTATGAATTTTAAATCTATTTTATTTTTATGATAACCGCTAAGCAGTTTCAAAGTTTTCTCTCACTTATTTCCGTTTAGATTTCTGCTTTTGATAGGTGTTTTTAGAAAAAAAGATTTATTTAAATATGAGTGGAAGCTAAGTTTTGAAGTGGTAAAGTATGTTATTATATAAATTGGATCACACGCACGCGGGAAAAGGAAATAACTGTTTGAGGAAATCTTGTGGAACGTATATACTAGTAATATAGTCATATATATGTGTGTTAAACCCATATATATCAGTGTCAAAAGTTTTGAAATTTGTATCTAGGAGTCAATATTACACAAATTTCATATCAAACTCATACCATAGATTCAAATATTTTGCTGAAATTTCTGAAAGTAAGTTCTTTCCGAAAATATTATTTAATAATTTCTGAGAGATTGTATCATGTTTTGACTTTGTCAACATTCCCGTGAATAATAACTTCAGACAATAAAATTTAAACAAATCTGGGAAAGATCAAAACTGTTAATGGCATACTAGAATGTTATTCCAAGTTTTGACTAAAACAAAATACGAAAATGTTTTTGAGTAGAGGCTTTAAAACAGCAAAGTAGTGGATTTTATGATGTACTAATAAGGAATTGTTAGAAATTTATCTATTTTAAATATTTTTATAATTTTAAACTCTCTTTGTATATAAAATCCGCATGTATTATTTATTTTCATTCTTAGTGGAAATTAAAAATTTTTTAATGTTTGATATTTAAATTTTTAAGTAAAAGTTATTACATTTTAGTCCACATATTCTTCGATGATGCATTTGAATTGTGTGATGATGAAGAAGAGGAAATGGTTGTTAATAGATTCGTAAAACAATTCGTTCGAGTGATGGACACTGCTGCCAGGTAAGTTTAATAAAATAATCACAAACTTGATAATTTCATTGCACTTTATATTGAATTTTAATATCACTTTCATTTCGCTTCGATATAAAACTTGAAATTCAAAATAAAGATTCGTATACAAACATCTGAAAAAAAAAGTACTTGACTAGTTTTTATCCATCGCGTTCGAATAACTAAATTTCTTTCAAAGGTATTGATAAATCTCTAATTGAAACCTTCGAAAGTTTTTTCGAACTTCTTTTTTTACGAAAGTTTTGTTAATATAACAATAAAGCAAATAATATAGGTTGACAGAAATGATCTAACATGGTTATAAAACGTGGCATTGTAGCCGTTATCAGACTAGAAAATGTTTTCTTATAGGGTTTTATTTATATTTAAAATTTGAGTATCCATATTAATATAATATATCTAAGCAAACAGTAGCTTATCTTCAGTTTTTAAAATTGGAAACAGATATCTGGAAAATGTAAAAATGTCTTGTAACTATTCAATCTAAATATGATTGAATTTATTTGGCAAGATCTGGTAAGTACATCCATCTTTAGTGCCATAAAATCCAACCAACCATTGGCAAGATCTGGAATACATAATTTTTTGTAATAGTAATGTTTTAATGAATAATTACAACTAATTACTTAGGAAAGGAAGGACATTTCTATTAAAATTGGTACGAAGGAAACTTGAAAGCTAGATAATCTTATTTTTAAATGTCCGTGAGATTTGAAAAAATCCGTATTTATCTCTGCAGTAAAATATAAGTATACATAGTATTTTGATACTTAATGGTTAAATGATTATTTAAATATTGTAGAAATATATATGTTTATTATCAGATACTTTATTTTAGATAAAACCAAAAATTAACATTTACTCTCAATTATAAAAAAATCAATATATTTTGTAGAGGAAACACTATGTAATCAAAGGTCTGATCATGTGATTACAATATTTTATAACTCACAGTAAGTTTAGTGACCATTAAAAATAGTTTAATGAATACTTAATTTTTATTTCATAAGATACATTAAACTGTATCGTAGAGGATGTTTCTGAAAAACCGTGCTATTTTTATTATAGTCGCATGAAAGAGGCAGTTAACATGTACGTTTTGCCTATATGCACAAAAACTCTGGAGCTATCATTGCTTCATATGCTTCTATAATATATTTTTCTTCATTATGGAAATCAAAAATCGAATTCCTTGAAAGTATTCCATAACTCATATCAAGCTCACTTCAGTGGACTCAATCAAAATAAATGGCGCAACTTATTTTAGACATTGCGCTATAAAACCCAACTCTAACCAACATGATCAAAAATATGTAACATATTCTTGTAATATTCTCCAAAAATGCCTTAACTAAATTTAAAGTCACATTTACTAGAGTCAAAGTATTTTAAAATTGTATACTTATGACTGATATTTACAAATGTGTAAAAAATGTATACTTTAGTACAAAAAATTTCTGTTGCGTTTATGAACTCTAATGAACGTTGTTTTAAATGAAAAAAATACGTACGTTTGTACACAGAATTTTATCTTAGTATTACCACTATTTGCACAGTTACATTTGAATCCATTTATGTGCTGAAAAGCTTTTTAAACCTCTAGTGCCTATTGAATGTTACTTGAAAATATTAAGACTGTCTATTGCGAAAATTGACCACAGTTTTCCAATTTTACTAGCTGAGTGTCTAAATTTAGGTAAACTTGCCATCAGTTCTATATAAATACTGATGGGTTATGAAAAGCTAAATTGAATGTGTTACAATTCTAAAATAGTTCCTTACATTAACTAAGGTTTTATTAATAATTATGTTCATTAATACCTATTTTTTACATTTACATGTTTACGGGAGTAGTTTGTAAAATATTATTCGATAAAACTATTTCAAGAAATTAAGTATTTAAAAATACTCTGACAATATATAAAAAATACTTTTTCAGCAATGTTCATCAATGTAACATTCGACTAAAGCCCCCAAAGAAAATCCCTACGCCTTATGGCGGCCGTTTGCAATGGATAATGCCTGGGAAAAATAAGTTAATTGCTCATCTGAAAGATAAAGCGAAAATTAGGCATCGGAAAAGGTGGAGTCAAGTAAGTTACAAAGTCTTAAATTATCAGCTTTAAAATTTTATATGAACATACAAATTGAATGTATTATGTGTGTTTGTGGGGAATTCAATATTGTTTAACAGAATAATTTTTGACTGTAATTTCTCTGTTTATCTAATGACTTCTGATCTAATCTTTTTCATTTTAATTTCTGAAACATCAAAAGGTATTTTTAACTAACGTAAAAATAAGCAAGAATTAATGTTAAAATATTAATGCAATTCATTGTATGTAATGTATTTTTAGTTCTTATAACTAATTTTAAATCATTCACTTAACCTACCCAGTGTATTGTGATGGGTTTGCTAATGTAATTTTTTAGAAAAATTACCAAAATATGTGAAAAAAACCGAATGTGACGCAACTTACAGTTCATAAACTTATTAGTGTGTATATTTAAGAAAAATAATATACAGTAATTGATATTGAAATTTAAAGAATTAAGGTAACTAGAATCTAAGATTGTTTTATAATTCGGATAAATGTCAAATGAAAAAGGCCATTAGAAAGCAGAAAAATGGAGGATCAAATTATCCCTTTTCATACATAAAATATTTGCTTAATAACTCGTTGAAATAGAAATAAAATATTCTTAATACATTTGAAAAAGTGAAATATTGAAATTAATTTGAAAACCAAGACACGCAAGCAAGAAAAATTTCTTAGAGCCAAAAGGAAAATACAACATACAGTAAATAAATAATTTTATAAAGTGCGTTGTTTTAAATATATAAAAATTAAATATATTTTTGAATTTCATGAAATTGTATATTTTATGAATCCAAATTAAAAAATTAGTTACAAAACTTAGTATACAAAAATTTCAAATTAAAGGAAACAAGATATGAGGGAAAATTTATCCATAGGTAATTTTAGTCTATTAAATATTGCAATTAAAAACTAGGGGAAATGTGTAGCAAAATTCTGATTAATTTATGTCAATATCTTCAATTTAAATTATGTTATGTTTTTAGGTTATGTACATGTATTATTTATTGGGTCATCGCTTAATCGAATTACCAATAGATGTCAACAGAAAAGCTACAATGGCAGAAAATACTTTTGTTTTAGCGTTGGATGGTGATATCAACTTCAGACCTCATGCTGTTCAATTACTGGTAGATCTTATGAAAAAGAATAGGAATTTAGGAGCTGCGTGTGGACGCATTCATCCTGTTGGTTCAGGTAAAAGATTAACTTATTTTAACACACACTGTAGAAGGAAATAGTTTTTTGTTTTAATTAGTTTTGCTGCTGAGTTATTGCTTAAATTTTACACAATACATTTGCTAATCATTTGGACTCAAATACAAAGCAATATGGCAAATGTAATAATCCTTAATTTTCCATAGCCACTTGAAAGTTGTTATTGTAAATTATATACTTTAGGCGTGGCACACCCAGTTCTGTCTAAAAATATCTTGGAAAGGCATATTTCTTAATACTTTATATAATTTGTTCTATGCAATTCCGTATATTTAGTGTGATATAGGTTACATAAATACAGTAACGAATTAATACATAACGTAATTGGTTTTTGTTTTGTGCCAGCTAGGATGACAGTATGGGGTGCACTGCTCCACTTTTCCAACTGAATCGTAATTTAGTGTGGAGTCCAACTTCCTCAGTACACACACATATCATTTGGACTGTAACGTATCTGTTGAAGGTAGTTTATGTAATGATACCTAAATAAATATATGCAAGTATTAATAAGAATAGTTTTTTGAGGTAACTGAACCCGTCAATAAGTACTCTTTCACATCGCCAATGTAGTTTCATTTCATCATTGATTCACACTTGAATTTTTTAAGCGAGAGCCTTTGATAAGAAATTTTAGACATTATACTTTGAGTATTCTGTATAGTTAGAGAATTTCAATCTCAATGAAGTTTTTCTAGTATAAATTTGTGTGTGTGGAGTTATCAATTTAAAAAGAAAATGTAGCATATAATTATTACAAAAATAATATGCGAAGATTTTAAAAATCCTATCCACTCTACAAAGTACTTCTTTTATTTTAGCTCTAATTTTTATTTTTACTTTTTTTGAGAACTCTAAGAAGATAAAAAAAACAGATGTATTTTATGTACCAAGAGAAAAATTTAAATGTGATCACTCTTTGGGTATTATCAATCGGAACACCATATTTTATATATGGGAAAAGGACAATCACAACTGCAATAGCATTTTTCAAGTAGAATCGATAAATCGTGAAAATACTTGCTGAAAGCTGAAGACTTTTGGGGGAAAAAATCTAGACCAAATTGCTCAAATTTACTCTGAATAAATTTGAGATATTTATTCGTTATACGTTTTTCATTTTAATGAAAAACGAAATTGCTTTCCGAACAACCCAATAATATCATAAAAGTTTAAGTAATTCTTAAAATAATTTTCAATTAAAAAATTAAAACAGTGAATAAAACATTGGAATACACTTAACCGTCTTCATCAAATTAATATTATACTTATATTAAAATTTATGTTTGGTATGAAAAGAATGTATGTTGATACTTAAAGAACAAACAAGAGTTATACCAAATACTTTTTCACGATTCTTCTATCAAGTAAACTGTTTCAATTATTTCTTAGGACCCATGGTATGGTACCAGAAATTTGAGTACGCCATAGGTCATTGGCTTCAGAAAGCAACAGAGCATATGATTGGATGTGTCCTTTGCAGTCCTGGTTGTTTCTCTTTGTTCCGAGCAAAAGCTTTAATGGATGATAACGTAATGAGAAAATACACAACAAGATCGGACGAAGCACGTCATTATGTCCAATACGATCAAGGTATATTTTTTATGAATTTTAAGTAGTGTATTTTGGACTTGGAAGAATTATGCTAATCACATTTATATTCTTTTAGGTGAAGATAGATGGCTGTGTACACTATTGTTACAGCGAGGCTATAGAGTAGAATACAGTGCTGCATCAGATGCTTACACACATTGCCCAGAAGGATTTGGCGAATTTTACACTCAGCGACGAAGATGGGCTCCATCGACTATGGCCAATATTATGGATCTGTTATCAGATTATAAGGCAACCGTGGCTATAAATGATAATATATCAGTTCCTTACATTGTATACCAAGGGATGCTAATGACGGGAACTGTTCTTGGTCCGGGAACAATATTTCTCATGTTGGTTGGAGCAATGGTAGCTGCTTTTAAAATTTCAAATTGGAATTCCTTTACATATAATATTATCCCAATCCTATTGTTTATGGTAGTGTGCTTTGTTTTCAAAAATGATATTCAGGTAATTTGTTTTCTCTTAAGCCTTTTTGCTTTTTCAAACTGAATGTCTGTAAAATATGCGGTGCTTAAATATAGTTAGAAAATTGTGAGATGAGTAAATTATCATTAATATATTCGTGAAAAATAAAGAAGCTTTCATTATTCTTTCATTTACTTGAGGATATCTTGGCTATTTTCATTTCTGTATCTTTAAATGATAGAAATGTTTTAAATATATTTCCAAATATAAACATTTTCAAGAAGTAAAAAAGATTCTCTCTTGCAATACCCTTTTGCAGACCAAAAACTTCAGTCTAAATATTTGTATGCAAAAAATACCAGAAGCAGTACTTTCAACGAATGTTAACATTTTCTGTTTATTTTATGAAGTCCAAAATTTTAGATCGTACATTCTTTGCTCGAACAGTAAATTTAAATGAGAATTCCTTTGAAATTATATTTATAATCTAATGTAACGAATTAAAAGTACTTTTCATGAGAGCTATTAAAAGTGAACACATTATAAGCAAATTTGTTAGAATTTTGATAATTTAAAGACGAAGGTTCGCAAAATTTATGAAGACAAAACTTGTGAATAAATATTTCATGGTAAATACGTCTAATTTACCAAACACAAAAAAATTAGTCCTAATTTATCTTATTTCCTCTATTTGTCTTAATGTGGTTTTTTCAACTGTAATACTACATTTTTAATAGTTAAAGACCAAAAATTCTGTTAAATGTTATAAATACCACGAATCAGCAAACATCTCTCTGCAAATGCCATTTCATTAACTTTGATTTAAATGACTTCATAGTAAAAAAATAAGCTTATAAAAATTTAAACATTTAGAAATAAACTTTAGTTTCATTAATTTTCATGGTTTTATATTCTGAATTTCTTAAAACACAAAAATTAAGTTTTATATTTCATATCAACATGTTAAAAATTCAACAATTTACAACTCCAACTCTTGTCATGTCAATCTAAGCAATTAAGTACAAATTAAAATTTAGATCCTATAAATTCATTTTAGCACATTCGTTAGAAAAAGTGATTACTGGTACTTACTTTTCTAATAAATATATTAGAAATTCTATTACGTGTGTGTGTAAATTAAAACAAAAGAAATATTCTACTTTGGAGCGGGGAAAAGAAGCTAAACATTTTGATGCGAGAAATATTTTTGTAAGTAATTCTTACTTGTGTGGTGTTTAATCAGAGTTTTTGTTTATAATTATATGCCAAGTATAAGGTATTCATTTTTGAAATATTTTACGCATTCTTGAAAAAGTCCTTCATGTGTGTTTGAATTTTTCTTTGTAATAAAAATACAGCAATATAGCTTGAAATTTAAAACTTAAATTTATAAATTTTTTCCTACAGTTATGCTAAAATCGAAAGTTAATTGCGAATCATTTTTCATAACACTATTTCAACGTGTTTTAAGAAAATATTAAAAATTTGGATGTCTTTTGTATCAAATGTTTATTTTTAACAAGTTTTGCATCATATTTTGATTTATTTTAAATTTATAAAAGGTTCCATTATAACTCTTGCCACTGTATTTGTAGATCATGGTTGCTCAAATTATGAGCGCAGCTTACGCATTACTGATGATGGCAGTGCTGGTGGGTACGTCGATACAGTTAACAGAAGATGGTGTAGGATCACCTTCTTCAATATTTTTAATAGCATTATCGGGGAGTTTCTTTATAGCAGCGTTACTTCATCCACAGGTATGAAAAAACGTACTCATAAAATGAGCATTTAAGCCTCAGAATTAACTGAATGAAGAATATTCTCGGAATATTTTTTGTGATAAAGTGTGAACTATGTTTTTTTATAATATAAGATTAATGTGTTTAGAATATCAGATACCTTAAAAATATCTTTCCTTTTTAAAAGTAAACTTCTTAATTATTCAGGAAAATTTATCATTATCAAAGAAATTCATATAATTTTTCTTCAGAATTTGAAGTTTTGTGCATTCAATTTTAAAAACTTTAGAAATTAAATGGAACAATCATTGATTTGATCTTTAAGGTAGAAGTTACTACGATTACTAGATAAATACTAATGGATTTGCTTTTCTGTTGGATAAGTAATTAAAATGTTCGGACTCAAAAGATTTTTTGTTTTATTGATGTTTATAGGATATTAACTAGGCTACATTTTCCTGAAAGGTTAACAATTTTCTAAGGAATTTTCTATAGAGGAAGCTTTGAAAAAAAATGATTTTTTATAATGTATAGGGTTTTAATTAAAGTGTTTAGTATTTTTCAAAGTTATTTAATGATTGAACACACATCACACGAACATATTTTACATAATGTATTAGTAGCTCTTTAGGACAATTTTGAATCATGCTATAATTTTCTATTATTTCCCCTTGTAACGATTTCTGTACTTTAATCATATTAAGGCAAAAAGTAATTTTGATGAAATCAGGAAGATTAAAAATTCTAAAAGGAAAACATTTATCTTTATATTTAAATTAAGATTTTCACAAATCTTTCACATTTGTTATGTGCCCAAATATTTCCCATTGTTAAATCAATGTTTACTTTCTTTGGTATAACTGAGAAAATATTTTTATTTGTGAGTGACAGAAGAAAAATGTAATATCGAAGTTGTCGTTAAAAAATATCAATATTTTGGCTCTGTATTTGTTTTGTAAAAATCTACCTCTTGTATTATCTTTAAACGACAAACTGCCATCTGTTAACATACAATTCACTACACGGGATTTCATCACTTTTGGTTAATTATATGATTATACAGTTTCTATAGATCTTCAAAATAAAAATTTATTTGAATTTACTCAGTCTCTACTGCATTATGTTTTCCAACTAGAGCTCTTAGAAAATTTTTTTTGATATAGAATTTTAAATTACAGGAACTTTTGAATGAAAATCTGATGCACTGTCACTACATAATTAGATGTGTTTTCGATGAAAACTTTCGTTTAATCAGCTTTGCGTTGACAAATAATCATTGACTCAGTGTAATGAATTCGATAAATAAGCGGACATTTAATTTTGAAATTTTACAAATTAAGTGTCTTTAAATTTTTCTTATTTTTTGACTTAAAATTCACCATTCCATTTCAAGGAAGAGATAAAATTAAATAAATGTATAAATACTGAGACTGTACGAAAACATAGGAAACTTAACTCACGTGGAGAGTGATCAAAACAACTCTGACCTGGAAGACTTCCTCTTTGCATCTAATTCGCACTTTAGAATAGCACATTCAGAATAAAATTCTTTATTCTACTGTTTTATGAGACAGCAAGTTGCAATTAATTAGTTGAATATTATATTACGTTAGCTCCTACGCCATACGATCTCAATGTTATTCACTTCGCTAATTATTTTTCTCTACAGTATCAAATGGAGGGGAAGTAATTCTGTCTTTGAGTCAATGTGTTTACTCTAACGTCTCATTCTGTACTTTAATATTGAAAATCATATTTGACATTTTAAGGTAAAATGACTTGTTCTTGTCAATATTTATTTCTAATTGTGAGAAAGTTTTTCAAATACTAGAAAAAGCATATATTGTAATTTGTTTTTTGATTTTTTTCAAAGTTTAGTTAACGCAGCAGAAACTGCCAAAAACATTTGTAATACTTATCCAAGTGCATTAAACGATTTTAAATGTAATTGATGGTTTATTTAAATTTGTATACATTCTGATCTTTCCAACTCTTATCGGCTAGGAATAGAAACAATTTTATATAATGGAGAATAGAAACAAATCCATGAAAAACAAATGAATTACCAAATATTCTCAACCAACTTTAATTGAAAATTTAAGACATTTGAAATAGAGTAGTTCAGTAAAGAACAGATTTTTGTATCAAGAATCATCTGATCGAATAAGAATAGTTAATCAGTCCACTTCACTGAGTTAAGCTAGCAACTGAATGATTAGCACTGTTGCTCTTAGAGCAAAAACTCAAGAGTTCGACATTCGAATGGCGCAGCATGTCCATTTTCGGACCTTGCACCATAAAACCCAACCAACCACTCTCGACTTCCGGATCGTCGGTGAATTTCCTAGTTTTCCCTCATTTTTTAAGCATGAATGGCTGAGTAAGAAGCAAACTGGTTCAAGATTAGGATTTAGTCCAACTGTTCATGAGATTCGATTCACTCTTTGATTGAATATTTGTAATGGTGTGAGAAATCTTAAAAGTTCTATTTCACTGAGCTCCCGTGCACAAAAAGTGATTAGAATGATGAACTTGAATTTAATGCGAGTTACATTTATTGACTCGGTATCTGTTCTCAGTGGCAGACATATTTGATATTAAATTTATGTAACATAATTACTTGTAATTTACATTACAAATAAATATGTATTTTTATGTGTGCTAGCAAAATACAATCATTAAATAAGCTGATACTTTTACGTGAAAAAGTATATTTTGATGTTTTTAATCCTCTCAGTTCTAAAGTTTAATAAACCCCGCAATTTAAGATGCGTATTAGTTTTCGCAAATTGGTTTAATCTGTATTTTTTAAATCCTTTTTTGCTTACTGTTCTGTGTAACGTGATCCAGTATTCAATTTATAGCTAAAATCAAAATCTAGTAAGTTTCTATTATATTACTGTATGTGTTATCTGTACGAAGAAATTCTTGTAGTATAAAAGTAGCATCTATGCAGATAAATGCAATCTAAGTCTTTTTTTTAATTAAAATTTCAATTTATTTCGTTAAATACCAAGTTCTAAATACATATTTTCAGTGTCCTTCGATTCATTTGCTATTTTGAGGCTTAATTTACTTTCATTAGATCAGTTGCATAGAATTTTTATGTAATATTTATAATACAAAAACTTAAATACGTGTGGTTGTTAATAGAAATTCAAAATGAGTGAATTAAACTACGTAATATTTTACTTTCAGAAAACTTATACTTTGATAAATCTTGTCAAATATCTTGCATTACTTTCAGAAAAGAATTAGATCTAGGAGATCTAATTTCTTAAACTTCGTGTGAGAAACAGTAAAGAAGTTCCTAAAATTAAATACTTTGAAATATTTATAAATATATATATACACACACATTTAAGTAAATGTTAATTCAAATTAAGTAATTACTGATGATTTAAGAAATAATATTAAATTTTTCCTAGGAATTTTGGTGTGTTCTTCCGGGATTGCTTTATTTCCTCAGCATCCCATCGATGTACTTGCTACTTATAATTTATTCTCTCGTCAATCTAAATGTGGTGACATGGGGAACAAGGGAAGTTCAAACAAAGAAAACAAAAAAAGAGATTGAAGAAGAAAGAAAAGAGCAGGAAGAGTTGCTGAAGAAAAAGAGAAGTACAGATTTGCTTTCTTTCCTCGGAATAGGAGGTACAGACAACGAAGAAGGTAGCATAACCTTGAGTTTGGCGAATTTATTTACCTGCATGTTGTGTACGTATCCGAAATCAAACGAGGACAAGCTTCACTTGATGAAGATTGGAGATCAACTGGAGACAATGAATAAAAAGATAACCACTCTTGAAAGACAACTAGAATTGTCTCATGCCATCCCATTCCGAGCTAGAAAGACTTCCGTTGGTGGAAGAGGATCTATTCAAGCTCCATCTGAAGCTGGTTTATCTGTTGTAAATGAAAATGATGATGACGAGGCTGAATTCGATTCAGGATCTGAAATCGCTCCTAGTGAAGGATTGGGTAATAATTGCTTCTCTAAAAATTTTAGAATTTGTTTGTGAATAATGTATTTACTTATAATACTTTATTATATTTATTATTTCAGAACCCAAATTGGAGAGAGATGATCTTATTAATCCGTACTGGATAGAAGATAAAGATGTAAAACGGGGAGAAGTAGAATATCTTCCAGAAGCAGAAATTCAATTTTGGAAGGATCTTATAGACAAATATTTATATCCTATTGAACAAAACAAAGAGCATCAAGCCAGAGTTGCTTCAGAGCTTAAGGAATTGAGAAATAAAGTTGTGTTTGCATTTTTTATGTTCAATGCTTTATTTATTTTAATAGTATTTTTACTCCAATTGAACAAAGATCAACTACATCTGGATTGGCCTTTGGGTGTGAAAACTAATATCACATATAATCCAGAAACTAGTGAAGTTCGTATTGATAAAGAATACCTGGAGCTTGAACCTATTGGATTAGTTTTTGCAGTCTTCTTTGCTCTAATCCTCGTCATTCAGTTTGTAGCTATGTTGTTTCATAGATTTGGTACATTGTCTCACATAATGGCATCCATAGAGATTTCATGTTGTAACCAGAAAGTGGATGACATTAGCGATGATGCTTTCATAGATAAAAATGCAGTTCAAATAGCTAAGCAACTCCAACGACTGAAAGGAATAGATGATGATGAAAGAAGTGAATCTCTATATGGTGACAGGTTAGCCAAGAGGAAAACGATTCAGAATTTAGAAAAAAGAAAAATTCAGAAAAACAGAATAGGTACTCTTGATGTAGCGTTCAGAAAACGTTTCATGAACCTTCATGATGGGGAACAGGGTCACATAGGTAAGACAATTTAAAAATTGTTTTCTTAGAATTTCTTTCTCAAATATTTAGTTTCCATGTAGGAGCATTTTAACTTGTTAAATTTCAATCATGCTTAGGTAAATTAAGAATGTTTTAATAAAATTATGTGGAAAAGTTAAAATTTCAGAAATAAATTTCTTGTTAAAAATTTTTGTTTATAAAACTTAACATTATTGACAAGTGATGATTCAATAAAATATAGAACTTAACTAATAAGATATACAATGAGCAATATTAATTATAAAGCACACAACTTTTAATCTACAAGAGTTAAAAACCTTAATCTCGTACAAAATATTTTATAGATATAAAGGTAAGTTTTTAATGCTTTATTATTTAAAGGACCTCCAATATGTTACATGTTTTGCTGTAAAATTTTTGTTAAAATACAAATAAACATTTTTTCAGCTACGCCTGTGTTGAATGGACTTAACCGAATAGGACGTAGTAGAGAAACCATACGAGCTCTTGAGATTCGTTGTAACAATGTCCTAGGTCATAACAGCAAAATGGAAACATTAGGAGTTAAAAATGATTTCAATATTCGAAATAAGAATGGCCGCCTGAAAAATGGTGATGCAAGGAGAGTGGACAAGATTTTCAACAAACAAAATGGAGGAATTGATACTGGATTTGGTAACAAATCGTTTGAAGCTGGTTCTGATGAGGAGACTGGAAGGAGCGTCAGGATGCAAATGTATGGTTCCAAGAATAGTCTGCCGAATTACAGGGAAGAATCCGAAATAGCAAGGCGTAGACAGAGTCGTATGTGATAAGTGGAACACACACACAAAATATTATGCATTATTCAAGAACCCGTTTGCTCTTACTGTTGCTTAAGTATTAGTATTTACAGGGAAATATTGTTTCTATATAAAGTGCCAGTGCTATAACATTGCTTCCATGTCATCAGGGAAAATTTAAACGAATCTGCAAGTTTTATTTCAATTGCAGAAAACGTGCAATATTAAATGTTTGTAATTTTGTACTGTAATTTTAAATTAACTCTGTACTTTTAAATCACTTTGATATAAGTGTATAATTTCCAAGTGTTTTTACATTTTTATATGTAAGGTCATATTTAACTTAAGTGATTAATCGTATTTTAAATTTATCAAAGTCTGAAAGACTGACACTTTTATGCATAGTGATTACGTACAAAGTTCTACTTGTTGTGTTTTTATTTAATTTATAACTAGAGTGATGTGCAGAATTATGTTCTAATGTGTTGAATTATAATTTTATAAATTTTATATTTTTAATATTTTAACAAATCTTTAGACAAATAAAGATATTTTATTCTTTTTTATTTGAGTAAATTATTTCGTCTTCCAACACTTCTTGGCGATTCTTTTCATTAGCTTCGGATTTACTGAGGATATCAAACATATTCTTTCCTGTGAAAAAAGGATTGACAGACACTGCTCATATTTAAATTGCTACACCGAAGAATCGCAAGAATTGATGGAAACTATCAAAGTGAATATCACAGATATAAATTGTTATCTTCAAGTAAAAAGAACTGTTTATTCTAAAAAACTTACAAATAAGAAATATTAGCTCCTTTTATCTTTGTTAAACAATTTCAAAGACAAATTCAAGGGTCTAGTCAAACTAATAGTGACAGTTCTAAAGCATATCTGGCCACAAAATGAAAATGTCTGTTGATTATCTTACAAGCGCTTGGCCCTGCTGACTTAGCATTGCCGCTAGTCCAGTTTAACTTAGGCTTCTCTGTGTCCAATCATACCTTAATTTTAAACGTGGCCGAAAAGCGATACATTTTAAAACTTAACTGTTGTTAAGAGCTTTAAATTGGTGAATGTGCGCTTATTAAGAATCATTTAAAATGTGAGTTTTTTCTGTTGACTATAATCTCTGAAGAAATTTTACAGAAAAAAAAATTTATATTAGTAATATGTACAAAAAAAAATACATTTCTTAGTGATTTCAAGTGTCATAGCTTAAGTAGGTAAATCTCTGTTTATAAATATATTGCTATACATATTTGAAACTTAAATCTCGAATAAGTTTTATTCGCGGGATTCGTTTAATTGGCGGGATTAATCCTTTTTCACGTGTCTGTGTGAATTTATATATTTTATTTTTTATAGAAAATTAGGTATTCAGTGTTGAATTTCCATTACTGTATTGATAAATTTAGCAGCAGATATTAAACAAGTCTTAGTTTACACATCTAATGCAAATCTTATCAAATAAAAAAGTTAGGATATGATTCACTAAAGCTATTGAAATTACGTAAAATCAAAATTTTACGAATAAGTGATACTCATGCTCAGAGAAGCGAATAGTTTGGCAGCTAAAATTTGTTATATATTTCATATATTATGTATTATCAATCTAATTCTGAGAGTGGACCATATTCATATATTCCAAGGTAGAAAGTTTAGGTGATGCAAGATCTACTCAGAAGTGTTTGGTGGTACATTGCTGCTTTCGAAATGCAATCTCCCGTCGTTCATAAAGTATGTCAAGTGAACTTTTAAATTGTTTTTCGAAAATTCATCTAAATTAAACTGATTAAACATTCTGTACACAATGTGGTTGTTAACGAAAATATAGGAAGAGAGACAAAGTTGTGATAAACTTGAAAATACTTCACACAATGTAAGTTGTTGAAAGTCAAAAACGTTAATTTTTATTAGATAATAAATTTTTTTAAAGTACGTAATTAAAAACGTCTCAAATTTGAAAATAAGCTCTCAGCTTAATGATGCACAACTCTTATTTTAACGACAGTATTCTAAGTTAATTATATGTAAAAAACAGATTTTAATGATATTCCTTTTCAACTTGACTAGATGAACTTTTAGATACGAAAAGAAGACTAGTTAACCTGTGCATATGTTTCTTTAATTCCTTTATTTTCATTAAATATTTAATACATATCTATCTTCTAGTTTATTTTTTCTACTAATTTTTTTCTAATTGCGATTAAAAAATTCTGGAAGATCATGATATTTGTAAACAAAGGAAAATAAAATACTTGGGCTTGTTAAAGGTTCATAGAAAAAATGAAACTTTATACTGAATCAATTGGATTTAACTGCTAGAGTTATTTAATAACTTCATAATTGTTGAGTAACTACTGGATCAGTTGTTAAATATTTGTCAGAACTTTTAAAATAGATTAAAATTTAGAGTTAATTTTCATGAAATATGTAGAAATATGTAATTGAGAATATGCAATTTATTTGCGTTAAAAAATCATGAAAGGACATAAATATCAAGTCGAAAGAAATTTGAAAATATATTGTGAAAACAGTTTCTAAGAGAGAGATTTAATTCGCAAGAAATTTTGATACTGGAAGTATTTAGAAAATTTAAATCAAAACCATTTCTCCTGTCATCAGTCCTGAATGATAAACCAAATTAGTATGATTTAACTTTAAGTGTCTTGCACACACACACAGTGAAAACCATAAATTAACTTTATATTTTAGTTCTTATATTATAAAGATGAGCAATCATGTAATTAACTTCTTTAATAAATTCTCCAGTGAGATTATCTTAATCTGGTGTGAAAAATTGCTATACATTCTTTTTTTAAGAAGATAATTAAATTAATATTTGACCCAGTAAGGTTCATATCTATATATAAGCCTTGAATCTTTGGAAAAATTAATGTTTTTTTCCATTAATGAGGTCCAGTTCAGATGTAGACTTCATTATTTGATCGTGGTACAAAAAAAACCCCATCATTTTTTTACCATCAGAGAGTCTTATTGTTTGAAAGTAATGTTTAAAAAAATTTTCTGTCTGCATTTCCCAAAAGTTAGTTGGTTTCGACAATTCGAACTAGCAATCAAATTATATAAATCCTTCCAATATATTATTCAATGGAATTAATTCGTAGAAAAGTTTGCACACAAAATTTATATATTAATACTTGCACATAAATTTGTAGAAATAATTAAAATTTTCTGGAAGAAATTATATTTCTTTTCTTTCTCTATATACTTCATCAAATTGTAAAAAAACTAATTTTTCTAAAAAATCTAATTTGCGTTTACATTTTTAGGGCTGCGAATAAAACGATACTTTCAAAAATTGAACACTGAAAAGCATAATTTTCAATTTACTCAGTTGTTTAAATTTAATTACGAGTTCTTCAAGAAGGTTAACTGTCACATTATTCAAAATGTGGTAATATATCATATAATTATATACAGAAAGATTTCATAAAATATGATTTAAGAGATTCCAACTATCACCTGCAATCAAGATTTCAGAAAAATCAAAGAAAATTTAAAAATTTAGAAAGATATATTTGTTTTACAAATTTGAAGAAAATTCTCGATATAGATTACCTTTTACATATTTAATTTCTGGTTTACTTTTATGAAAAGTTTCTATGAATAAATAATGATACTAATGCATTTAACTGTATTTCCTTTCTTCTTTTCCATGTCTCAGGAAAACTTCTTTCCCTAATCAAACATCTGTTCGATTAGGGAAAGAATTTTCCCTGAGAAATTAAAATTTATTTTCATCTGTTGTCCAATTCGTTGCCACAGAATCCCTCATAGCTTATCCATTGTCAACAGATATCCTATACCCAGATGATGATGTCAGAAATTCTGAGCTCCAGTTTTATAATAGAACTGTGTTTCCTAGAACTTCAGCTATTCCATAAACACATTCCCTTTCTTATTATTTTCTTTTAAATAATCCGAGTTGCCTATTTTAATATTTTTTGTCGTAATAAATATTTAATTGAATTATATTTACAGCAAAGTATTTCTTTATGAAGTATTTTTTATTTGGTTTTATTACACAAATCAGTAGCCAGCCAACTTGTCTAGTGGTCAGCTTGCCTGACTACGGATAGGGAGGTCTTGGGTTCGAATCACGGTTCAGGCATGGATGTACTTTATCTCTTTCTATCTTGTCTTTGTCCTTTCCTTGTGAGTGAGTGAGGTGTGAATGGTTGCCTACCCTATAAACGGGTCCCTATGGCATGTGTGTGTACTGAAGAAGTCGGACTCCACACCAAATACGATTGAGTTGCAAAAGTGGAGTAGCGCACCCCAATTTGCCAGCCTAGCTGGCACTCTAGAACAACAACAATACAAATCAGTACTTATAAAGTTTCAGAAACCCTAAATAGCACATTTACTTTCACTATCAGTATAAAAAATTATTCACATACCCAAAGAAGTTAAAAATCTTCGAGAGTAACCAGCACTAAGAAAAAGAAAATCGTAATCCCTAGTTTTAGGTATTTAATAGACTCATCACACTACTCAAAAAACTATTAAACGATTATAAAAATTTTGCCCACAATATTCATAAATAAAATACATTATCACTACTAATATAGGTGTAGTGATATGTGAAAAATAATACTATACATGTACATGTCAAAAGAATAAAATGTTTTCTACATTTGCTGAATGAAAACCCAAAACATTATAATGTCTTTGCTATAAATCCGTTTTAATAAGGGAATGCTCCCTTCTGATATAAAGCAATGGCGCACACCTAAAGAGCAGGGAATCAATAAGGTTATCAAGGAGGGACAGGAATTTTCTCCTCTCCATGTTGAGGATTCCTTCTTTTCATTTATTTCGGAGAGTGAAATGCTGTCAGCCAGTCCTTTTCATTACAAATTCTCTAACAATATTTTGTTGGAGAAAATGCTAGCTAATCTAATCAAAAGATTGGTTAATGCGAAGAAGAATCCACTAGATTGCTATTGTAAGGTCTAGTAAATTCATTCATGAAAAAAACTCATAAATGTTGCAAGAAAAATGTGTATATATTTTAATAATCTCATTCTTGTGTGTCATGAAATCGTTAGGTGAGGCAGTTTCTCTAAATATGACTCCACTTCTTTCAAATCTGGGAAAGCATGAATATTCAGGGATATATTTATCACTATATGATAACCAGTTTTTTGTCAGGATTGCAAAAACATGAATCTTGTGCTGAAGCAGAGAGCACCGAACTCATATATATATATACATACAAACACACACACATATCACACACACACACACACATATCACACACACACACACACATATCACACACACACACACACATATCACACACACACACACATATCACACACACACACACACACATATCACACACACATATCACACACACACATATCACACACACACACACACATATCACACACACATATCACACACACACATATCACACACACATATCACACACACACACACATATATATATATATATAGAGAGAGGGGGGGAAGACAATTTCGAATTATTGAAAATTGCATGCTCTAAACGGCTCCCGATTAGATATTTGTAAAAAAGAAAATTAAAGGAATAAGGCATAACATGTGAATTTTAAGAAATTTTTATTTCTTTCTAACCAGTAATTCTTAAGATCTGAAAGCCGAGCTGGCAGCGGAAGGGTTTGAACCGAAGGCAAGGGCCGAAGGGCTCTTGCCTTCGGTTCAACAGTTCGTAGGTTCGAATCCCACCTTGGGCATGGATGTTTGTAGTTGTTCGGAATCCATTTTAAACCGTAAGTCCCGGTCTAATTAGCCCTCGTGAGCAAAAAATTACCGTTGAGCGACAAACAAACAAAATTAAGATCTAATAAGTTTAAAGGAAATGAAACAAGGTTTTCTATAATTTCTAAATCACATAAGATATTGTATACTCACTTGCATTTTAAATATCCTTTAAAAAGTAAAAATGCAAGTATGCATTGACTGTACTGAGGGGATTAAAAATAAATCCCAATTTATGATGTATACTATACAGACTACATAGTAATTTCATTCAGAACTTCAAATACTTTAGAGCTGGCTCTGTTGTCTGTTGTGTAAGATACACACTAAATCGAACTTGTCTATGAAAATATTTTGCTTTACTCTTTTAATATCAATCAGAAAAGGAAAAACGGATGTTCTTTATATTAGGGTTTATTGAAAACATTAAGTAGATATTCTTGTGATTTTTCCTTGTTATGGACAGTATACAAACAATAGATCTGCGAACAAACAAATAAATACAAATGACGTAATCTAAGTTAGTTTGTGCAATTTAAGTTTAAGAAAAAACATTTAAGTTTATGTGTAAATTAAGTAAATTTAAACTAGATTGCCTAATACGCAATTTACGTTCAATTGCTGATGTATCCCTTCTGTTTTTATAAAGTGTAATCTGTCACAACAAAAGATATAATAAGTTTCAACATTAAATTTAATGCTCTAGTTTCATTTCATTTTTAATAATGATATTTTCAACTTTTGTGTGCTCTTTTTCACCATTAACAAAACATATACCAGGTTTCTGAGCTTTTTCTCAGAACTTAATTGTCTAGTTTACGAGAATAACTTGTCGTCACACAAATTTTATTTTACAATTTTAAGATAATGTCCTAAGTGATTAAATAAATCTGAAATTTTTTTCACTTTAATAGTAAAATTTTTCTATTAATAATAATATGTGAATAGTTATACACACACACACGCAAAAAATAATAAAAAAAATGCATGCCAGTATCACATTAATGAATCAGAATAATAAAATGTATGTAATTAATCTCCTACGTCTTTGCATTAAGAATATTACTTTTCTACTATAATTAAACTAAATTTAATTATCAAACCCCATTTACTCTAAATGATACAACTTCCTTATTGAGCTTATATATTACCATATAATAAGAAAAAAGAACTTCCAATTTTCGCACATGTTATTGAAACAACCTGGGGAATCTAATTAGGAAATCTAAATGAATTTCTAGCATTTGCCTTTTCAGAATTAATGTAATTAAATTTCAATTTAAAAAATATAATTTACTTAAAAAACACTTAGTATTTCTAAGTTCTAACATCTCGTGTATCCCAGTTACAGATTTATAATAAATATATATTTAATTCATAGCGTTGTGTACACAAGCTTCATTGTAATGTTTACCTTTCTTATTTATATATAAGCAACTATTATGTTAAAAAATGTATATATTTTTTTAAAATTTTATTGTTGTTTAAAAACAAAAAAAACTGATAGTACATTTGACACAAATTTATTAATGATGAAAAGCTAAAATGTTTCGATAGGCGTAGGAAATCTCCTAAATTATATATATATATATATATATATATATATATATATATATATATATTATCACTATTATTATTATATTATTCTCTAAATTTAGGTAACATAAATAGGTGAATTCTTCAATTTTATCAATGTTCTCAATCCAGTAATTAAATAACTGCGAAAAATTCTAATTTTTTTGGCCACCACAGGATGAATTTAACTGAAGAAAGGGATATTTTACCTGTAGATACTCTCTATGAATCTGATCAGCACAAAGTTAAATCGATTTTAAAGTTGATATGAATCACCCTTCAAAAATTCATGTCGATTTTATATCGATCTTATAAGTAAGTAATCAGAAATGTTTGACTTGAAAAAGAAAGACTAACAGAAAGATGTTTTCATTGCCTTCTAGAATTGATAGCATAGGCATTGTAAAATTGGTTGATCATAATCTTTTTTCCCTTTTAGATTAAGCAAAGTTTTATTCCAATGGAGATTTAGCGCTTCTTTTAAAAGGCATCATCTCCACTGGCATCTATAAGAAATAACTTATTAAATAATATATCATAATTATTACAGGAAGTTATTCATACACTTAAGTCATTTCAAAAATATTGGAAATGGTCAAAATTTATTCCATAAGAATACTTAACATAAAAATACAAGGGAACTCTAAAATAGCATATCATTTATGTAGAATGTAATAAAAGTAAATTACATTCTACATGAAGAAAAATATAATACAGAAAAGGAATATCTCTTTATAAGAAAATTTGTGTTATGCAAAGATATTTTGACCATACGTATAATTGTTTAAAATAAGATATACAATGAATAAATTATTGAACTTTTTTCCATTGTATCTTAGTAACTGTGAATTCACCTTTTAAGGAGTGATTCTCAATCAATTCTAAGGGAAAATTTATTTCAACTGCATTTAAACAATTACGGTGTTCAAAATTGGGAAAAGTGAGTTAGTTTACGGCGATATATATCAGTATTAGGACGACAGTTACCAACTACTACGTTAAAGCGGGAATAAATATTGTCGAAGTGGGTATTACAATACTGAGTTGGCTGTTATCAGTTATCTAACGCGCTCATATATATATATATATATATATATATATATATATATATATATATATACACATATATATATATATATATATATATATATATATATGTGTGTGTGTGTGTGTGTGTGTGTGTGTGTGTGTGTGTGTGTGTGTGTGTGTGTGTGTATCCAACACCAATCCCTGCATAAGTCTGAGAGATGAGAAATGTATGTTCATTGTGGTTATTGATCCGTTTAATTTGCTCACTTGTACAATATCAGGTCCGATTCTAATGATTCCAGGTTCGATCAATTAGTAGCAGAAGTATTTAGGGATATATTGTCATAAACAACAAGATTTTTTTAACTGATTCCTCACAGCAATCATACTAGTGTCTCAAGTTATTTGGGGATCATGTTCTTACTATAGCATGCCACAGAGGATGTTATCTCTTCTCTTGCGGTACATTCGGAATTTTTTAATTAGATAATGTACACGGCATGCGTTGATGCCAATTTTCTTAAGGCTCACGTAACACTTGTTTGAACATTTGATTCAATTAAATTTCCTATGAAATTCATTTAGAATGCTATAGGATGTCGATAGAAGATACCTAGTATGTTGATAAGTTGACAAAGCAACGTTGACATCTAGAAAGACAATTTGACGCAAGAACCCGGAGGACATCACTTAGAATGTTTTACATTATGCCAGATGATAGTTTGATGCTAAAACTAAAATGACCATAACCTAATTGACTTGTAAGTCAATATGACATTAAGACACCCTTTATAATGGTGATCTTTGAAATGACTCATGCTGTTGTTCTAATATGTATATTCCCTCCACCAAACACACACACAAATTTTGCTACAATCAGACTTCTTATTTTTTTTTACCATAAAATGTAAATGCAATACTAAAGTGTAAACAAAAGTGTAAAAACAAAATCTAATGACCACATAAAAATTAACTAAACACTTTTCATTTTAATTTGTGCTCTTTACATTTTTTTTCTTTCAAGCTTCTCATCAGAGGAATCTTCTCATTTAAATTTTTTTACTGTCTCATGAACTTCCAATTATTTTTAATTCATAAAATAAGTTATCAACATTTTTAATGTTTTCTATTTCGATTTATTTCTTAAAACCTTTCCTAATTGGTTTTGAATGTAAAAAATTATGAGGTATTTAAATGTCTCCAAAGAATTTTCAATATGGAATAGTAACGAAATATAAATGAAAAGAATTTTACACAAAGGGCAGTTGATTTTTTTCAAAGTTTTGAAAGCAATCTCTAGAGCATATTTTTTCGTGGTTATTAAAACATTGTTTTATATTCATTAAATAATTTGAAAAAAGTTAATAAAATGTTATTTAAAGGCTTAAGTTTTCCATTTCGAGCAAAAGTATTTTATTGCGGTGAGGGGGTGAACTGAATCAAAAGTTATTTTTCAGACCCCTCAGCAGGTGGTCGGACAAATAACTCTTAATGTGATACAAAACTTGTTTTCTTTCTTTCTGCATCCACTTTGGTCTTCAAATTACCTTCTCATTTTTCTTTTGTTGATAATTGTATGTATAAATGGTTCTACAGGAAAATTGTCGGTAATTTCTAATAAATTTTAAAAAAATTGTGTTTACCTTGCTTGTAAAATACATTTTTTGCTCAATATTATGCTTAATTCTTACATCATACAATACCATAAAATTCGATAGCAATGAAAATGTAACTATCATTTTCGAATGCAATGTTTATTACACACCTCGAAAAAAATTGGGTTTTGTTACTTTTCACAAATAAATGCTAAAATTTGAGTTGGTAGCAATATTGCAGAAATCGAAGTGGAATAAAAATTTTTACATTTTTATTTCGACTGTCTCTTGACGGAAATTGATACTCTGCATACTTGCGAATGCTTATACACTAAGGAAGCCATAGGAGAAACATTGCTGGGAAGTATAATTAAAGAAGAAAAGCATGTAAAATAACTTTATTGTCACTCTTCTTCCCAAGCGCTACAGCCGATTGCCGGCCAAGGCTGTCTCAGTCAGCTTATGCCATCTTGATCTATCACTGGCAATGACTTCCCAATTATTGACTCCTTCGTCCCTTAGCCATTCTTCCTCTCTATCTATCCATCTAGTTCTTGGTCAATTGTCATTGCACACACATAAATATTTATCTTATAATTTATTGTAATACTGTTATTAGATTATGTAATTGTTTTCTGGCACAAATTAATATAAAATATTAAAACTGATTTTTTAATTAAGAAATATTATTTTTATTAATTAAATTTAAGTTGAAGTCAAACGAGAAATAAGACATTTAATTTCAAGCGAAATTTGTTTTAAAATTAAAAATAGGATCCAGATTAGATAATTTTAATTTAAATTAATTATCTTTTAACCCATGATTAAATTTTGGTGAAGTACATATATAATATTACTTCAGAGAGGCAGCGTAACTTTCACATTTTGAAAAGTAAATTGGTTTTTAAATATTTAATAATTTACTTGAATAATTTAATTTCTTACTACTACCAATCAATTTTGTAAGATTACCTGGATATTTAGGGAAAAAAATTCGTATATCTTTTAATAGCTATAGAGAGAGATTCTTGTAACGAGATAAGAAAAATAAAAAAGTATTTAATAAAAAAGCTTGAGGTTAAAAATAAACTGTTGATTACCTTTAAGAGGAAAAAATAACCAAAAATGAATTTTTTATTAAGTTATAGACTTTTTCATATAGTTTATATCAAATAAATATGTATAATTCCTACCAATTTTGTTTCAATATCATTTTCATCATCATCTTCAATGCTGTTGTAACTCTTTAATTTTACATTATTCCTTTTTACACTATTTATTCAAAATTTTTCCACATAATTTAATGTCCTAAAAATGAATTTCGAAACATTTCATGTGTGAATGTTTACATAGTAATTGTGTCAATTTTTCAATTTCTTAAATTTGTGTGTTTTATAAATATGCACTCATTCACAAAACAATTTATTGAGAAAATATACATTACTCTGACTATAAATTATATATACCTCTTATGAAGTTAAGATAATATACTGTGACAATTTTATAAATAATAATTATTATTGATAGATATATTCCTGCTAAATAATAAATTATACTTAAAAAATAATTTAATCTTGCTCGTAATTGTGTATATTACACACACACACACACACACACACACACACACACATATATATATATATATATATATATATATATATATATATATATATATATCTTTTGTAAGTAAGGCACATATAAAAATGTTTTACATATCTCATAGAAAGCATTCTTTCTACACTTCGAATTTTTATTTACTGCCATAAAATTTATATTACTTGTCAAATTTGTGTCTGAAACGGAGACTAATAAAAATACAGATTTTTTTTTTAATTCTTTTTTATATCCTTTCAAAGTATCTCCTTTATCCATAGTTACAATATTCTTCTGCAGTTAAATTAATTTTTCATTCAAAACATTAAATTATATCGAGTATTTTATTAGTAATTCTGTCAAAAAGAATTATGCTTTATTTAATTTATCTGAAGAGAAATTATTTTCTGTGAATTTTATAGGAAGAGATATAATGTTCTTTGAGATAAATAAAAAGAAAGTAGAATGTCGGGGTCTGAACACTATTACATTTTTCTAAATGTAAGGTTAAATAATTTTAGAAAAATTACGAAATGAATATATCACATTTATTCTGAAATTTTAAGATTCTTTGAAATGCTTATTAAACGTATTCTGAATTTTTTTTCTTTTCATTGTTAAATGTTTTAATAATTGAGTTTCAATGTGTGTTATACACAGTTATTAGTTTTAAACAGTAAAATCACGTTAGTTTATATTAGTGATTTAACTCTAAAACTTTTTATTTTATTTCAAAGTAATATTGTGATAGGTTTTATTGGGTTTACAGAACATAACTAGGATGGTTTAAGTAAATGTTGTATTTTTTATTAGGTAGGAGAATAAGTTTGTAGTGTTTTAACCAAAGAGACTTTCATTTAAACAAAAAACAATAATTATATCAATAAGTTAATCAATTATATATTCATCGTTGCTGTTTACAACCTTTTCCCACCTCTCGACCAATTTGTTGATGCCGTCCCATCAAAAATCACCTGGTCTGGTATCAAAGAAATTGTTGACCCAGTTTTTGAAATCCTCTTTGTTATCGAAGGTAACACCTTTCATATGGTTTAACAAGGAGCGAAAAAGATGGTAATCGGTCGGTGCAAGGTCCGGAGAATATGGTGAATGCTGAAAGACCTCCCATTCGAGCTCTTGGAGTGCGGCTTTGACGACTTGTGCAACATGGAGCCTGGCATTGTCATAAAGGAGTACGGTTTGACCATGTCAATCAGGCTTTTTCAGTCGAGTAGCCGCATTCACGTGGTGTAGCTGGGCAATGTAAAGCTCCTTGTTGACTGCGGTATTCTTTTCGAGCATTTCAACAACTTCGTTGACACTAGACTATAATTTTTACGATTTTTGGCGGAACGGCATCATCAAATTGGTCGAGAGGTGGGAAAAGGTTGTAAATAGCAACGGTGAATATATAAGGGATTTTTTTTTGATATAATTATTGTTTTTTGTTTAAATAAAAGTCGTTATAATAAAAAAGTAAATAATGAGTAGGATAATTTAGTAAAAGAAAACTTTTGTTGCATTTTAATTCCATTAAAATGTACATAACTTATAACTTCCTTTTGAAATTACAGGAAATAGGTTATATATATATATATATATATATATATATATATATATATATATATATATATATATATATATATATATATATATATATATATATATATATATATATATATATATATATATATATATATATATATATAGGTAGTTCAGTAAGGCCCAATGAATGATTAGACTACAATGGTCGATATTCAGTTGTTTATTTAATTCGCAAAAGAAATGTTTTAAATCTTTTATCGTATATATTCTACTTATTTTATAATCGACAATAAATATTAAGAGAATTATTCATTCACACACAATACTAATAATTAATAATTCAACAATTAATTATTCCTATCTTAATGATTTCAAAAGGTATATTATTTTAATTGATCATGTTATTCAAACTCCAAAATGATTCTGGTTAAAGAAAAAGTAAAAGGCTTTTAATTTTAAAAATGTTTAAAAAGTCCAAAAAGTCATTTTTTATATTTTAGTAACTTTAATGCTTTCTCATAAGGAAATACTCTAGACTTATTACTTTGGTGAATTGAGATAAATAGTATATAAAAAATGAGTTTGAAAAGTCATTTTTTAATCCATAATTCTAGTAATCAAAATTTCAATACTTTGCTAGTAGCAGAAATAAAAGGAAGTGTGGTATATTTTTCACAGAATTAAATGGAATGAAATGAATGCAAAATTTCGAAGTTTTGTATTATTTGTTTATACAGAAGAAAAGTGTAGTAATTTCATAATAGAAAAAAGGTAGCTCCAGATAATATAAATATCTTTAAATGATTGTGTTATTTGTTATAAAAAATTTACATCATTTGATAACTATTTTTAAATATATAACAATGAAAATAAAGGAAGTTTACATAAGTAGTTCAATATAATGGACCAGATCGTAGCTAATCCATTATACTGAATATATAGCTGAAATTAAAATCTTTTCAATTTTTCCTTCATTTTTTTCAAAATAATTATTATTTTAATGTCAATTAAATTACCTGATTTGACATGTTGGATTTTCACGTTTTAGAAAACAAATCGGAATTCTTTTCTGTAAAATAAAATCCTCCTTTTCTTATACTGTACCCACGTCCTATTTGCCACGATTAACTGTAGACCAGTCTGTCATGTTCCAGATTTCACGTGCACAAGATAATTGAGAATGCCATGGGAAATTAAATAAACGAAAAGTACTTCCCGTTTGTCATTCTTGGTTACAAAAGGAATAGGAATATATTTTTGAGAACTGTATGGTGAAATATTTTTCCACTGAAGAAATCTATTGCGAGAGAATCATAAGACAATTATAGAAGATGAAAAATATTGAAATGAGCGACCCCAGTTAGAAAGAAACGTTAGGAATACTTTTAAATTTTAGTATGCAAACAAAGTGAAATATTTTATATGAGGATTTAACTTAGATTGTTTGCCACATTGTCATTTTTTACAATGAAGGATTATTTTTAATGGCATTTATAGTACAAGGAGTAATCTGAACCACTGTACATATTTAAACCCAGATGAAAATAGAGCCCATGAGCTTAACAGGTGGGCAGAGTGTTATTCATGCAACAGCAGCTCAACCTGCATGAAAATTATTGTTATATAAGGAAAACGAAAAAGAAATCATTTAGTAAAAATTCAAAACACCATTAATTTTTTTAAATGTTAAAACCCAACCATGTAATAGCGGCATAGCTGTGGTATTTTGAAGAAAGAATCTCTCTGACTGATCTCAACCGTTGATGAGAATAATGAGAGTTAGGAGTTGTGACTTTCAGTAGTCTACATTGTGTCGGGCCAAGTTTCTGAAAGTTTCTTATGGTTTTATTTATTTTTATTATTATTTTTTTTTTAACCTAGGGATGCGTGAATACGACCGAATATCTATGAAAAGAGTTCACGAAAGATAGCAATACGCTGAATGTTTATTCAGCGTATTGCTATCTTCCTGCACTTAACTTTATAATTATTTTGACAGTGAGAATGTCAGCTAAATGTAGTGAATTCTTAATATTAAACTCAAAGTGTCCTAGTAGTAAAATATCAGCTCTCTATTACATGTGATACTATTTGGAATAAAAAATACTGGTAATGAAACTATTCAGAATGAAATATCTGATACCAGCCAATGCTGAACAATGGGAGATGAGTGTTAGTTACCTGCTTTGCGTTTCAGAGGAGGATGTTTGGAAGTGTTTTGGATTCTCTCTCTTGTGACAAATGAATATATATTGGGTTGTTCGGAAAAAAAAATTCGTTTTTTTTGTGGAAATGAAAGACAGTTTTCGTATAATAAACAAATACTTTATTAAATTATATATTGACTGTACTAGTTCAACACTTTTTGCCATCTTTCTGGTAGTAACATAATTCCACGCTCATAAAATTTTTGGTCTTTGCTGGTAAAAAATTAATCGAGGTGGTTTTTGACCTCCTCATTTGAGGTGAAGGTTTTAGCGCTTAAAAAATTTTGGAATGACCGGAACAAATAATAATCCAATGGCGCTAGATCTGAAGAATATGGTGGGTGTGGCATTGTATCCCAATCAAGCTGTAAAAGCTTTTGGCGAGTGACCAAATTTGTATAAGGACTCAGGTTGTTTGCTGAAACACTACGTCCTTCCTGTTGATTAGTTCTGGCCTTTTCTGTTGAAGTGCATTATTCAGTTTGTCCAGCTGATGACAGTAGACTTCCGAATTAATCGTTGTGTTATCCGGTAAAAGCTCAAAAAAAATATTCCTTTAAAATCCCACCAAACAGACAGCATCACCTTTTTTTTTTCAGTTAATATCGTTTTTGGAAATGGTTTCAGCCAGTTCATCTTTTTTGCTTCATGATCTCTTGCGTTTGACGTTGTTGTATAGAATCCGTTTTTCGTCCCCAGTGATGATGCGCTTCAAAAACGAATCGTTTTCGTGATGTTTGAGAAGTGAATCGCAGACATCAATGTGGCGACACAGATTTCCCTCTTTGAGAACATGGGAAACCCATACATTGAGCTTCGATGATAATCCTAGGTCTTTCAAGTGGTCATAAACTGTTGTTATCCGCCGGTTCGAATCAACTAATGCCTTTATTGAGTCTTTATCAGCTTCAACCGGCCTTCCTTAACATGGTGCATTTTCTACATCTATATTGCCTGATCGAAATTTAGCTAACCAGTTCTGGCATTGGCGTACTGTCAACACACGTTCTACATACACATCGGTCAATTTCTTTCAGTCTTGAACAGCATTTTTACCCTTTCTGTAGTAAAACAGTATGTCGAAAATGTTGCTTATCGCTCTCTATATTTAAAAGGGCACCAACAAAAAAACTACTGCGTAGAATTAATTGAAATTTTTCACACACAAACCTTGCTATATGAGCTCTCAAAGCATGTAATAATTATACGGCTTAAGTGTGAAATGGGTGCACAAATATACCATTAAATCCTCTGTAGGGAAAAAACGAAATTACTTTCCGAACAACCCAATTTATGTATAGATTCCGTTCAGGAATTTTTGATGTTAAAGATGTACCTCGCACAGGTAAATCAGTCGTCGAAAATGTCGATAATATCTGAGAAATGATGAAAGTTGCCTCGCATGTTAGCAGTCGTAACATGGCTCAAGAACTAAAAATCGACCATAAAACAATATTAAACCATTTACACAAAGCTGGATTTCCAAAGAAGCTTGATGTTTGAATGCAACACCAATTAACAGAAGATAACATGATGAATCGAAATTCCATCTGCGAAGCCTTGACCAAACAGAATAAGATAGACCTATTTCTTAAGCGAATGGTGATTGGAGATTAGAAATGGATCACATGTGCCAAAACGATCGTAGTTAAAGAGCGGTGAAGTACCTCAAACGGTGGCCAAACCAGGACTAATGGCCAAGAAAGTTCCGCTGTATATTTGGTGGGACTGGAAGGAGTTTATTTATTATGAGTTGCTTCCATATGGCCAAACACTAAATTCTGATCGCTACTGTTAACAACTGGACCTTTTGAAAATAGCGATTGACCAGAAACGGCGACAATTGGTCAACAGGAGTGGTGTCATGTTCCACCACGACAACGCTAGGCCACACAAGTTTACAGTGACTCTCCAGAAATTTCGGGAGCCTGGTTGGGAAGTTTTAATGCATTCGGCATACAGACCGGACTTGGTATCAAGTAAATACCATCTTTTTCTTGCATTGCAAAATTTCTTTAGTGATAAAAAAAATTGGCACATAGAGAAAAGTGCGAAAATCGACAAGTGGAGTTTTTTTGCAAATGGAGACCAGGACTTCTATGAGAGAGGCATTATAAAGTTACTTTTAAAATGGCAACAAATCATACAACAAAACGGTGCATATTTGACCCATATATATATATATATATATATATATATATATATATATATATATATATATATATATATATATATATATATATATATATATATATATATATATATAATTGATTGAGTTTTGTTTAGTCTTTACTGGCATAATGGGATGTGATATTGTCAAAATTAGGTACATGCGTCATAGTGTCTTAGAAGGTAACGATAATGTCGTGCAAGCACAACTGATAAATTTTCCAATTAATTGCCCTATAATAAATTTTAATAAAAATATAAAACTTTTTTGTTTACTTTTAAATGGGCTGATAATAAAAATTTTAAATAAGAAAATTTTGTTATATATTACATATTTCCATTTTATTGACTATATTATTTTTATTAATATTTAATTGAATCGTAATATATTACGTGTTAGAGCTAGAAACTGTAATATAGCTTTCGAAATATACGACAAATCATATCCCTCACAAAATTCTTAGTTCTAGGAACAATTCTGTTCTTGGCTTCTTTGTTATTTATTTCAACTTTTATGAGGTAAAATTTTTTCTCTCGCTATTGTTTGAGACTTTTATACTTGAAAGTTTTCAATTTCATTTCTAGGCTTAAGTACGTGATCTTGAAGTATTAATCTTGTCAAAAAAATCATGTATTGTCTTAAAATAATACCATTACATTTCAACTTTATCCTATTTTTTCACTTTTATTTGACAATTAACTGTTATATAAAATATTTTGCTTGAATTTATATAAAGAAATTCACAATATTTTCGTTGAAAAGTTTTCGACAATTTTTCAACTTTTGGAAAAAATATTTAAGAGTCACACGTATCTAATAACATTACAGTGAAGAATGTGTATTTAAAACTACAAGTGCTGTAAGAATTATTAGTATTGTTTAGAAAATTAGAGTTCGAATACTCTAGAATTTTATTGAAATATAGAAAGCATATTGTACTCTGCTCTGGAGAGAGTTTCCTATATAGAAATAGGAAGCTCCCCCAATAAACTAGACACAGTCTACAATATATTTCCAATTAATATCGTCCAATTAGTTTCGAAATCTTTGGAATGACAACAATGCTATCTGCTCTGTCAATCATTTACTTCACTTCAGTGTAAAATAGCCAACGTCTTTATGGATATTACACTGGCCAGTCACTTTCCACATATTTATTGCGGGTTACGAATAAAACAAATTTATATTAAGATAACTAAACTTGATCCATTCCATTAATTTACGTAGATTAAAAGAAATCATTGATTGAAATCCTCTTTTGAGCCATGTCAGTGTCATATCTTAAAGAATTTTATAAATTATACTTAATGATGAAGCCATTGATAGGGTTTATTTTCATCAACTCTTATAATGATCTATATTCTGGTTTTGATATCGTGCTGATGTTTCGGTATGATTTGTTTGTTATATATTGCCAAAGTTGCCTATTTCTGCCGGCTTAAAAAGCATTATAAACTCCTACCAATCGTCTCTTAACATTGAGCCACTGTCAAGTGAGGAGGCGAATTCTGATTTGGTACCCTCCATACCACACCGCGCAAATAGAAAGACATTGTAGCCTCGACATTGACAGCTGAATAACAGATTTAATGAAAATTTATTTAACTTTATACAAACTGAGAGAAAAACTACCAGACAGCGTCATTACCGCCACATTAGTTCAGTTAGCTTAACTTCAGTCTGGTAATTTGAGACATAACCGGTTACGTGAAACTATTTTTTAGGTTTGTTCTCAATTCTTAGCCATCATAACCTAATGACGAAACCCAACGATTTTGTATTTACAAGATAATAAATTCTATATGAGACCCAACCAAGATTATTGTGTCGAAACAACTAATGCTTTTAAATTTTATAGAGTTTAATTTCCATTTGTGTGGAAGATCAAATAAAAGAATATAAACTTAAGAAATTATCTTAACTTGTTTGTGATAACAAGGACAAATTTTGGCACGGTTAGTTTTATGTATAGGCTTTAGTCAACAGAAATAGAAGTAACCGGAAACATATGCAATAAAATAAGTATGTAAAAATTATATTTTATATTAAAATCATACCGGAGTTACACAATTGACTATATTAGTGTTAATTTTTATTCATTGCACACAGAGACAATGCTTTATTAATTAAAATATGAAGTGGATGTTTAGTGAAGAGAACGATTCTCTTATAAACTCGCATTCTCACAGTCAAAGTGTCATCGGTAACATGGTTGGGAAAGTCATATGTCTCATGTCCGAGAGGTGATGAGATCTATACCGTAATCAATTGAACATCCGTCATGTTTATTCATGACAATTAGGGCACTTATAAATGTCGAGGCTACAATGTCCTTCTATTTGTGCGGTGTGGTATGGAGGGTACCAAATCAGAATTCGCCTCCTCACCTGACAGTGGCTCAATGTTAAGAGACGATTGGTAGGAGTTTATAATGCCTTTTAAGCCGGCAGAAATAGGCAACTGTGGCAATGTATAACAAACAAATCATACCGAAACATCAACACAATATCAAAAGCAGAATATATATTGTTATGAGTTGATGAAAATAAAACCTATCAATATGAAAGAATTTTCCATGGTCAGCGTAATATTCACATCTTTCCTCTTTAAGAGAGTAATACTTTTATCAGCCAGAGTGCAGCACAAGCAGAAATATATGCTAGATTTTTATTATTTAATTTTGAATAGATTGAAACTATAACTTAAAAAAATTCAGTCATACCCACTTGATCATTAAGTTACTTTATTGCGTTTACTTTGTTATATTTTATGAATCCTATAAGAACCATCTATTAGAGAGAAATGAGTTGTTATACTTTCTTTTTAATGGATAAATTGAAACGCAAACTCTATTTTTTAGAAATCTGTATGTTTCAATGAAAAACATTGTATATACATTTCGTTCTAATCTGTATGTTTAGAAACGTAATTTAAATGTAGTGTGTTTAGTAAAATCCTTTAAAGGTTTAATATCTTCAAGTTCAGAAATCTTATGCAATTCATTATTTGAATTAACATTTTATTAAGAATTTAAATCAGAAATATACAAAACATTTTCTCTGACGCATAAAATTTGAGCATTAGTAGAATTAAACCATTACTCTTAATTATGAAGACTTCTAATGCAGGATAAAACTTTCGAAACTTGCTTTTATTTCCTGTATTCACAATCCAATAAACATCTGCTCCTATCAGAGTTTCGACCTTGGATCCTAAACTAGGAAAAGAGAAGTTGTTTAAACATTAGTATTTCGAACGTAATTTATTTTTATTACGTTATTTAGAATAGTCAAATTTGCATTCTTTATATTTACTGTAGCTAATAGTTCAAGGTTGATTTTAATTTTGGAACCTTGTGTATTAATTAGCATTGCTATATCATAAATTTCTATTAAATTTCTAACACCAAAAGTAAATATTTTCAGTTCCAATTTCTAATATTAGGAAGATATAAATTAATTTCACTTTCCTTATGCATGATAGAAGTTTTAAGGAAGCTCTGTCAAATGACCCAATTATAATGCCGATTTCGATTTTGAAGGGCAATTTGTACTTTTCATATACGTATATTTGTAATAATATCTTACTGACTGATTAAATTTCAGAACTTAAATAGGAAAAAAACTTAAGAACCAGAATTCTATTTGAAACAAATTTATTATTTACCATATAAGTTTCTTTTTAAATAAACGAATTTATATTCGCTAATTTTTGGTGAAATTTTTTTCATGATACTAAGATTGTACGGAGAGCTTTAAGAAAGCAATTAAAATACCGACCATTGTAATTTAATTTCATTCTTTTTTTTCTTGATTAGGCATATTGCTACACTAAAAATATGATATTCAAGTTCATTGCTGTTGCTTGGTAAGATTGATGCATAACATTCAACTTATCTGCATTTAAATAAATTTCAAATGCTACAAATTAGCAGGAAAATATCCGAGAAATATTTGCTTCTAATGTAAAGAAATTTGCGTTTTTCTATCGTTGTGTGTGTGTGAACTATAACTTGGTAGAAATCTCATAGCATTCTACATCTCTATTATAAACATTAATTCTTGCCCATTAAAAGCTTTTTTACTATTATTTCTGTTTAAAATTTAAATTGAGGCTTTCGAAAATTAATTTAAACGGAATTAGATATCTTTTTACATGACATTCAGTTTCTATTTCCGAGTTTCATAAAATCAAATCTTTGTATAACTTATGCAGATGTTCCTTAAAATATTTCATTATTAGAATTTATAATTCTTTTAAAATCAATAATTTAATCATGTGACTATTTATAAATTATATTACTTTTTCTGAATCTTTCGGTCAATCACTTAAAGTAATGGTCAAAGCATATATATTTTATCATTAATTGTGAAATTCATTTTTTAAAAAGTAAGTTTAACTTAGCATTAAAAAATAAGAATTTAGTGATTCTCAGTAAAAAGTGTTATGAAATTAGTAAATTTCTTACATTTTTAAAATTATTTTATTGTTAACAGTACAATAAAATTCTTTATTTTCAATATTTTCTAACTATTAAAATCATATTCAAATAGCCTCCATTATTACAAAAAAAATTTTGTTCACTCATGCAATTAACAACATTTTCTATAATTTCATGGCAAAATTACTTATCACACTTGTTACAGTGACAGCTCTTGAGAGCCCTCAGTTAGCTTACTTTGGATTTTAGTGATAAAACATACATTATTTTCTTGTATTTAACGATAATCTGGGAGCATACATTGAACGTTATTAGACAGGTAATGAATGATATTAAACGCGAATTTGAAATTTTTTTAAAATATTATTTTGTTTGTCGCTATAAAGAATTTTATTTTATTATAAAGAAAACATTTTCAATATTACAAAAAATTTTGAAAATAAATAATTTTATCTCCCGTTTAATTCATAAAACTAAGAGCGCGATAAATTATCCTTGAGAAATATTGAAATCCTTCTCATTTGATAAAAAAAATTAAGAGTCCAGAAATAAAGAATTTAATTGATTTAGTACATATGTATTCATTGCGTAATATGAATACTGTTTATGAAAGAAAAATTAATGGTCCTAAGAGAAATATGGTTTTAATAATGTTGAACTGGACAGAAAAATGATAAATTTCGAAAAAATTCAGGGTGTATTTGTTCTCAATCTTTCAACATATTATACGCCATTAATTCAAATGTTCAAACCACCATTTAAATTAAATTAAACAAGCATCTTTAAGTATTACGCATAAGAATTTTTAATTGTATAGTCTCATAGCCATATCTCTAAACATGGTTTTAAAACATAGAATAATTTTAAGTGATCAAAGCAAATGTGTAAAATTTAAATACTGCGTAAAATGCATAAATTAATTATCAATGTTAGTAAAGTAGCGACACTAAAAGAAAAGGAGAAAACATTTATCGTTGATCGAATGTATCACACGGTAAGTGAAAATGTTAGGAGTGCTCAAGTACTCTCTGTAAATTTTGGAGTTACCAAGCCAAGAGACTCAAATTTTCTCTTTCTTTAAAAATATGTTAGCTTCCCATCATAAAAGTTCCAGCACCCTCTATTACAGCCAATAAGCACTCATGTGGAATGTATAAGATAATATATTTTGCGTAAAATTATTTTTGTAAGAAGTGATTACTCTCAAATAAAAGTTTTTTTTTTAAAAAATTTATGTTTATACTTTATAATTAAATTTATTCATTAACCACTTAAATTTTTCTTAATTATTGACATTTCGAGCAAAGTTTCATTGAGTTTTATTTTTATTGTATGTCAATAAGGTGAAACAATGCCGAATGTGCCAAGTCAGTGGAATTGTCCCTAACAACCATTTTATGACTGAAAAGAATTGGCATTGATTTTCTACTCCTATTGATACAATCGAAGCGTGATTAATTGGTAGCTATGCTCGTTTAGAATTCCATGGTAATTCAAGATTGAGAATGTTAACTCTTATCTTGGCAAAAGTACTAAAATTATTCTTAGTCATTTAAAAAAAATATTATTTTCTTAACAACAGTTTCAGTTAATCGGAATCATTTTGCAAATAATATGGAAGATTTAAAATATTCTGTCTCTTTTAAATCTATTGTTTGATTCCGCAAGAGAGAGAGACTAAATTAGACATTTGGTTTGTGGGCCCCAAGTTTTACCCTATTGAATTTTTTTTCTGTGATATGCTCATGTGAATCATTATTTTCCAAATTTAGTTTATGTAATTATTCCAATTATTTGAGGGATTTTGTATTCTGTTTCAACTGCTTACATGTTCACATATAACACAAATTATTAGTTTTATAATCTTAATTCAGAGTTTTCTTATGCTAGAAATGAGAATTATAAAACATTTTATTTCATTCTCGTCAACTAAATTATTTTTTTATAAAAATTAATATTTGTTTGCATATTTTAGATAAATTTGAAACGTTTTATACTAATATGTTCATTGATATCAGCTTTTTTTATTTTAGATACTCAACCAAACGTATCTATGGTATATAGTTGACCAAATATCTATTACTAATGAAATAAATAGAATTAAATGTATTTTTATATCGAATTGAACAAATAAGGAAAGAAATTTAAATAAGACTAGAAGAAATTATAATTTTTTATTTCCATAATCTGCCTCGAAATACGTGTATTTTTTTTTTTTTTTTCAAAAATGATAAAATTAAATATGTTAATTTTAATTCACTTAGTTTTGAATTAATAATCGTTTATAATATAATTTGTTAACAAGCATCTTGAATTAAAAATTAATGGAAATAAACAAATACATTTTTGTGCACATAATAAGATCGCAAATGACCAAAGAGAAAAAAAGAAATTAAATTACTGTCCTGAAAATTTCTAAAAATATTGTAATATGATAAAATCTCTTTATTAAATATTATTCGTTGATTCTTATTCAATATTTTTAGACTTCATTCTATCAAACGACGATGAAATGAAAAATTATCAAGTAATCATCCCTCGAAATACACATTTCGAATGTGAGGTTGTCAAGCCATCAAAAGTGGGAGTTTTTACTCCCACTTTTAATGGAATGGGTGACACTTCCGAATGTTAGATACTTTTAGGGAGAAAAGAAATGCTAAATTTGTAATGCATATATTTTTCGATATCTAAATAAATTTGTTTTGAAATGTTTTTATTGCCTGAAAATATTATTTTTTTCATTCACTTCACAGAAAATCTGATGAATAGGAGAACATTCCATGAATGTGCTTGCACGTTTTTCCCTTCTTTCCTTATTCTGCCTCCTAATGATTCGTGCGCCTGCACGAATTTAAGATTTCTTCAACTAGTATGAGGTTGTTACGACCCTGCCCACCGGCGATCACATTCAGTCGCTACTTTTGGCTGATATCCAAAAGCGAATGAGAGTTCTAAGCTTTATATTACAGCAAATAACAACAAAGAATCTCGTAAGATTTCACAAGTACGGCTCTATCCATTGAAAATGTAAGTTTCACAACTCCCATTCTTTTGAAAAAATCATTTATTTATAGTACAGCTAAATATTTATTTTTGAATATTGATAATATGCATTTTTGAAGTTACACTAGGATAAAAACAAATAATTACAAATTATTCTGTTGAAAAAAACTGACTTTTTTTTTTTTTTTTTTTTTTTTTTTTGCAAATAAATCTTGTTTTACAATATATTTTTCAAGTTTAGTTTAAGCTGAAAATTACTTCAATGAAACTAAGAATGAAATTAAAAATAAAATGCAAAATTATACAAAAAAAAAACATTTATTCAATTTTTAATACAGAAAAAATTAAATAAAAATATGTATACAGAAATTCATATGTTTATGATATCAAATTAATATTAGAGCTTAATTTCTTTCAATTGATAGTTTAATAAAACAAAATAAGAATACTGTTAAAATAAGAATAGAAAAGATAATATGCATTTTAATGCATGTATTTTGCAAGATTTAGATCTTGATCGATTATAGTAAGAATGTATTGTTTCAATTAAAGTCCCAACTGGACCATTTTTTAATTTGTAAATCATATAATCCTTGAAAGCATAATATACAGTAAGTTTATCATCGTACTTAACATAAACACATTATGACATTCTTATAAAATATTGAACGCATTTTAATCTTGCATATCCGACATCAATAAATACAGTAAAGCAAGTATAGTTGACTAGTTTTGAGCATAGTTTTTCTTCTATAGATCTCTTCACCTAATTCTAAAAATAAAATCATAATAACAAAAATTTCTGTGATATTTGTATTCTCATTAGTTTCTATAAAAATTTTAATACCAAAATTTCATAAGAATAATACTTCAAAAAAATAAAGCCTTATTAAAAAATAAAGTTGCAAGGAATCAAATATCTGCGTAAATTATATTCCATATTAAAATTACATTCAGCCTAAAACATACCATCATCTTGAATTCTCACATATTTATTCCATATTATAAAACAAATTTTTGAACATAAGATGATATTCTAGGACAGGGATGGAGAACCAATGGCAGCGTGCCACAAGTGGCACGTTTGAAAATTTTGATGGCACGCACAAAAACAAAATTATTTTTTTTATATGTTATCTTTTTTGACAGAAACGAATTAAAAATTATTAATCTATGCTTAATTTATAATTTATGATATAAATTTGTAGTACTGAATATCTATTTTAGTAGTTAACTAGAACCGTCTAATTATATATTTTATAATTAAAATATCTCGTATGTGAATTCTCTCGAAGTATATAAAGATGCGCATAAGATAAAAATTTTACGTATCCAGTTTCGCCTCCTAATGTTTATTGCATGTTGATAGCGTCGCAGCCCTAGAATCAGACGACATACTGCATTAATCATTTTTAGTAAACCATTGTCTTTGAAACTTCAGTGACTTGTTAAAAAATATTACCTCGTTTATTATAAATTGATATAGTATTATTTTTAGGTAAATATTTTTACATATAATTTCATATTTTATATTCTGCATTAAAACAATAAAATATTTTAACAATATGAGAAGTTATTTTATCCTTAAATCATTGGAAAATATAGAATTAATTATTAAAATTACCTTGAATTAATATATTATTTATTATTTTCTTGTGTTGATAATATTTTTAGTACTTTAATGTGTGACGAAATATGCTCTTGCAAACGAATAAAGAATAAATTACTTATTTCATAACTATATTATTAAAATATATATTTTAGAATCTCTAATTATTCAGTGAAGAAATCGAAATTATCCGAAACATGTAGTAGCAGAGAATTTCAATTTGATAGACCTATAAGATACGGTATGATTGAAAAGGACAGTAAAGCAATTAGTATTTTATGTTCTAAAACTGTAGCCTGTATAACATCTTCAGTAAAGCAGCATTATGAAACCAACCATAAATTTTTTCTCAATCGAAGTGTAAAAGAGCAATAGGAGTATATATCACGTACCTTAAAAATAAAATTGCTCAAACTACTTCGTTAATGAAATATATTAGAACTCAATCAAACACCACTGCTGCTAGTTATCAAGTTTCAAAAACTATTGCTCAATATGCGAAACCTTTTGAAGAAGTCGAATTTTTAAATGATTCTTGGTTGCAATGTGCACCATACTTATTCGATAATTTCGAAAACAAAGAAAAAACTATCCAAGGAATTCAATACATGCCGATCGCTAGGAATGCATTGAAAGAGAGAATTTTGGGTATGGCGAAAAATATAAACTTACAACAAAATATTCATATAAAGTCTTGCGATTTTATATCTATTTTCCTTGGCGAGCCTACCGACGTAACAGGCTATGCTCGCTTAGCAATTTCTCTACTTTATTTTCTTCAAGACATTATTAAAGAAGAGTTTTTAAGTTTATTAACATTAACAACAACAACAGATAGACAACGAGAAGGAGAAACCCTGTTCTATACATATAGGTTATCAGGCTTAGCCCCTTCTTCATATCTAATTAAATGGCCAAAAAGTATAACGTGCCGTGCGCCCACTTGGAAACGCAACCGGCTGTTAATCAATTGAATATTTGATTACAAAGTTGGAACTTTAAGGCCCATAGTAGTCTATAAAATAGTCCACCGTATCACAGTTTTGGTACAAACCTGAAGTTGGCACTTATTATAAATACAAGATCAGAGAAAATATTAGAAAAAGAAAAGAAAAGTAAAAAAAAAAAAAACTAAAATTTAAGTAAGTAACATTGAGTAACAATGGATAAAATTGAGATGTTGATTAGGAAATATTCTTTTTGTGAGTGGTCAAGAGTTCTTAAGTTCATAAATTTATCTCTAGTTGCATGAACGTTCAGAGAGTTCAATATTAGTTTTTGGATGAGTTACTGGATTCACATGTTTTCAGAGTCTGTGTGTCGGACTCATATTCTTCTGATTGTGCTGAGTGGCTTCCCTGAAGCCGGTTTATGGGATCTTTGCACAGCTGAGTGCCCTTTTTCATGGAGGAACGTCATCAACTGCGTTATTCTTTTTACTCTGAACGAGCCTTTGATTCTGATCCTAATAAATTGTACCTCTGTCTGCTGTGTAGATTTTAAAGATGGAATTCCTTTGTCAGCTAGCATGATGTTAAGTAATGTACGAGAGTACCATTCTGTTCACAGATGCAAAGGGTGGAACTTGACTTGCCAATTCTTTTGAAGTAGTTAAAGCATGGGCCATGATTGGTCAGAAGACAGTTTAGGTGGGGGTTAGAGAAGATAATATCAGTTGTAACTTTGGGTAGGATTTCCCTGGTATGGTGACCTGTTGTGGAATTGTCCCATGTTTTTTTGCCATTTTCGTCGAAGGTTGTTTTTAATTTTAGCTTTTAGACTGGCTCTGGACCATTTCATGTTAGTTGGATGTCTGATGAAGTGCTGCTTGCTTTGCTGCCAGGTCAGTTGTTTGATTGCCAGTTACTGCTGTTTGAGCCTTGACCCAACTTAGTTGAATTAGATCTTTTTTGGTGTTGTAGAGAAGACTTAGGATTGATTTAATGATGAGTGATTTATGGGTGGGATTGTGTATTGCCATAAAAGTAGAGAGGCTATCGGACCAAATGGTTACTGTGTCTTGAAGATTGTTGTTTGAATAGATGATGGATTCTTTTATGGCTAGGACTCTGCTTTGAAGATGGAGTTTTCTTGGTGGAGTTTAATTAAAGACAACAACAACAAAAGGATTAGACATTTGTAATGAGGTTATAGATGCATTGGAAAAAAGAGAAATATGTTCTTCTAAAAGTATGTCAGTTAAAACTGACGGTGCCCGCAGCGTAACTGGACAGTAAAATAGATTTATAAATGGATTTACAAAACGTATTGCTTACACAATACGTTGATTTTCATTGCATTATTCACCAACAAGAGTTATGTGCCAAAAGAAATTTAAGAATGTTTGATTATATTTTGAGTTTTGTAACAAAATTAGTCAATTTTATATCAGCACGTACACTAAATAAAAGAAAATTTCAAGTATTATTAAGAGAGGTAAACTCATCGTACAATAGCTTACTTTTATACAATAATGTACGCTGGTTAACCAGCGGAAATGTTTTTCAAAGATTTGTAGATTGTTTGGAGGAAAGTAGATTATTTCTATAAATAATGAGAACACATTATTGACAAATACAATCAATCATTGAATGTAGAATGGCTAGCAAAGTTATATTTTTTCAATAGTTTATGTGCTATCACTTAAATGAATTAAATATAAAACTAAAAGATGTTAATAAAACATTATGTTTGACTTAATCAAAGCGTTTGAAGACAAATTACAGTTTTAATCGTGATATTCTTTCAATTTAATATAAATATTTTCTGAATACAAAACAAATTTTGTTCTGAAAGTGAATGTCATGAAAAGCCAAATATAGAGTCATTACGAAAGAACTATCAATGGTAATTCAATCCGTGACTCAGGAATTTTCTGCAAGATTTACTCAGTTTAAATAATTTGAAGAAACTATAAAATTTATTTTATATCCTGATACAATACCATTTGAAAATTAAATTTAAAAATCCTTGAGGGGTTAAATTTTAAGGAATTAGAAATGGAATTAGTTGAATTCCAGTCAAGTATCATATGGAACCACAAATTTGTTGATTTAAGAAATGATTTAGAAATTATTGAAAGTAATCGATTATTGGATAAAATAAGTTAAATTGCAGAAGATGAAATTCTAATTACATGGAACTCAATTTCTAACACGATTAATTGCTTAAAAATATTAGCGAAGGCAATTTTATCAATATTTTCATCAATGTGGGGATTTGAATCTCTATTTTTCGAAATTAGATTTTATAAAAATTAAATATAGGGGTAGAATGATGGATGAGTCGAGCTCAGCATGAGTATTGTTGAAATTAACTAAATATGAACCAGATATTAAATCTGGTGTACAGCACAACAAAAATCACATTAAAAGCAATTGTTTTTACCGTGAATTTTGTTTCTAGCATATTGCTTTTTGTAATACACTTAATAATAAAAAATTGTTTAAAGAAGAATTGCTTTTATTTGTTTATTTAATTATACTTACGTATAGTTTCACTACACTATAACATTTCGAATGAAATTTTATTGTAGCACGTTATTTATTTAGTAAAGAATTTTTAGGACTTTGTGGCAAGGATATCAAAAAAGGTTCGCCATCCCTGTTCTCGGAGCATCGAATGCAGGATATTTACCGAGAAAACAGTCAGCCTTTGGGTATCAAATTCCAAATATATCTATAATAAAGAGAATAATCATTTACATTAAATTAATAAAACTTTCAATTGTAATTTAAAGAAAGTGCAATTTGTTAAAAAAAAAGGTATTCTCATTAATTAAAACTTAGTAACTGAAGTTAGTAAATAAATGATTATATAGTAGTTTTTGAAATTTTTATATGAATGTGGCAAAAGTGATAAATTATTCATATACAATGAAAAAATAATTACAAAATAATTTTAAATTTTTTCTTTTTGTTATGAAATGGATATAGCCCCTATCATAATTTGTAAAATGAATTGTTAAATATTAAATAAAAATACATACATACATAAATTTATTTTTAATGTTAAAACATTTTTGAATCAATCAACTATAACTGAAAAACAGGTGAAACTAAATAAATAATTTTTTTTAACAAAATCCAAAAATAATTTTTGAAACTATGCTTTTGTATCACATATACGAATATTTAAATACATTGCAAGTAAAATGATTTCAAAAAATAGAAGATAGAAAATTATAATATAGCAAAAGACATAAGCAATATTGAATATTTTGTGAAATATAGATTTTAATTACTTTCTTTTGGATCATACGATCATTAAACAAATATCAAAATAACAATGAGATTTTTCTTCCATTTTTATATGAAAAAATTCCTTTCTCAAAAAAATTTCAACTAAATGTGTGCTTGGCATTAAAATAATTTAAAACATCTTATTCACATGCAATAAAAAAACTTGGAAATGTATGCACAGCATGTTTCCTGTTCTACCATTAAAAATCCAGATACACAAATTAAGGAATTGTAAATTTTGGTGTGCTTAAATCATTATGACATTATTAGAAAATAATGTTAATATAAAAGTTCAGTACTTTCATGAATATTTTAAAATTCGTCCTCAAATATGCAAAAAAAATACAGGTTTTATACTACCAATGTTTTATTGAAAGCAGCCTATTTTGGATACTTAGAGAAATAAATTCTATTATAGAATAGAACAATAGATGTTCTACTTTTCATCACAAAATGTTATTTTGTTTTAAACAGTTTCTTCATAAGTTCAAATATTTTTTTCAACGAATTTCATAAAGCATTTCAAATTGTAATCATTTTATCTGAAAGGAAAAATACATACATATACACATGTGTGCTACTCAATAACATCATACATATGAAAATAAGTTATGGTCAAGTGAATTATAAATACTGGATATTTATTTTTAAACAATTCAATTCAAATTAATTATTCAGAAAATTTTAAATGATTTATACAAATTTATTATAAAGTAAATTAGAATTTGGTTTTATCAGTAAAAACATGCAAAACTTTATTTCAAAATCGATTTAAAAACGTTATTAAAATTTCTTAAGCTAATTACCAAGAAATATTAATTTAATGAATAATTACTTTTCATTATTTAAAAATCAACTTTAAAAACCAAAAACTTTAATAAGAGATTTTAAATGAAAATATTAATTGAAATTTTTATGTCATTTAATTAAGCTACCACGTTCTAACATTAAACATAAAATATTATTTAAACTTTTAACTACATTTTACAAGCAAAATGAAATTACTATTTGTAGTAATAATAATAGTTAACATTTTCTCAGTCTCCATTGAACTTATTTTGATTACACATTATACAGAATATACTTGATCAGCCATTTCTTAATTACATTGCATTTCATCATCTTCAAAATAACTACATGTTTCAGATTTGCTTTTACTAAATTTGTTTTTTATTTTTTCTTCGCTGATGACAATGACAACCATAAAATACGAATATAAATTATATTTCCATCGACAAAATTTTTAGTTGGAAATTCTAAAATATTATGAAAATTAATAGTAGATTTTGATACATACAATTTTTTTTTTACGAATGCTTTTACATAGTAACAATCAAATCAAAAATTGTCAGTGAAATTTTAATAAATAAAATACATATTGTCAGTGAAATTTCTATAAATAAAATACATATTGTCAGTGAAATTTTAATAAATAAAATACATATTGTCAATAAAATTTTAATAAATAAAATGCATACTGTCAAGTAATATTCTAAAGATTAATATTTGCTTTATATTGTATTAACATTTAAATTAAAAAGCTTCGAATTTTATTTATGGAAAAATTTATTCTTATTCATTGATGAACTATTGTCTTTGATATTAATGGCACTTTCAATTCAGTACAATAAACTATATTAAATAATATTTCTATAATATACATTGGATATTTAAATCAACGAGAAAATTAATAGTCATATCTATGCAGTTTCGAAAGTAAAATAAATTAAAAAGGCATTTATTATAATTTACTATTAATTTATAATAAATTAAATTTTGGCAGAAAATAGTATTTGAAATAAAAAATAAAATTTCCAAACACATTTTTATATTATTAAACATTATCAATTAATCATGAATTTCAAATATTATAAATATTTTACATGAATATGAATTCACACACACACACACACACAATAGAATTCATTCATTCACACTTTCGAATGCGAAAGTTTATATAGTGGTGAAAAATCACAAATATGAAAATATGATTTAGTCATGCAGTTAATTATAAGAAAAAAAGACTCACCGTAATGTTTCTGCGTTTCTTCTTGTCCAATTATGTATTTTAATTCAAATAGATCGCCTTTACCAAATCTCCCTTTTTAGCGAAACAAAATCGAAAGCATAGAGCCACGTGATGATTTAAACCAATCAGAGCACATCACATTTGCTTTGAGACATAAACATGTCAAAAAAAAGAGTGAATAAAAATTTTTTGTACATATTTATGCTTAATAAAAAGAATAAAACAAAGAAAAATGTGAAAAAAAGAGAGCTAGGAAAATTTTGACTGTACATAGACTCTATGTGAAAAAAAAGAGAGGTCTACTAACAATTATGTTTTTTTAATATCTAACTGTTAATTACTAACAATTTTCTGCATAATATACTTGTAATTGTAAATATTTTTATTAATTTTTCGTAACCTTTACTTGTATGTGTAAATATACTAATTTTTTCTGTATATGTATAAAATAATGTATAATAGTATATATACTTCATGCATGTAGTAATGCAATTCTCTGAGTTCATAACTGATAACTATAGTAAATATTATCAAAAATTTTAAATCTAAATTTAAATATTTTAAAATTATTTCAACTTTTCAAAATAACTTGTAAAATTTATAAGCCCCTCCCCTTAAATGCACACCATTATTTTAAGCCAATGTTTATCAATAAATCAGCCATAGTTTCCCGCACACTCTCTCTAGCCAAGAGGGTATAGCATCAACGATCCAGGTACCTCAGTCACCAGCCAGCTAACAACCATTCCAAAAAAAGATTAAAAATTGCTTTGAACTGAGAATGGAGTGTTATTAAGAGTACTTCTCTCCCTATTTAAGTACGAAAGGATTCATTTTATATCTTTATGGAGTGCAAAATGTCCGTCGCTCATCGAGTGGTGAAAAACCACTCGATTTTTTTAAGCGTGTATGCATGCATTCCAAACAAATCGAATAAAGCATATCAAATCAAGAAAAAAGTTATTTAAACGTAAGCAGCCAGATAAAATCGTATAATAAGCTAAAATGAAAGGAAAAATCAAAAATTAAAAATTCCTAACTAAGCAGAAGAATATGAATATGACAGTTTAAAATTGTTAGTCTGAAGACATTTTAAGACTTATTTTTCGTTGAATGATGTTTAGTCCACAAATATTTCTACACGCTTTATATGAATTCTGCCTTGTCTCCATTTTTCTCTGTATTTACAAATGAAGCAATTTTAATTCCGTAAAACAATTTCTGAGTAACAATATCATTATCAAAGAATACGAATCCTATAGTAGAACTTAAATAGATACTAAATACCATTCATTGTAAGTTAAGTTACAATGAAATGCGCTCTAATGATAAAAACTAGAAACATTTTCAACTTTCAATATTTATCGTTGAAAGTGAAATAAGCTGGAATGCAGGGCAGGTTGACTTTTTCTCTAAAAAGTTCCTTCCTGCCTAAAGAATAAATGAATGCTTGTTGTCAAAGTTTTAAGACTCACTCCAACACGAGGCTTAATATTACCCATACAATTTAGAAGACACCAGATTTCATTCTAATCACTGTTGACGTTAGGAGAAAGATATCATTTTGAATGCATGTCTATCGGGATGAATCACGGTTTCATCCTAGTGAGAAATTAATTCGGCTTACTTATCTATAAAAAGTTCATCTGCAACTTAATAGGTATTTTTATAGAACCTCACAGCTGACTCTTGCTGTTAGTCAATGCAGAATCAAAAATATAACCCAGGATCCTGATAATATCTCACGTTGTGATAATGACTTACATTTGTTTGAAAGTTTATTTTTCATCAAAAAATCAAAATAAATTAGATTGTTAAATATCCTGTCAAATGCAATCATTACATCGAGTTCTTGGCAAACGCTTTGATTTTTGGGAACTTCGCACACAATAGTAGAACCAAGCTCTTTGGAGTGACAGTTCTAGAGCTCGATGTCCGGCTTTGTTGAACAATAGGAGGTGGGTGATGCTTTTCGATTTATTGCAGGAACATCAGTCAGAATGATTTCTTGGAACTTTCCTGGTTTCCTCCCTTGCGATATGTGAATACAGTCTCCCATCTGAGAGAAAACCTCCAAGAAGGTATTTTGTGGTGTATGAACTTCACAATAATTTTCATTTGTTAGTCTGTCCCCTGTGTAGAGTAAAATAGGATAAAATATTTCGTACTTTCTAGATTTTTGTTCAGTGCACAGAATAGTAAAAGATAATCAGTTCAAAATAAGTTAATTAATTTTTTAATTTGAAAATAAAATTTAAATTTATTGAATGCAGATTGAAAATTTTTCAGTTCAAAGCAAGTTAATTACTTTCTTTATCTGAAAATAAAATTTCAATATGTTAATAATTTTGAATTATGTGCGAGAATTTTTTTCAAGTTTGAAATATGTTTTTGAACATATAAAAACGTGTAACAAAGCACCTATTCTTTTTTTACAGTTTTACGTACACTAACTACAATTACATTGCAACAATAAATAGTTCAGTGGAGACATTCGTTGAATGACAATGAAATGAATTTTTTATTACAATGATGGTGAAAATATGGCATTTTGCACGCACAAAACCAGAGGTAAACAAATGAAAATTTTATCTTTCTTTCTCGTTCTAAGTCAAAAAATCGATTTAAATAAAATGAAAATCCCTTTTTTGAATTAAAAGAAAAAGAAATCAATTTTTTAGTCAAATTTCTTCCTGAAACAAAACTGTTTGGCAAAATACTATCATTTTTTTCATTTGGAGAAATTGCATTTCAATTTTAGAAAGTGCCTGTTTTTTGCCTATATATAACACTTTTTTGTATTTATGAGTAATTAATAATCAATAAGAAAAGATCTAACAAATGTTAAATTAACCATTTATGGTTAGAATTACTTTAAAATTGCAGACTTCTGAAAAGTAACCTAAGTATTCCTTCTTGCGGTTGAATTTGAATATGTTAATTCTGTAAGGAGTAATAAAATAACAAATCAAATACCATTTTTCTTAATGCATATGATGAAAAATTTGTATAATAGTTTATGTGTAAATTGCTGTCATACGACTTCATGTGCATAAAACTCACACATTGTTTTTCAGACTTAGTAAAGTTTAATTTTTAAACATCTATTCATTAATTTCCTACCTGCAAATTCACATTGAATTTAAGAATTTTTGACTTGTCACTTAGAAAATAGAAAAAAAAATTCTTCAAACAAAACTTTATTTTTGATCTTATAGTTCTTACAAGATTTAAAAAATATTAGGATCCGAATGGTTCATACTTAATTCAAAAACTTTTTCCTATTCAAATAATGCATTAAGCTCTGCATTCAACCAGAATTTGTTATCATTAAATTCAGTCAATATGCTTGTGCTAGTGACATTTTTTGATATCAGAAATTTTCAGAAGAATCAAAATGTGCCAATTTAACTTGAAATTTGCATGCAAAATAGTTGAATTTATAACATATATTGTGCTTATCAAATTTATTCTAATTTACCGCACTCTGTTATTAAACAATAAATGCATCACTTATGCTGAAAAAACATTGCCACTATTTCATAATACAGCTGTTTGTCGAAAGGAGCTTTAGGTAGGTGTAAAAAGAAAGCAATAGTGTGGTAGAGAGTGAAGGTAGGTGCAGGAAATTGAAGCTCTTCATATACCCATACACGTTGCGTCACATCAGCAGTGACGCATGTATAGCTTGATCATCAGCTGGTTTAAATTTCCTGTCCATTCTTCAGCAGAGATTGCAGTTTTAGTGAGATAGATTAAAAGAGCATTTATACTTTATTTAGAAGAAATATTAAGCGGAGAGTGACTAAGAACTGCTTCGTTTGAAATCTAATGAAAGTGAGGTGATAAATAGCGGTGACCTGATTCTGCTCATTTCAACAAAAAATAGCTGACTATTTATTTAGTTGACGTGTAAAATTATTATTGCTAAAACATAATTATTTCACATCATTCTTTTGCACATGAGTTCAAAAATTTTCAGGCAAAGTAAACTAGATGAGCAAATTGATTTTTCATTCACAGATTGCTTGTGTTGAACTTCGCAACACTAATTATTTACAATCTCTCATATGCATAAAACTTGCTTCAATTTTTATCTTCCATAACATTGTGAATGACTAAGAACTGCTCCTTATCAAATAAATTTTCATTAGTGTTCCTGTTCAAACTTTTCATAATGTTTTTTTTTATTTTAATCGTTTTTACAGATTGCTTCTTTTGAAAGCCAAATAATAATGAATAAAAAATATTATTTAAAAAAAACATGCTTTGATAAAAAAAAATAAGAAATTGATATATAAAATGACTCATATTAAATTATATGATTTAGCATTTAAAAAAATACTCATTAATCAAACTTAATGTCATACGTATATACATATACATTAAAAATGCTATTTTTAATTTTTGCTTCTTTGTGCTTACGTTTCATTCGAGATACAAATTTAACTATTCGTATCATTTTGAGCGGTCTAACGAATAAACTACTATGAAAAATTTCAAAATATGGCTTATAATCTAGAATCTATCAATATCTGTCTTTTTCACAGAATTATTTTGCAGACTGAAATACGGAAACCTAAATATAGAGCAAATTAAAATCATTCGAATATTTTTATGGCTGCTTAGATAAGTATAGGTGATATTTTTATCAAAAATAATTATTGCAGAACGGAGCAATAACATTAAATACAATGAAATATCTATTTAAGAAATTGTTATCATATAGGACAAAAGTAAAACAAAAGTGCTACACATATCACCCTATTTTCTTCATTTCTGAAATACAAGAAAAAATCATAGCCTAACAGCTCACTTTTCTCTTGTTCGATAACAATAATTTAAGAAAAAATTGACATCGTACCGGACAAAAGTAAAAGAATAAAATATATATTCATATTATATGCATTTCTGAAAGTATAAAGTGTAGGAAAGTTATTGATACAGTGCGGCAGTTAACCCAATAGCTAAAGGATAAAGGCTAGAATTTTTTTTTTTTTTTTTTTTTTGAACTTTCACCTTGCGTTGACTTTAAAGAGGATATTTTATCAATAGTGGGCTGTATTCTAGAACAGCACACTCCCCGAAAGATATGCCTGCAGAAAGCAAAACTTAACATGCACTTCTTATGGGACAACAGTACCTAAGATAGAACCCGGGATATTTCACTCTGAGGAGAAATATCATACTACTAGACTAGAACGTGCCATCAGAGGAAAGGTAGAAACATTTATAATAAAATATATACTAATATCGCGTCATCAATGGTAACAAATCACTTTTGAACGGAATAATGCTATCGCTTTTTGATCTTAGTGATTATCCAGGATGGTATTTCTAAAGTATTTCTAAATAAAAAAATAAAAATAGTTAAAAGAAGTTAACTTGTTTATAAGTACAAAAACATAAAAATATGATGATAATTTTTAAACATTACTGAATCACGAGTAATATTACAGAATTTCCCCACATTTCGCTTGACAAAAAAGTATTTGTTAAAAGAAACTTTAGCCCTTTGATACATTTCTTTAATAATGACTATTTTGTGAGCATTATCTGTCATCATTAGATGACATTCTAATAACATTTTTATTGATTTAAGGCTTCATAGTTTTCTTGAAAAAAGATTTTTTTTTTTATCTGAGAAATTTAAAACTATAAAACTGTAAATATTTGTATATGTTCTGAATGACAGGAAATATTTTATAAGAATATGCATTTAAAAATATACAGTGAGATATGTCTTTTTTAGGACGACAAGAGCAGAGGGTATTTTTTTTTTCAGCAGAAATTCCAGTCATATTTTTTTGTGCATTCTTAACACTAAGATCAAAATATTTTTGTTTTTCCATGCCTGAAGAAGTTTGGAAAGAACACGGGGATTGATTATTCATAACAAATTCTTCAAATGATCTTATCTGCAGTAAAACTCGTGCTTCATTTTTCAGGATTTTCATTTAATTTTATCTAATATGTTGTTGCCGTTGATGGAATTGAGTAAATAAGATACATATAATCGTTCTTTTGGAAAACAACGTGTTGGTAGTCAGCTGGAATTGAGAGATTTCAGGAGAAGATTGAACAACAAAAATATATGATTTTAAGAAAAGATACTCATCGAAATAGGTCATGAAGAGAAGCTGTCTCTTGACACATCTAACAAAGAAACTTTATATCCCGTGTTCTTTTACAGCGTTGAATTTCATCAATTTCTTGTTCATTTCTAATATAAGATAGAAAATTGATGTGTTCGTTTTTGGGATCACTTTATATTAAGTATAACTATATATTTCAAACATTTTTTGAATTAAAATTAATCTGAAGAAGTGCTAAATAATTCTCTCAAAAAAAGAGTTTTCTTGAGCAATCTGAATTTCTGATTTAGAAACAAATATTGTTAAGAATGCCATTTGATTATACTCTCATATGGTGCTCATATATCATTCTATTATTCTCAAATCATGAATTATTCGAAAACAAGATAAGATAAATATTCTTGCACGTGCAACTACCCTCACACCCACATAAGATAATGGATCATTCTACCATCTTTTAGAATATCAGAATTACTTTAAAATATATGCATGTTTTCATGACGCTTTTCTCTTTCGTATTGTCATGATTTTATGGATTAATTGCATTCAAAGCTTATTTATACATCTGTTATACGCTTGACGAGAGAATATCAACAATCAAATGTAATTTGAGTGAAAAAAACATGTGATTTTTTTTTCAGATGTGTTTGTCTAAATATTCTCCGATTGTTATTGGGTGTGGATCCCATTTCATATTTATTCTCTCAATATCTAGATGATATCTCTTATTTATTCAACACAAATGTAGGCTTTTTAAAAATTTGGACTTTGGACTCCACTTTTAAAATAAAAAACTTTATTTAAACAAAATGCGAGTAATATATATATACATATATATATATATATATATATATATATATATATATATATATATATATATATATATATATATATATATATATATATATAAAGTTATTTATATTTTTAATATTTTCAAATATTTTAAATTTATTTCGAAAACGTTTTAGTCAGGAAAGGAACCATGACAGGAAAGTATGCTTAGTTATTGCATGATATTAATAACGATGTAATTACCTTTTTAAGTAATTATATATTGTTCATGACATAAGTTTACTGTAGGTAAAATATTCTTTCCCTTTGTTTTTAGTCACAATAAACACAAATACATGAATCAAGTTAGTCAAATGCATTGTTTATAGTGTGTTGTTTTAAGTATCTCTAGCTTGGGATTTTTTTTCCTTTTTGTTGCATTATTTCAATAAAAGAGAGGAAAAGTAAAAGATAAAACAAAACATGTGGGGTAAGAAAAGGTTGAAAAAAGTCATATTCTCCCTTTAACTTATTCAATATATTTATTTATTCCAATTATAAGAAAATTCATTTCCTACGGAAAGGAAAAAGAATAAATAGAGATCTTCTGATGTTATAGCATATACTAACACAGCAAAAAAAAAGTGTTCATCAGTATTGGAAATGCTGCAATCAGATGGAAAAGTCAATTTAATCGCGAAGTGATGAAATTAACTCATTTTTACACTTTGTTAAATTACCAAGAGTACACAGCAGGTAAAGGACCCTGCAACGATGAATAAAAGTTGAATATTTATAAGGAGTTATAACTGAATTGCAGGAATGTTATTGAGTATTCTAGAAATTTCGTGGAGTAAAATGTTCGAAGCCACATCGCGACATGTGGTATCTCGTTATCTTAGCGTGTTTTCATCCGAAGAGTGTCAATGAATTGAGGTTTTCAAGTTTTTCCTCCGCTGATTCCTACAATACTTGCTTTTAATAAGAAGTGTACCAAATAGTTGCACAATATCCTGCTTCCTAATATCAACAGTGTTGCACGTCATCTCTAATCCCAGGTTCTCAGTTTTAATTGCATTGAGCAAGAACTCACTAGTGCTTTCAAACCCAGAATTCTGCCACAGAATAAAATATATTAACAAATGCTTTTTTTTTATAGAACATTTTCGATGCATAAGTTTGCTCCATATTTCGAAATCATATCCTCTCCTTTGCCATCGTCCACGTAAAAGCTACATTAAATTTTCTTGGTTTATTTGATTTTCAGAACCAATGGGAAAATGTATGGAAGAGATTCATGTGAGAATTCTTGATCTCTCTAGTAGATCACAGAATCAAATACACTGAAACCAAAATTTACATTCAATAGCTTAAAAATTTGGTATATATATATATATATATATATATATATATATATATGTAAGATCTGAGTACAGGGAAAAAATTGGCATCAACATGATTTTTCACCTTTAATAAAATACTACATAATTGCTACATTGATAAACTGTTTTCATTTATTTAATAAAGAGTTCATACCTCTCTGTTTTTACACTATAAAATGATAAAAATTTGCTTCCTAATTTAAAAAAAAATTTACTACCTACAATAGAACAGATAAAAATTTGCTACCTACAATAGAACAGAATAAGGTTGAGTATTGTCAAATATAAAAATATGCTAAAAAGAAAACTGGCTTCTAAAAGTGTGCTATAAAAACCATAATATGAAATTTCACTTGAAGACAGACTAAGTAATACATTTTAAGCGATAAAAAGTATGACAAACAAACAAGTACCATTTCAACAAATAACTTGGTAGGAGGGTTGCGATATTGCTGTTTTGACAGCACTCAACTTTATTTATTGTTGATGCAGAGGGTCAATGACGATTGAATGGGATCCTAAGTTATTCTTTGATTATTGTTAGTTTAATCTAATGTCAGTTTTTTTTTAGATTTTACATTTAAATAGCATTTTGTTGTTAAAATAATGAATTGAAGATGTGCTTTTTTATGTTTAGTTAGTTTTAGAAATAAACTGTACTTAGAATTTTTTTTAATATCGTATTTTTTTCTACCTGTTTAATATTCATTAAATATGCACTGTCAATTTGGCAATTTGCACCAAGTTTTCTCGTCGACGAGATTTTAAGTAAGTACCGAAAATTGTATACATAATTGTTGATAAGATATTAGTTTTAAATTTATTGAATTCAAAATTCTGTTACCAACTCTTTAAAATAATTTATTTATAAATAAATTAATAGAAATATTGTGGTTTATTAAAATTTGAATACGAAATATTCCGGAACTTAATTCAAAAGAATGAATATCTAATAATTTTTCATTAATAAAAATATAATGCATAATTATTAACTGAGGAGTGCAAAAAATAATAAAAAACTCGTATCGAAAATTCCTGCTGTTTTCAAAATAAAAAATTTCAGGCTGTTAGCTCAATACTTAGTGCTTTGGCCTTCAATACAAATTTTCGCGGGTTTGATTCATACTTCCAGAGTGGTTGTTTCTTAGAGTTCAAAAAGTATACTTTAAGCCATAGGTTCCCAGTCAATTAGCCCATATGTACACCAACCGTAGAGCTCTACAAGCAAACCAAAAGTAATATTTTAAATTCTTTTGCGTAGCATTAATTTATTAGCATGATATTTTAGATTAGAACATATTATTGTATATTAAAATATAATAAACTGACCTAAAGGGCATAATAGACCTATTCAACGAATTTTCAAAAAATTCATAGCAATGAAACAGGATAACATCTCTAGCTGTAATAATTTTATTGTCTGCCAGAATAGCTCCCACACCTGCCTAATAGCAACCTTGTTTGGTCTTCAACAGATAATTTACCGTTTAGGAGTTATTCACGAGATTACTTGAATAATTACCATAAGAGAAATATGACATAAAGTCATTCAACAGAATTTTTCATATCAAAAATTAGCTTAATTAAAAATATAATTATTTCTATTACATTAAATTTATTAAAAATATATATATATAATATATTATTGGAAAACACTACTGGAGGTCACTTATTAGAAAAATCATCATGACCACGAGATGACGCTGAATAAGTAAGGAAACTTGTGAAGAGAAGGATACTGAGGCACTTTGAGGAGGAATGCCTTGTTAACACAGAGGCCAAGAAAGGGAATTATACTCCCAAAGGTCAGGTGCCTCTAAATTCTTATAGATTGTATAGGTTCATGAAAAATGAATAAGAGGGAGAAAAAAATCCAATTCTCTTCAACTTGACCTCTCCTTCCTCTTTCAACTTGAAAGGAAATGTTGCAAATCGATATCTTTTATAGTTTGACCGATAATTTTATTCCAAACATTTTAGTGGAAAAGTTATTTGCGGATTTGAAGAGGGGAAAATTTCCTGCAGTATTTGAAATTAAAAAATTGTTTAATGCGAAAAATTATAATGAAGATGTGAAGACTAAAACTTTACACTTTTTACTATATAATAATACATTTTTTTTTAAACAGTGATAAATCCTTGAGGTATAAGTTCAGTTAAAACAAAATGTCAATAATTAATCAAGGAATTTAATTTACTACAATTTTCATGAATTAAGGAAAATCAAAATGTTAGAATACTAAGAATTTTGAATACGGGTGATTTTCTAGGATGTGTCATTTAAAAACATTGCTTGCACTAGCAATGGATAAAAGAAAAGAAATTGCTTCTAATTTTCTTGTTCCATTATTAAAAAAATTAATATATTTGACTCCGTATAGCAGAGAACCGAACACTCAAAAGTTATATATATATATTTGAACATTCACTGCATCTCTGTTTTCCAGTAGAACTCATTCTAACTGGCGTGCATGTAAAAAGCAGGAGAAACACTCGTCTTGCGTCATTCAACAGTGTTACTGGATTCGAACTTATGCCTTTCCACTCCAAAAAAGCTGTAAAGTAACATTTGGGTGCAGATCAACATTTCTTAGTCTATGAGAGCTGTTATCATTTTCTATGTCACTATTCAATAACAATGGTATGCATAACATCACAAACTAGTTTTGAAATAAGTATTCGCAATATTTTAGCTTTCTTCCAAAACACGAAAAATGTAATGGTTTTTGAAGAAAAAAAAAAAAAAACTATTTGAAATCAAAATTTGGAGGAGATAATGCATGTAATGACAGTTACAGTTAAAATGGCGGGTCAACTCGTAAGAAAACACGATTTATTTGACTGCTTTTAATGTGGTAATCACGAGGAGAAATTCACGCTTTCAGTCTCAAAGAGTGCTTACCAGGCAAGATAGTGCAAATCAAGTTTCAACTGCTCCTGTAATTTAGTAGTTAGAGTTCCATTCTCCCATTGGGAAGATACGGGGTTCTAGCCCTAATCATGATAGAAGCAAGTTAAAATTTGGGGTCTCTCTAGCGTAGTGGTAGTACGATAGTGCTCCTCGAAACATAATATTACGAGTTCGACCCTAAGCTCTGTTGAACATCGTGTGATGGTTGTTGCCATTTTGCCTTCTGGTTGCACGTATGCCAGGGTGGGTGCTTGAGGGTTTTCCGATTTTCCCAATATTTGAGAAAAGTCCTCCTCACACCTTGAGAGAAATAAATTATATAATATTCTGTATTTCTCTCCCCTCATCGTTCGTATGTAACTTACTTGGCAATGTCCAGCTTCTTCACCCATCAGTAAATATGATACTACATTCTAGATTTTCTATTTAGAGAAGAATATGTTGAATATTTTCCTTTACAAAAAATGCACACAATACATCCTTTCTACAAAAGAATCCTATTTCTGAAGGCGCTTGCTTGGCAATACAGTAACCCAAGGTTTCCAAAATTTCTGAGGTGCATTTTGGTTTCTTTTTTATAAGATTGGTGATGTGATGTAACTCACTTCACTAGCTCAAATTCAAGAACTGGAATTTCTAACTCAATTTGCCAAAAATTGTCACTAACGAGAGATATTTTTTACTGTAAGAAACTCCATTAAGTCATATCACTGATATGAGTGAAAAAATTAGCTGGTTTAAAGATGCATTTGAAAAGCGAGGTCTTCAGCCTAACAATCATGCAAAAAATACTGTTGTCTTCAAATATTATAAAAATATATCATTCAATTTCGTAACTGAATATTCATAGGCATTTGTTACAGAAAAAGTTTTGTCCAAAAAGTATTTTTAGTGAACTTTATTGGGAGAAGGTTTGTAAGAACAGAGATCAAACATTCCTTTAAAAACTGAAGAAACGAAATTAGCCCGAAACTATCTCTCAACATAAGAAAATAACAAAAAATACAACTCTTCTCTTATCTTTATTGAACATAAGAGAATATAAATATTGTGAATAGGTATGAACTTTCTCTTTCTATTATTTTTCGTTGATTATATTATAGACATCGTTAATATCTATAATCTCATCTAGTTTAGTTTGGTTAAACTCTTGAATTAACTATATACTCAAAAAGTGAGATTTATAGTGTTCAACTACATGAATTAAATGATATTTTAAAAATGGATGTTTATCAATATTTTGTTTATTTTATAGTTCTTGCAATTCGTGATAAGAAGCTAAGTTCTAGTGAGAAGCATATTTTATTAAAGTTATTTTTATAGATCATGAAATTTCATTGAACGTAACTACATGCTGACGTTCAGCAGTAAATAATTATGTGTTCATAAAGCATTTAAAGAAGCCATCTGGTGTTAGAATTGTCTCCATACTTTAAAATTTCCGTAGAATTCAATGTGTCTCCCTTATTATGTCGAGGACCTCATTAATTGATAATGATTCAAAATTGCGAGATGATAGATTATGCTTAACAGCTTTGTGGTCTGCATAAGTAGGTAGATACAAACGTAATGCAATAACCTAACCTATCTGTACAAATTATTGTGTTTAGTTTCAACAGAAATACTTTCCTAATTAAGAATAATATGTTAGAATCATTTACTATTCTAATCTTAAGAAGAGTCATTTGTTTATGCATTTTATTTATTTATTTTTTTAAATATTTACCCTATTGACCAAAATAAAATAAATATTGTGGGAAATTTCTGGCTGATTAAAATTTATTTGAGTCTGATTAAGAAGATTTAGGCTATCGCCATTTCAAGAAATCAAAAATTTTACTAAGTTCAATTTTATTTATTTATTTGTGGAATCATTATAACTAGGAATCCTCACTCGAAAAACTTAAAAGTATTACATTCATTAGATATTTCCATTTCTACAAGTTGTCAAACCACTTTAGAAGAAAAATGCCCAAGAACAGTTAACAGACAAATAAATGATTACTGAATAAAATGCCGAATTTCGATTATTTATCTAGAGTGCAGAGGGTGGTAGAATGAGGAAAGTTGAATTTTCATCAACTCACCAACCTTACGTAATCAGAATCTGATCCTACTGAAACTTGCTTCTTCTCTGGACTAAAAAGACAGCGAAAAGAAGTGAGACGCTTTATTTCGCAATGATGACAACCCGCTACGTTTTTTTTAAAACTAAATATCTTGCGTATTAGCATTCTGCAGATTTACAAATCGTAATATCAGAAGAGATGTGATAAGTAGGCTCTCTTAAAAGTGAAAAAGTAAGGTTCTTTTGAAATTCTGTTAGGATATAAGCCATTACAGTGAATAAATTATTGAAAAATAAAAAGAAGAAATAAACTTTACATACATATATATCTAACCAGCCATTATAGATCTAGAAATTTGCATTGAAACAATTACCTTCACTAGGTAAAACCTAGAATTAATTGAGTACCTGCAAAATGTAAATTGAATCCGACTTAACAAATAATTAAATTAACAATTTAAAAATTTAAAACGTTCCAAATATAAAGGATAAAATATCATTTTTTCAATTCCTAAAATTAAATATAAGCAAATTTACATTTTTTACTTCATAAAAATATATTTTGCGAATAGAAATAAAGTTAAAAATGTACCCAATTGAAGTTAAAATTACCGTAGCTAAATGAATGTTATTTTATATATTTATTTTTGGACTCATTAATAATGTTAACCATTTTTTCACACACACACACAAATGAGAACTCTTAATCTTTGAATACAATAAGTGAGTTAGTTCTAGGCTACTGATCCGGCCAAATATCTTTAAATATAGATTTCTTTTTAAATTTTATTCCCGAATCTTCATTTTGATAATATGAATAGTATTTTTAATAATAATGACGAAAATATCTATATATTCATATGAAAATAAATATATTTCTATTTTGACACTTATTTGTCTTCTCTGTTATGTGAAATAGTTACTAATTAAGAATAAATTAAAATTAGAACGCGCGTAACCTTTATCTAGAGTTTTTTTTAGTCACAAATAAAACTATTATTGGATTCAAAACACGAAAAATGTGAATAAATAATGAAAATATCAGCAAAGCTGTTAATAAGCCATTAATGGATCACCTTTGCATTGCCATGATCTTATGTAAACATTATCATTCTATGTGAAGCTTATAAAAGTATTTTAGATTATTTCAATGTCATCTATTTTGGCCGACTTGGAGAAATGAAAAGAAAATACCGAAACGTGGTTACTTTTTTCTATTTATTTCCCTCAAATTCTTAAGTTGTGAAAAAACGCAGAGGGAAATCTCAGTCGAGATGAGCTTTGCTTCCGGATTGTTAGCTTGTGAACACTGGTGTATCCTGGGCATAATAAACAAGGCTTCCCGTGAAATATGGCAGAGTGCCAACGTGGGCATTGGAAACGTCTCATTTCGAGCGAAGTCGTCCAAAAACTTGTCAACCATATGATTAACTGATATATTTTGGGTGACTCTCTTTAAGAATTATAGCCCATCATCATAATAGGAAGTAAGTATAAGGATGATGAAAATAATCAAATGTTATTTCATATTTATTTTATTAAACCATGAAAATTCGTTATGTACGTGATTAGAGCACTTCATAATACATTTTAAATGTAAAATAATTCCTTTTGGATATAACTGTAATCCATGAAATAGGTTTCCGATAAGAGAATAGCAGAGAAAATAAACCAGTTTCTGAAATAATTATTTATTATCCAGCTGACCTACATTTGAAGATTATTTTATAAAAAAAAATATGAGCATACTAGAATTTAGAATAATTGAGATTGCATTTTTCCTATTTGTAAATAATAAATATATCGATTCGTGATACAGAAAATTAAAGTGAAGTTGCATGCCTTTTGATTATAGTAATATCCCTCAAAAAAATAAATAAATGTATTAGATAAACATTATTGTTTGTATATTTGTATTTTTACTTAAATGTTATGTAAATTTCATATATTAATTTTATTTAACACCTTAGAACGTAAAACCAAACCAATTTTGCACACGAGACTTGTAGTTAGACAATGAGCAAAACCTTAATTTGGCAAGTTAATTTATAAATTTTGATAAATAAGAGTTACGTAGGATTCAAACATGCAAGCTGGAAATCGAACTCATGAACTGTTGAAGTGCAGAGAGTTAAAGATTTATGTATCAACTAGCCAAGTCCAAGTATTGATAGTTTGTATTAAATCAAATAGAGCAACCATATTTTTTTCGTTTCACTGTTGATAATTCTTTTTTTAATTATTTCACAGATATTTAAAATTACTTAAAAATTCTAAACGGAGTTATGATACATTTATTTCTTAATCATTCATATCTTTTTAATGATATAACTATCCATTTTTTACAGTTTATCAATTCTTATTTGAAATGAGCTCTATGAGGTGACATGAATGTTCTAATTCTTGAAGTTATTTCAGTTTCCTTACTGGTATTAAGGTTTACAAAATTTTCAATTTTGATATCATTGTTGCATATAACTTTTTCTTAAGCAGTAATAAAAAAATATTTGGTTTAATAGTTGGTTGCTTGGTTTTTTTTGACGCAAGGTCCTGCAAAGGAGAAGCTGCGCCAAGTATGGTTTGGTAGATTTTATTTTCCAAAAACATTTTTTTTAAGTCGGTTATAATTTTCTGTCACATTCTAACATTATTCTTAATTCAATAACAGAGAATCCTTTAACTCTAGATAATCCAATAGCTTCTCCTAAGTGGTTGTGTGCACTGACGAATGATTGGAAAAAATGTAATGAGAAAACAAATACAAAATTTGTCTTATTCCATCACATTAAAACTACGATTATTTGCCTTATTACTTTAAGCAAACTATTCCAAAACATAACTATGTTGCATTTGAAATAAGAGTTAGTTGACCTTTCTGACTTAAGAATTACTTCAAATCTGCCATCAATTAAGAATATCCTTAAAAGTCGGAAGCTGAAGATCAACGTAAGACTGCATGACGATAATCATTGCATATCTAATCAGTTACTGGAAGACGATTTCCTGATTAAGAAAGATTTTGAATTATGTTTTAATAAATTTAGATTTGAAAAGATCGTACTTTTTATTCAAATACGTTCATTTATTTTCTAGCTTTGAAGAAGGCTTTTGACAATATTGATCATTATTAAATGCGGCAAGTCATCTTGGTAATTTATATGAAGAGCAATCATATAAGTGCCCTTTACTAATGTTGAAATGCTACAAGACCGAAAATAAATTTACTTTAACAGGGAAAAGATTTTTTTTTATTTTTCTCTCTTATAAAGTCATAAAAAAATTCATTTTAATATTAAAAACACCAATGATAAACAAATTATAAGAAATATTGCACCACAAGAAGGTATGTGTTTAAAGGCTTAAAAGTTTTATATTAAAGAAATTGAATAACAGAAAAAACACTGGAATCTGACATTTTTTGAATTACTGAGAAATTATATGGATTTTACTCGAAAGAGAACTTCATGTGAAAAACAGTATATGAAATACAATCACGTCTCTCTTACCTTTTACACAAACTAGCTAACTTATATTTTTTGAGAGATTTTATGTGTCTGTTTTGATATATTAATAAAAAAATTATAAATATTATTCTTGATAAAGTAAAATAAAGATGTTATTATAGACATTTCAATAACAGCAACTGTACAATATATTTTAATACTAGGAACGAGAATACAGCTTTCATACTTATTCCTATCTTCTTTTTTGAAAATAGTTATGAAATGCGTCATTGATGGAGTTCACCTCAAACCAGAAAGAATAATTATAATAATACTTTTTAATATTATAAACAATGCGTGTTTTCGTAATATTTTTTCGATATTTCAAATATTCACATTAATGAAACGTGAATATTTGAAATAGGGTGCAAATATATTTTCTGATATCAGTTGATTGCAATCCTTTTCCCACATGAGACAGATGTTCTTATTAAATCTATTTTACACAAAAGCAGTAAATTATACATATATCAGTTAAAAATATCTAAAAAAAAGTTGTTATTTTCACAGTGACTTAATGCACTGAAGAATACAAATTTGACCTTAGTTGTTCTAAAAATATTTCTAAATTAATCACTTATCCTCTCAATTGCCAACTCTGATTCTCACGTATATATTTTAGGAAGATAAAGAAATATTTGCATGAGGAAACATCCAAGCAATATTTTAAACTTGTGATGTCAGGCAACTGTGAGCAACATATTTTCACTGTCACTTTTAAATAACTAAGAAACTAGTTGAGCTAGTTCCAAAGAATATAAAATCTTTTCCAAGAAAAAAGGTATTCGATCAAATATTAAAATTGGATTTACAATTGCGTTTTTTCTCTATCAGCTGTTATTACTTTCAAGTCACTACTCTTGCTTAGTAATCGGATTTTCTCTTAAAATACCTATTTTCTATTATTATTGTATATATTTATCTTTGTAAAAAAATTAATTATACCATAAGATCTCTCCAGACTTGAGCTCAACAACTTACAAGTTTGATTCTCACCCTGCACATGCGTTTTGTGGTGGTTCTTAATGCACTTTAATCTTTAGTTTACAGTCGAATAAGCTCTCACCTATAAAAAGTGATTGTTTAGCTGCTACTAACTATATAATATTGGAAAGGCATAAAATAAAAATGGGCATATTTCTTAACTCAGATCTTAAATAATTCGTGTTGTTGGTAATTAACTAAGAAAGAAAATTATATTTTCGCATACATATATTAGATTTTTATTTTACATAGGAAAATAAAATACTCCAACTTAAAAAGAATTATTCTCACGCTTGTAACTCATATTTCTTTATTAGAACAGCAAAACATTTCTATAAATAAAATAAACTTCTGGTAATTTTTTTGCATTTAACATCGACATTTTATTTCTAATTACAAATTTCTGATGTATATAATTTAATCTACTTCTAAAGTTTTACATTCAAATGGATTAAAACGAATGGATTTTCCGTCAAGATTCATTTGCCGGAAATTATTTGGAATGTTTATATGGAATTAATACAATATTTTCCAAATTCTAAAAAAATGCTTGTACAAAAATAGACAACAGTGTTTAGATTAAAAAGACACTGAGTGAGAGCTAGAAATTAGGTGGTTAATTTCTGCGTGTTAAAAATACACTCTGAGGAAAAGAAAAACAATTCAAAGAGAGTAAGAAAGATTTTATTTTTAGAATGACATAACTGTCTTACTTCTAGATTGTAAAAATCGAGAATCTATTGATTTATTTATGTCTTTAATTATGAAGTGTATTTTATTTCCTTATAACATAATATTAGTATATTTATAGCTTAATTGTCTTTCGAATAATAGAAATCAGCTTCCTTTAAAAACCAAACATTGATGCATTGCCTAAAATATAAAATGAAATTTAAAAAGTGAATCTATAAATTTCGAAAATGATAACAAAAATTAATAATAATTTCTAGTATATTAAGTTTGAAATATATTAGGAATTTAGTTTCGTGATGATTACGAAACATTTTAAATAAAGATTACCCTTAAGATAAGTGAAAAAATATTTCTCACACAAAAGTAAAATTATTACCACTTTCTAAATTACTTTTTGTTTTACTTTAATATTAAACTTTTAATACTCTCAAGAGATTAAAAAATATTAATTTATGCTTTATTGTAATATTTAAAATACTTAAATGCACTGATTTATTTCATAAGAATGTTACATGCTGAAACTCATATCGTTACAAAATAATACAAATATTCACTATGCTGTTTTCAGATTAAATAATCATTGATCACGAAATTCTCTTTACCTCCTCTTCAGAGTGTACAGTAAATAAAAATAATCTTGATGTGGATTGACAGTATATTTGGTTCGAATTAATTTAGTTAAAGGAAGACAAAAGGTAGCTCTCATCGAATTAAAGCATTCAATGATTTGTGAACATAGGACTAATTACATGGTATTTTATTGATATCCAATAAAATTAATGTCTAGCAAACTAGGAGAGAGCAGTAAATTTAATTTACGTACACATTTTTAACCACTATAGTGTAATTCGATCTCATTACAAAATATACACGTTTCTAGAAAGGGTCTATTTTCAGAGGAAGAAGCAGAATAAATATCACGTAAAATAAATCTAAAAATAATAACCGTTGTTGGAAAAACTCCACAGCTTTCACTGGGAAGAAACCCTTAATCTTCACATCGATTACAAATCTTAATTTTAATCCTACTAAAGATTAAGCTTGACCAATGACTAATTATGTTTATTAACCAGAACAACTATATACAATCATTCTCATGTTAAATTAAAAAATAGATTCATTCTACCATGTAATAATTTTCAGATAAATTAAGACATAAATATCAACTTCACCTACTAGGCTTTAGAAGCGAGCGTGAATGACACTTTATTGATAAAAACAATTAATTTTCATATTAAATAATTAACATCCATTGCCTTACAATTTATTTAAAGCTAAAAACCGTTTTTTTTTTTTTTTTTTTTTTTTTTTTTTTTTTTAATTTACACAAAAATATAGTTACCAACTTATCGCAAATAACATATAACGACAAAAATCCTTAAATTTTAATTTAGAAATATATATCACAATTTTCCTTTCATTGAAAAATTCTTAAATAAGTAGATTTTTTTAAATAAACAACCATTTTATCAACAGTACGCTAGACTTGTGGTTTTAATTTTGCTTAATTTACACTTCTTTTCATACTTTTGCTTTTACTATTTTGTTTTTCATTTATAAATAAATGTTGTTAATTATCTGGATATTTGCAAATGAAACACTAGGTTGTGAATATTATTTTGCGTGTATTACTAATTGAAATCAAAGCAATAAAAAAACGCGTTTTTACTTTTTAAAATTTATAAGAGAAATCTCATGAAAAAAAAATCGTTTTAAGAATTTAAAGTATGATGCAATTTCGAATGACTCCCTCAATAGATTTCAAATGCAGAGGGTAAATTTTAATTTTTTTATTAGTTTGTAATTAATAGGACTTTATTAAAATGAGAGGTTGCTATTTTAAATCTAATCGAAAATTTTAAATGTAAGGCAGTAGTTTTTCTCATTTGACCTGGATAGAACTTATAATCATAATATATAATAATCTATATTAATATGAAAAAGTAATTATCATATTACCTCCCACTAATAAAATCTATCAAAAACTACCTATCTCTTCAATAGTTTATTTTCTTCAAACTTGGTTAAGATGGTATTTGTAAAATAATAGAAGTTTCCATAATAAATACATTTTCAGAAGTATTCACACAAGCTATGCATTCATCAAAGAAAATACAATATATTTTTGAAAATAGTATTTTATTAAAATCAAACATCGTAAGGTACAATATAAAATAATGATTTAACACAAACGAATTTTAGTTTGAATGGAGCATTTTTATACTAACATTTGATTGACGTAATTCTTATCTAATGAAGTGTTCCATTTAGAAACATCGCCTTTCAGAGGAGAATCACCACATGCAGTTTAAAACATGCTTCTGACAAAAACATATTTTCATAAATGCATGATTTAATTGAAACATGAAAATTCAAGTGAAATTAGCTTAAAAATTGAATTCTAGGTATCAAAAATACACCATAAATAGGCTAACAGAAGAGCATTATTTGAAATCTTTTAGAGAAATGTACTTCCTTTCACTGATTTAATAGGGAAGCATAATAATCACTATTTTATGACTTGACCTTAGACCTGAATCTACTTTATCTAGACAAAAGTTCAGGAAATTCTGCACGGAAAGAAGTTTCCTCTCTCTCTCTGTCTTTATGAACATTTTCGAAACGTCATAATTAATGTAATTTGACCATTAATAACATCAGTTTGGAAGGTACACTGTAAATATTCATATATTTGCATTAAATTTATGTAAAATAAATCAAATCATCTACATTTCCCTGAATAAGTACAGTATGTTATTTGTGGCAGTCTAATGCAATTTTGAGAAGTTACTCAGAGACATTTTTTAAAGTCAAAAATTACGACATCAATTCTTCAAATGTTAAGACAAGAATTCAAAGTATTAAAGACTATTCTGAATCACATCAGCCATTCTAAAATAAATGTGTTATGTATAAGATAGCTCCGGTCTTTCATCTGTAATAGCAAACATTTACCTCAGAAGATTGAAAGTAAATCAAAGAGTAACGATAAGCAATCCTATGCAACAGTGAGGATAGAATATTGCCTTTACTAGCCAGTATCTCCTGATTCATCTCTAATCGAATAAATATTCTCTAGATTGTTTTCATTGTATATAATTTCCAAAAGTTAGTAAATTAAAGTAAAATTTAGTAAATTAATGTAAAATAGAGTACATAAAGAGTGAAGATAATAAAAGAGAATTGTGTGGTTTGTGACAGAGTTTTTTAAATACTAATATTTTTATTGTTGCAAGTAACTGCAGTTATTGATGATTTATCATTAGGTACTTTGTTTCTGATTTCATTGTTTCTGTGGTTCTTAAAAACATATTCTAATAATTGTAACTGTTTTACTCTGCCTGATTAATGATAACATGATTCTGAGTCTAAAAGGATAATTTTCTCTAAAGAGATATGTTTTACAGAATTTTTGTAAAAACGCAGGGTCAAATTTTTACATATTGGAATGTGTGATTGCTATTTAGTATAATTTTCTTTTGGTAAATTGGTTAATAATATAGTTACCCTTATATCCACTGAAAAAAATAAAAAATTCGTCAAATGATTTGTATTATTTTTTAAAAAATTGAAATGATTAAGAAGATGAATTTTTCTAAGCAAAAATTTGTGTTCTAAAAATTTCTTTATGAAATTGAAAAGCAATGCTAATTACTTAACTTTAATAAATTTTACTGGCAGAACATTTTCAATTATTGCGCTTAAATGGCTAAAATTATTTTCCTTAATGGAATTAATTTCATTTAGCAAATAATAATTAATTTGAATATTTTTTCTGTATTTAATAATATTACTCTAGTGATAAATAAATCATGTCTTACAATCAGCATCCTTGAGTGTGTGTGTGTGTCCGAACTATGTTTGTAATTTGCCAAGAGATAAAATTTCATTCTCCATGTGTAATTTCTGAATTTTATTTTAGTTTGCACGGTGTTAATTTTTCAGCACTATCTACTAATTAATTTTCGTTTAATGATATTTTAGAAGGACCTTACTTCGTAATCTATAAATTTTACTTCATGTTTTTTTTATGAATTTTATTAAATGTAACATTTATTAATTTGCAAACAATATCAATATCACACTAACCATTTCAAAAGAAAATCTTATTAACAAATATTTCTGTGCTTTTCCTTAATTCATTTTTGTTTTTTTAATATTGAAGGAACAGTTTTAAATGAAAGTGGTCAAATGCAATACGTTAGCAGCGTTCCTATTTCATTCATCACAAAAGTTTCATATTTAAAATAAGTAGCAACTTTTGAAACTCTTTTTGGTAGATTTTTCTTATTTAAAAATTTTGTATTATTGTTATATTTACTGTGAAGTTCTAACATATTATGAAGCAAAATGAATTTAGAAATTTTTTCTTTCTTACTAAAACCAATGGTGTTAATTCTGTTTTCAAGTATTGCTCTATTACATCATGATAATCATAAAGTGCTTAATTAGTTTTACTACAAGTTTTGCAGTATGTTTAACAATCTTCGTAAAATTACATAAATGAAAAACAGCACGGAAAAAATAACAAAAAATATGATTAGAGTTGTTACTTAAAATATCGACGAGTGATGATTCACAATTCAATTATTTGGTATTTCTGATTCACATGGATTTACCCAAAATTAAAGAATGTGGCATAAAGCAATCAAAGGAAATAAAAGATGTGTAAATAAATAGAACAGGAATTTTTGGGGATAATTCTGTCTTCAAATAATTGTCTTTAAAAACAAATTCAATACAAATTAATCATATCAAAATTTCCTCGTTTTTAAATGTTAAAATATATGTCAGAATTAAAGTAATCTAGAATTTTAAAGTTTATGATTCTTCTTTGACAGAATTTTTAACTTTTTTGAACCCTATATTAGGCTCAGATCCACGATTTGAACAAGCCTAAAATATTTGTTCTAATTTTATTTGATATAAAATACAAATGTGTATAACTTGTAGTTTCACTTGTTGTAAAGCAAATAGGAACAGGCAGGCAGAAATACATTGTTCAAAATGCACAAATATGAATCTCAGCTCTTATACTAGTGTATTAAGCTTAGAGTTTTTTCTAATATATTCATTGTTTTCCCTAACACAATCCTTTCACTCATACTATAATCTAGCACAAACATACTAATTAAATTTTATTCACATCTATAACAAATTATTTGTGTTGGTTTTAGCTTCCTTTAACTACTCATATTTAAGAGTAAATTTACCCAACATTTAACCTGAAAATTGATAAAATGAAATAAATGTAATAGCTCTGATTTAGTAACAACGGTGGGTATGTTTATTTTTAAGTAGGCTATGGTTTTGTGAAAACTTATGTGATTTTCTCAATAAGCACTTAAATTTAAAAAAATTTTACTTCGTATCAAAAATTTTTTAAAACACGTTTTTATAAAGTTAAACCAAAAAGCATTGAACTTTTGATAAGCATATGCACGAGAATTATAACTTAATAGAATTTAATATTTATTTAAAAATTTTCAAAGTTTACTCAAACAAGTTAATTTAAATAAAGTAGTATAATTGTAAAAGTTTCTTTTTCTTTATACTAAATTCAATATCTTCCGCTTTTTAAGGTTCGCTATTGGTATTTTCACAAAGAATTAGAAACTAGATTTCCAGAAACAAAGTTCAGACCTTATTAAAATAACAGATATTTTCATGCCAAAATTTAGTTTACTCCACTTCTTAAAAAATATAATTAAAAATGCAGGTATGTGAACGGTTCTTAAATTTTATTAAAATCTAAGCTTTATTTGTTTTATTTTCGATTAATTAAAAAAAATTATGTAAGCATATTTACTACATTACACTCAGAAACGAAACTGTTCTCATCAAAGCACATGCCTTTAGGTACTAAGAGCTAAAGGAAAAAGTGAATACTTTTACCATTTGGAAATATTTTTAAGCCGAATTAAAGAATTGGAAGCAAACGTTTTTCGGTAAAAAAAATTTTCTTCTACGAATAAATTTAATTTAGAACTTGATGGTTGTAAAAGCTGTTAAAAATTTCACTTATCAACTAATCGAAGCTTGACTTAATCGAGAATTATTACTTTTTGTTTTATAGATTTGATAGGGTTAGGGCGTAGAAGATTCAGTTGATAAATATATAAACCACAAATGATTAAAATTATACCAGAAATTTTACTACAAAAGATGGATGTAACTAAAATTGTATAATCGGTTCTTAATTTTATGCTATTTACAATGAGAAGTTAATTTAATTATTTTATGATGGTACAACACAAATGATTATAACGTAATAATGGAACTATTTCCAGTGTTATTGTCATGTTTATGCTTTTATCGCTTAACTAACTTTCATCTGTATTAGAGACGACTAATTTAACCCATTTCGTGAAACAAATTCAATTATCAGATTACCATCTGAGTCTTGTTCCTATACATTCTTCAAAATAGTGTTTAACAATAATAGTATCTTCTGCGTTCCTTTTAAATTGATTTAATCTCAAACGGGAAAATATAATTATATTTTCATGTTATTTTTATAATAAATACAAAGAAATACAGAAAACACTAGTCATTCTTACATTCTTTTGTTATACGTATGTCAGATTTACTTTTAATATAAAATATCAGTCCTAAATGGTCTCTTGTGCTTAAATATGTGGAGAAAAGTTTACAACTGTAACAATAAATATACAATTAATGCAAGTATATAATAAATGAGCAATATTTATATATATATACGTAAATTATTATTATTCAAATAATTCCTAGAGCTTTCAATGAAATAAATGAATGTATTTTGACTTCATTTTATCCAATAAATGTTTCAAATCAGGGAGTCAGCATTTATATGTTGATCTTAAATCTCTCTCTCTCTCTCTCTTTCTCATTTTGGTGAACATTACTATTAAATTTGGAAAGTAGTTTATAATATGAACTCAATAAATGGGAAAAACAACAACTGAAAAGTAAATTTAATTTCAAAATCTTTAATAAAACAAAAGTAATTAAAACATTAAATCAAACCACATCTTAAAAATAATTTAAAATAAAGATAAAGTATAGCCAAATGTAAGTTATTTTAATCGATATTTTTTCATTCCTTCTTAAAATTCTGTGTAAATATTATTATTAAAATACTGAAATCTTTATAAGTAAATAATTAACTTGGAAGACAACATCTGACCCGTTTGCTGCTTTTTGGCCTTAACTAATTATTCATTTGTTTCTTAGAGATCCAGTCAATCAGTTGGTATAACAGTTTTAAAGAGTACTGAGTCCCCGTCCCTATTTTTTGACCGGAAGCCAATTGGAGCGAAACTACAGCTTTCACAGTCCAGATAAAAAGGAAATTTTGAAAAGGGTCGAATTTCCTGTCTCCTGCTTGAATGATCGTTAAGTGAGAGGATGGGTGGGGTACTAACAGTGACTACGCTTCTGGGACCGCAGAGGACAAAAATATTTCGTCCAGGAAGAATTCTAGACTTATTCATAAATAATGGAATTCTTATTAAGACATTTATAAAGCTTTCGAATGGGTAATCATGAGATTTGGAGAAGCCGAAAAGAAATAAACATTTTTTGAACCTCCTCGTATGCGAGAGATTAAACTATCATGTAAAAACAGCTTAAAGATTTGCGACAGCAGAGTTAAATTAAACTGTCAAGTTCATAATTGGTTAAAAAGTATTCGGCAGTAAATATTGTATAGAATATAAATTTTCAGAGGAGAAAATATTAAATGCAGTTATGGAAACAAAATATCAATATTTAACATCTGTGTTTTATATTAGAAAACTTTCACTGAAGAATTAAAATTTAAGTTTATAAGAGAAATAAAAACTTTGAAATAAAAAATTTCATAATCATTCCCCAAATACAGATAACACATATGATATTCGTGTTTTAATAATTGTTGTTATATAATAATAATTGTTATCAGACTAAAAAAATGCAAAATTATTTTTTATAACTAACTAATTTCTCATAAGGAAGAAATAATTTCATTCAAAAGAAGCATAAGTTACAAAGGAATTCTTTGCCAGGTATAATTTAATTTTTTAAAAACTTTCTTGTAAAAAAATTATGTTCGAATTTTTGTAATACCATTAATAAAAAATTAAAATGTAATATTCAATAAATCTATTTTTGCAAAAGTCAAAATTTTATGAGAATAAAAACAAAATTAAAAAGAATCTTTATTTGTGGTATTGTGCATAAATATGTTAACCTTTTATTTCTCAAGAAGTTAGTCGATTAAATTAATGAAAATTATAATTTTATTTACAAATAAAATCGATCTGAAGATCAGAGTATTTTTTAACAAATTTCGTTACTTTGCTCTACTAATCATTAAAATTACTACAATAGGAAGGAAAGCAAATAGCATAATGATATACTGAGATTAAAAATTATAATAAAGTGAACAGGTCATAAAATATTCAATAAATTTGAAGGAATAAATCCTAAGAAATCAGTGCCCTGTGATTCTAACTTGGGAAGCAGAAATTGAAGTATCTGGACTGGATATGAAGATTAATACAGATTGATTGGTAAGTAAGGGCATTAGCAGTAAACGTAGCTTCAATTCTATACCAAAATTTGACCATAAGTAACTGATGAGTGTTGTCTTGCTAGTTTCTCGGCAATCATTGGCCCAGTATTTTAACTGCATAAAATGACATTCATTACAAGAATGTAAATTTAAACTTTTTTAAATTCTTTCATTAATTTTGTTTGATATAAGCACGCATATATAGCGGTGCAGGCGAGTTCCGGACTATAACTTAAAGTTAATGAGTTTAGAATGTTAGGTAGTGACATGAGTACACAAAGAAAAATAACAGTAGCACACACTTGTAATACTCTAAATACACAAATGAAGTGGACCGAGATTTCAGTTGGTAGAAAATCCAAAGGATCTGTATGTCAAGGTTATACTGAAACATGTTGTGCATTAAATCAGGACAGAACAAAAAGGACAGTATATTGCAATATATGACCAAAACAACGATCTCCAATACATCACTGTTTAACACGCTTATATTAAAAAAGACTGCAAAGTGAACAAGAGAGATTGAAAAAGTATTTTTGTTTATATTACAGTTTTAATATTAGCCAAATAGCCAAAGTCATGGTCACCATGGTGATAATTTAAAGTGCTGCTAATATTGCAGACTGTTCGCATAGACACTTTTCTAGTGAGAAAAATTATTCCCTGGGATAAGTTCTTGACAAGGAGTGTAACTCATTAAAATAATCCAGATAACATGTCTGCGATTATAGCTATCTTTAAAGGAATCGATGTGACTCTACGCAGCATTTAGTTTGGCCATCATGAAATCAACAATATCCTACTAACTGTCGTAAGATCTTGACCACTGTAAACAGCAATACTGAGATAGAATACACCAAAATGACTGAAGACTGCATCGCTATAGAAATTAGACACAAGATGATACATATTTGGACTTCTCATATGATAGATGACAATTTTCTTAACCAAAGTAAAATTCAAATGCAATAATCTCTAAGAGAAATTTTCTATAAAATCTCTCTTTTGTTTTGCTACCAACGACTGCTGCTCATAAATGCTTTGAAAAGCTAAAATTTAAGTATACAGGTTGTTCTATGCATCATGCATATTTTGCACTATTTTTGCTTGCATACTTCCTTGCAGTACCTTCAGTGATCAGCAATGTATAGGATTCTGATAGACTTTCAATACCTAGATCAAGAGAATAAAATTAAATTTTTTAGATATTATTTTACCATTCCTTTGTTTAAATACATGTAAATGACTTTTAAAAAGTAGAACAAACTAGATAATCTTTTAGGTGATAGATCATATATCAAAATTATTTTCATCAAGATATACAATGTCTAATAAAATGCTTATGGGCTAGCGAGTTTGAAAAATCCAGCTCTGAAAACAGGAATAACACTATTTTAAAGAAATTTCAAGAGACTAGGCTTAGAATTCGACCATAACCCTGCTATGCATTAAGCAAAGTAAATGCAAATTCTCCTAAATCCACATGTATTATTGGCAATAAATGTTCCTTTCTTAAGCAATTATTGTAAATCTGTATCATGAAACTTGCTTCCATATTGTTCCAATTCCTTCTCATCGTTTCATTCATTTTAGCTGCACGAAGTTAACAATATTAATGGACATAACATTACAATGAAATGTGGGAAGACAATTGTCAGTTATGAAGCCTACTGCCATTGCATAAATTTTGTGTCACTTAAAAATATCCCGCATTAAATCTAGATTTTCAGTTTCAAGTAAAACTGCTTAGTATAAGGATAAGCTTCGATAGAACATAGGATTAAACCATTATTTAAATTTTGATTTAACATACTTCTCTAGCGTTCACAAGCACATGCATGAATATCTGTATAGTTTATTTTAAAAAGGAATCAATAATTACATTTTTAATTTAAACCATTATCACTAAGCTATATTTCTTATCTTGTTTTGTAAAATTTTCTAATTCACCTATTTTGTATTATTTGTGATCCAATTTTGTCATTACAACTCCCGTGATTTCCATTTTTTAACAATAATTGTGTTTTTCAATGGACTCTAAATTTTGATTTTAAGCAATCAGACCATAATGGTATGTTTCTTAGTTATTATTTTACAATATCAATACTATTTTATACCTCTATTTTCAAATGTATAATCAAAATAATTGAAATAGACCTCACTGCAAATGATGGTGATTGATTAAATCATAAGATGATCAATAAAATCATGATCAAAATTATCATGAGAAAAAATATTTGACTACCAAAAACATTTTTTGCAGACACTCTGTGCTAAACAGCTGTTGTAAAAATGTTGGGATTTCTGGTTTAGTGTTTAAGGTATAAGATATCAACTTCTTAGAATCAACCTTCGCAATAGTTTTGACACATGTGTCTATTAAAATATTTCGTCCTCCCAATAATGTTTTGTGATAAAAAAATAAGCTTAGTAAAAAGTTTTAATAAGAGTTTTGGCATCAAAAAGCCATATTATACGATAATGTTCCAATAATCTCGTGAAAATATACATTATTTTTTTTTTGTTACCTTAGATACCCTTTTAATATTAAAAACTTTTAACTAACAAACATGCAATTATTTCCCATTTTATTGTGATCTGTAATAGCCACGAGTCATTACCTGCGGTAAGAATAATTTATTTTGTTAGGAAATTCGTCTTTAATCAGGAAAGAGACGAAAGACAGATTTGTGGAACTAGATAATATATTTAATTCTCCATCAAAACATTACGTTTTCTTTCCTCCTGAAGAAAACATACGATTTTTACTTTAAGAATTACTGTAAGAATTAACTTTTGCATTGTTTTCTTAAGAAAGACTGTCGAGTCATTTTCATGTAAATTTTATATTTTCTTTTCTGTGGTATTATTTTTTTTTAAATTTCTCATGATTACTTAAAAATACGTATCAATTTCGTTTAAATTAAAGGCACTTGTAACTGAAAAAAAGTCGTTTAATATTTTCTTTCCTTTTCGAAAAACAATATTTTCCTTTTCAGTCTATTTTGCCATGAATTTTTTCACTTTTTATATTTTTATTATTTGACTACAATAAGAAAGCAATAAATGCATTTTGGAACAACTAAGTTATGCAAAAGGAGTAGTAAATTTATTCAGTTATTTTACCAATTGCAAAAGAAAAATAATTTTTTTAATAAAACAATAAAATAAAAATAGAATTTTATTCGTCATTTTACGTTCTGTGAGCTTATCACTGTAATGAATATATTTTATGTAATTCATTATCTTCTTACTGAAGAACATCCATTTACAATCGGCGTGAAAAGGGTTTATTTGTTCTCCGCATTTTTAAGAGCTTTAACATTACAATCATCAGTTAATAGTTTTTTAAAGACAGCGAATGATATACATCTGAAATACCAGTAGTTTATTTAGTGAGAATATGGATGGTTTGTGTTCTTATTCATTGAAAAAAAATATATTAATAAAATTTTACTTTTACAATTTAAAAAACTTTAGAATCATTTTGTCAAAGCCCTATTCAAATGCTTGCATCGAAGGCAATTTTTGTCCAAAGTATGTAAAGAAGTATGTTATTTCTCTAAATATAGCCTTTACAAAATTATAGCTGCATTTTGAATAAAAGAGAATATATACGTGACTAAGTATAGAAATTAGCAAAATATCAATCTAAGTCACAAACAAATAGTGAATATTGCATTTGAATGTGGACGGATAAAAAGACCTATAGTCAGAGTGATTATTGTTCTGACTCAAATTCACCAGGATTCGAGCAAATAATAGTTAAAAACAGTTTTCTCTAGCTATGGGTACAGTTGGTATTCCAAACACATTTTCCTGCCATGAAGGTAAAATGGTGCTTACACTCAACCTCAAATATGACGATTATTCTAGCCAATATACGTACAAAATAATATAATCGAATGAGCTCTCATCCCGATTTTCCTCTCACATGGACGAATTTACGTATGGAAAAAAAGCCCACAATACGTATAATTTGGACTGGCATCTATCAATGATCAAATATGAAGTTGGTTATTTGATAATATGAGAAATCATTTTGAAGTTCTTTGCTGTTCTATTAGTCCTCCTACAAGGAAAAGCTCATTCATAATATAGTGAAAAAAATAATTGAAAGATTTACTTCAAGAAAATGATAATTTATAGAATTTGATTGTCAAATTTTGGTTTGAGAGTTTGACTACCTTATAGTATCATATCTCCAGATGTCCCTCTCACTAGATTTTCCTTACATTCTCAATCTAAGACCCATATTCTTACAATACTGATCCCGGAATTGTGCACAGGCTTTGTAAGCAAGTGCTAGAAATGACACCAATACATCATAATATACAATTGAAATAGTAGTAGAACCTAGAGTTTAAGTAAGTCCTGTAAGTTCCTGCATATTTTGAGCGAAAAATTTCTTATCTCAGAATTCATATAAATGACATGTAAATAATATTAAATTCAATTTATTCCACATCATGATCGTAGACTGGCAATGACGCACAATAAGCCCTAAATTTTATTTACAATTCATAGAGAAATGAACCCCACATTCCAGATTTAAACTTTTGTAATTTACACTTTCCAATTATATATATATATATATATATATATATATATATATATATATATATATATATATATATATATATATATATATATATATATATATATATAATTATATTAAATGATTTTTGAACATTAAATATTGGTATATGATTCAAATATAAGTCAAAATATTAAACAAAATGTTTAATTCTTTCAAATGGCATAATTATTCATAAAGTCTTATATATTATCAGTTTTTAAATTAAATCACGTAAAATTGTAATATGAGGAGTTATTATAACATTGAGAGATAATAGTAAAGCTTATAATCTTGACAGTCTAACTGTTACTTACATATTAAATGCGTTAATTATTTTTAAATTTCGTAATTTTTATATTTCTTTTTTAAATGCTCAAAGGCTATTTAAAAATTATTTAATTTATAATTATCATAATAATTTAACGTTAATATGGTGATAATGATATTTTTCGTTGATATTTAAAATCTTGTTGTTAATAGTTTGGAAAATAAAATTTCTTACTCTGAAATGGAATAAAATATTGACTATTATTTGACAGTTTGAACTATTAAATTATTTAAAAATTTGGAAAAAATGATTAATTTCAATAATTTTAACTAATTTGGAGACTAACTTTAAATAAAAAGGTACAGTCTATATCAATTTCAGATATTGGAATAACTTAAAATACTTTAAGCTGAATTGATAAAATAATAATGAAAGAATGATTTCAATGATGAGCTTCATATAACAATTACTGAAATCACAGATGTGGAATTAAGTAAGTAAATAATTTCATTTTAAATACTTCTCATATGAAAGTTACTTAAGAAATGGGGGATTGTTTGGTAGTTGGCTCTGCAAAACCGCTGGTATCTACTAAGAAAAGAAAGAAACGGATAACATATTTGTCATTATTCAATTAAGTAACAACAAAAAAGCGATAATGTAAAATAGTTTTCAATAAAGAAAGTAGATATGGCTATTTTTTTTATCAGAAGTAGATTAGATATAAATGTTATTTAATAAATGAAGAAGGAATGCACACAATGTTTTGTTCATATCATAAAAAATGATAGAACAGACCATGTTGAGCATAGAGCAAATAAAGGGTATAACAGTTAGATTTGTGTAACAGTATGTAGCAGAGAAATCTTTAACACAATATGCTGTAAAAATATTGTATACAAATCTGGAGTTTAATCATAATAATAACAGAAAACACATTTGAATGCTTTTCAGCATTTAAAATGTCTGAAACATTAATGAAAAAGCAGATTTTTTAAAATATCTCGCAAAAAAAGCTAGCGTTGCAAGATATCTAAGTTAAAATGGATTCTACACGCAAAGATGAGGTATAGAAAAATAGCTATATAAAGCTATCAAGATGTTTAGTTACAAACATTTTGATGATTTCTATAAGTTATAAAATCATCCAGATGTTCAATTACACACACAAACATCTTGATTTTTATCAGTTATGAAATGGTAGTTGCTTTGTTTTAAATTTAGATATCTAAAATATTAATACTTAAAAGACAGAAAAGCTAAGTGATTCCATTCTTAAGAAATTTGAAACAGCATTTTCTGCAAAATGTTTTTCTCTAAAAATGTTCAAAATAAAACATATTTTCATACTAAAATATTATATAATAATAGTTTAAATTATAATTTATTACATAGAATAATATATAACACATATGTTTTAAAGAAACCTTTGAGTGAAAAGACTAACGTTTTAAACGAATTTTTCTGTTTTACGTTCTTATAGTTCAGTTGAACACATATTTGAAGTTTTAATGAAAATAATAGGTGATTTCTTTTTAATGTTATTATAAAATTTGGTATAAAAAGTTAACGACACTCTTAATTGGTCTAAGTTTTGCTTTTTTTGAAGTGATATACACATAAATCTTTCTCCAAATATTTTTTACTGTAGTTTAAAATTATTTGCCAAAAACACATCTTTAAACTTGTCAAAACTGGTGATATCAAGCAAGTAAAATAAAATCTTTAAGATGATATGAAAGGTCAAAATTTTTTATTCACATAACTTTGTTTTTAATTACATATTTTATTATTAAAACTGTAGCGGCGAAATGCAAAACTTGTTCTGAATAAAAACAACCATTTGTACGATACAAATTAGTTCTAAATATTAATTAAATTGTGAGAATAAGATCACTTTGCAAACAATTTAAGGAATAACGTCAGAAAAACTAATTAAATCTAATTCAACAGCAAATAGAGAATGGCGAACCAACAAAATTAATGAAAACTGAGTTAAAGAGAAATGTGGATGGAAAAAAATGGCTTTATCTAGAGAGGAACTACTTATGCGTAATTTTGATTGCAGGACAGAAAATAAAGACAGACAAATCCCATACACAAATAAAACACTTGGAGTAATAGAAAACTACTTTAAGCCATTCTCAAAATGTGAATGCAATTATTAAAAAAACTACTACATTTTGTAGCTAATTTAAATATTATTTTTATTAAAATTTTTATAGAAAAATTTAATGATGAGCATTTTTTTTAGCGAAATTTGAAAGAAAATTAAATTGAAAGAAACTTTTATTAAAAGAAAAGAGTTGTTCCTAAAGATATAAAAATTGTGAAATTAATTTATATAATAAAAGCATTTCATTATAATTTATTTTTGTGAAAATGTATAATAATTCTATGCTGTCAGTGTTATTTTGTATCATTAAAAGTGTGTGGTTAAATTATTCCATTTGAAAATGACACTATAGCAAAAATATTTCCCATGGAAGGAAAGAAAATTTACAACCCACAATATTTATTTAACCCCTAATTAATAAACATGTCATATAGCAGTAACTACATAATGCAGTTTTAAATGTAGATGACAAATATTCAAGTTCTGGTCACTGCTGAGGTTATTATTTCAATTATGCTTATGTGGTACAGTATGCAATTTATTGTAATCTAAATTCTTTTCAGTGAATCTTCAAAGCAAAAATCTAGTTATTAACTGAATGGTTAATATTTTGACTCTTAACAATTATTGAATTGACATTCTACCATATTGATATTTGTTGTAGTTTGGAATTTAATTAAAACAATAAGTCTAGATCGACTTAACGAAGGTGTGCAATAAATGAACACACAACGACAAAGAAATCAAAAACCACTATAAGTTTACAGCTCAAGGTTCCATAGTAATTTCAGAATCTGAAGTGATACAATTATAAGGATTATCAGAAAATATCTCATTTCAGGACAAAATGCATAAGAAAATGGGACATCAAACATTTTAATTGAACAGTTTTGGGTGAAAATGAACGTATATCTTTATGTTTGTTTCAGTATGTCTCTAGAACTCCTAGAATAGTTTCTACAAAAACTCGCTACACTTGAGCATACAATCAAGAAAAAATTAATAAAAACCTTCTAACTCCACATGGAAAATTATGGGAAAATAAATATAATAAATATTCTAAAAGAATTGAAATGAGTTTCCTATTTATAGTGTTTTCTGGCACTCTGAATTACTAAATAATTTCATTCCAATGCTTTCAAGGACAAAGTTCATTTCTAATTGATATAAAAGGTGCAAATTCGAAGGAAATGTTCTAAGTGAGCAAGATTAATGTCAAATCCATAGTTTTCGGGTATCTGTAAACAAGAATGATGGCTTTCTTGATAGCACTTAAGCTTAAGTTTAGTCGAAGGGAACCCTGCAGAATATAACGCGCGCGACCCCATGGTTTGATGGAAAATACTTAAATTAAAAATAATTGGAAATGATGGTCATCAATATCGTATCCTTCGTTTTCGGGGCTATTGAGATTAATAGTAGAACTGTGGATGATGAATTAACACACGTTCATTCTTTTTTAGTATATAGGAGGGTGAAAGACAAAATATCTAGAATTACCAGCCAGCATTGTATCCAGATTTCTGTGTTAAATTGTTGTTTATGATTGATCTATGTTTTCACCTTACTTGTCTTTTAAAATGCCAGTATAGATAAAATTGTGGGCATTGTTTTTTTAAATTATAAATTTTTATTTATCTTATTGTCTGTAAATAAGTGGTTGTAATAAATAAATAATTACCGAGAGAAATCCGTTTAGTTCACAAATATAAAACAAAAATATTAGAAATGCTAACATTTAGTGAAAAACAAATATATTTTAAATCTACTCTCATAACTAATGATAATAATAGTTAGAAAACAGCGATCTCACAAAAGCTATGAGTCTATGATGATAAAATATTAACTGAAAAATTAAGAAAAAAGTGTGTTTCATTTATTTTACCACACATATATATATTGTATTTAGTTTTAGATCACTTTGGATCAACACGAGTCAAAAATCTAAGGATTATTTAAGGTTTACAACAGAAATATTTAAAGGAATTAATTTTATTAGTTGTATAATAAATTTTATTATTTGTAAATCTCATTTCTTTTGGAATATCATTGAAAATGCTGTATTTATGAAAAAATGGTTCTTCAGATACTTATGATATTCTCATAAATCATATAAAGAAAATAACTTCAAACTAGGGTAGAGAATATCATTTTCTTGTCTCCTCCAGCAGGAAAAATTCGAATTCTGGTACAGTCAGGATATTGATTAGGTTCCTCATTTCTTCAAGTATATCTGATATTTTTCAAATCATTTATTGTTGACACAAAATATATTTCTGATATTTTTTTTTGTCTTCTTGACTATCACAAACAGCCCATTCCACAGTTTTGTTTATACCTAAAATATAAAATTCTACAAAAATATTTTTAGCGAAATTAGACTCAAAACTTCTTTAAATCATTGCTGAGATTTTTTAATTAAATAAGAATAGCGTTAACTCAATTAAAAAAAACAGCTCTTAATTCCTTAAAATAAGCCTTTTTTTTAATGGATCATGTTTTGTAAATGTAAAAATAGTAAAAGCAATGTTACCTACAAAATAAATGATTTCCTTTCTCGGTAATCAGTAGAAATATTCCAATGAAATTTCAATTTCACTAGCGATACTTCATTTATTAGTATTGCTATTTTGACAAAGAAGCGCTGATATATTCTACAACTTATCGTCGGACAGCTAAGTTCTCCATTTTTATTAGTTTGAATGGTCTGGTTTACAAAATTTGATGGGTCTATTATAACTTTAAGCTAGATTCTGCACTTTACTAGGAATAACTGGAAAATGCAAGAAAATTGTAAGACTTTCACATTAGATCACATATGTTGAAAAACTAGAAGAGAGTGATCGCCGCATTTTAGACTATTCATCTAAATTATAGTTACATTTTATGCTTCAATAAAGAACATGACAGTATTTTTTTTTAATAATGCTTTCATAATTGTTAGTTATAGCTCAAAATATATAACACAGCTGAAAACAACCAAAACCTTGAAATATATAGATGTGAAAATAATCTATTTTTTAAGCTCAAACCACAATAGTTAGTGTAGAGCGGTGAAATAATAAATACAAATATGTTAAATTTAATCTCACATCCATTTAAAAATGATTCATTATAAAAACATTGATTTGAAAGTTATTAAAATTACATGAATATGCTTTTGTGCTCAATAAATGAATAAAGTTTAAGTTGATTTTGCCCAGCCAAAATATCAATTTAATTATTTACATCAATTTTGTTTTAATGAAATCATGAGCTACAATTATATATTTTTCAATTGGGGTTTATTAATCCTTAATTACGTCTTGTGATGCATTAACGTTTTAATATTTTGGGTACATAGTCGATAACCACATATTTAACTATGCGTTTTATAAACTACTATCCTTTCTTGGCTTATTGTATTCTCAACTATATATATATATATATATTCTCAATTATATCTCAACTATATTTTGAATATTTTCTATGGAAGTCTAATCTCTCTCTACCATAATATATTTTAATATCTTCTAGCTGTTGAAAAATGCTCTGAAATGAGCATTGAATAGGGATATTGCATACATTCACAATGCTTCATTGTGTCTAAAGCTTCTTCATATGATATTTAAAATAACGCAGGTGATGATTGCCTGTTGAGAGGACAAATTTTGAAACGTCTGATGAAAAATATCTCAATTGAAAAATGTTTTGTCAACAATTTTCCAGTTTTGAATTTCTTTTTACAAATATTATATTACCTGTATGAAAATAATAGCACTGAATGCCTTTGTAAGGAAGTTTTCAAAATTAAGATGAATTACATTCCATAACGAAATTTTTAATAAAAGAAATTTTAATAAAGATTCAAAACTGCTGTCATACTTGGAATAATATTAAAAACATTCACCACACGAGTCGCTGTCTCAGTATAATGATTTTGCCAGAAAACTCCCTCTATTGAATTTTTTTTAACTTCTTAAGAAAATTTGCAGTTTATACAGAATCATTTTGATCATACATCCTCATTTCTGGACCAGTTCTATTGACGATCATGGATCTAAAATATAACAATGACTTATTTCTGAAGGTTAATCTAATCAGAAAATCACATTAGAAGACATTGACGAAGCAAGAATATGTGTACCTTGCAATTTTCTGAAAATTTTGAAAACGTGAAATATTTTATGAAAATTTAAGTCAAGGAATAGGTTAACCAATGTAAAATAAAAGAACATTTTTATATACAATAAAGGTCAACACTTCCTTATAATGAATTCTGTAAATTGTGGAATCAATTCTGAGTTTAAGTATTTATTTTTTTGCATAAGGACTAATATTATTTTTAATAAAGGTTTAAAATAATATTATTATTCTCTTCATTTCTATTGTTTTTATTTTTAATTGAATATGTATAGTTGAATATCGTTGAAGCTATATATATATATATATATATATAATAACAGCGTGTACCAAGTGATTTCTTTATAGAAAAACGTTACTATATTGTATTTTTTGTGTTAGTATTTTAAATGGAATTAAAATATCTTCTGCAATTCTTTCTTTTAAATTTAAATTTCATCTTCTTTCAATCATTAAATTATGATTCAACTTGTGTCACTTTTCTAAACTGTGATATTAGACATCTATTTATATCAACTCAACAGCTGTAATATCAGAAAAAAAAATTCCATTCTCAATTGCTTGATACATGAATTTTCAAAAGTTATGCTGATTTAAAAAATAATCAATTTGCTGCAAAATTAGGACAAATTAAGAATAATGATATATTTCTATTTTTTAAATATAAAACCTCTTCCTCTTTATACTATCTACTTCAATCTATACAGCTTTTTATAATTTGATCGTCTTTAAAGTTCCCTTCTGCATCGAATTTTTTATTAATTTAAATTATTAATCATTACTTTTTTTTATTAATTAAGATACATCAGATAATTTAAAGCAAATATGTTTAGCTGAAAAATCTTCCTCGAATCACAAATTTTAGTTATACACTAACTGTAATATATAATGATAAATTAGCTTAGGGATATTTTGATAAAATTGACTTACCTTTTCTACTTGGTTTATATCAAACAAGTAAGGGGTGTATTAATTCAAAAATAAATGTTTCACTCATAAATTAAAATCCCAAAGAAATATAATGCATAGCATTTAATGTAAGAATACATAAACATGATAATATTATACCCACTGTTTCCGATTTTAATTTATATTAAAATAATATTTTTAAGTTTTGTTAAAACAGAACTTAAATTTCATTTGATGACCTTTTTGCATTTATTATTTTTATTGATAATTCATTTTGAAGTGTTCTAAGATTCAACAGCTATATGTATTTTTTAAAACTAAAATCATTACATTTTTAATGCGGTTTTAGAGAACCATATGAAAACGTATAATTTCCCTCTTAAGAAACATCTCTGTCCTCCGTTGTCAGAAGAAAAATGATTCAAATTCTAAAATGCTATTGGCATGCCATTGGCTATTTAACGGATTACGAGGTAAACGGGATTTTGAATCAAACTCTATAGTACCCCATAGGATTTATTTACAAGAGGCATTGAAATATAGTTTTTCAGGTATTATGATTGGACAACTGTATGAATGCGTTTTGCCTCAATTCCTCAAACTTTAGTTTCATTGCAACAATTGTCAGAGTCGATGGGTTTTGGTTTGTTTGTTGCTCAATGGTCATTTTTTGCACACGAGGGCTAATTAGACAGGGACCTACTGTTTGAAGTGGACTCCGAACCACTACAAACATCCAAACCCAAGGTGGGATTCGAACCCACGAACTGCTGAACCGAAGGCAATTGTCAGAGTCGAATAATCACAAATGAGGACGGTAAGTCATAAGCCACTCTTAAATGATTTGTAAAGAAACAAACTAGGTGTATCCTGTCTTATTACAAATCTTTATCGGTACGCTAGATTTTTGGTTAAAACCGTACTATCTGAGAAATATTTCTAAATCAGGTATATGTACGTCTCTCCTTCCATGAATGAATTTGGACCATCAACTTCCTTGACGTCTCAGTGTATTTCTCCTCAAGGACGATATATATCTATAACAGTTTTATCGCCTCGTAAAAAGAGAGACATAATTTTTCATTATGTCCTTTTAGTAGCACTATTTTATTCCTCCTCAGAATCGATATCATATCATGTGACATCATCAGTTTCTGTAAAAATCATCGATACATATTTTCAAGATCACCTTACGATGAATAAATTCTTCCATTAATTTCAAACGTGAATATTTTCCCGTAACAAACAACTTTTCTTATATATTTTATTTTTAAATCATATGAGTATGGACACCATTGTCTTAACTCTTTATCTATTGTATATTCTAATGCATTTCCTTTTCATTCTGAGTTTTCAAACGATCTACTTGAGTTGTGTGAGTTTTTGTGAAATCATTTAATTTAAAATGAGGTAAGAAATATTTTTCATTTCATTTTTAAATTTTATTTTGATTACACTTACTATTGGAAACTTGCAGAATAGATGTATTGGTTGCTGCGCTTGGGAATCTTGGTGTCCTCATTCTGATTATTATTATTGCTACTGGCATTTATTCTCGAGGTTTTTCATCACTGTTTTAAATTTTTTCTCAATGACATAGAAATTATTTATCAATAAAATTTCACTAAATTTTAAGCATTTTTAACTATCACAAACTTGTTAACAATTATTAGGAAACATTATTTATAAATAAAAAATTTAGTATTTCAAGAACTTTACAGTAATAGAAAATATTTCAGCTTTTATCAAAATAAACATGATTAAAATGTTATAAAATATCCTAGAAAATTAGTTTAGTCAATAAAATTAGAAGTAAAAGATATCTGCACTCTTGCACGAACTTGTATGCACCTTTGCAATATTTGAAACATTACATGCTTCCCATTTGTAACAACCAGAAAAAAATCTCTGAGCTTTATTGCCTGCTAGGTTTTTCATTTTATTTTGTTAAAAAAAACAGCCTTAAAAAGAATTAAATTATTATATCTCAGGTATATATGGGTAAATCATGCTTTTCGTCAAAATGGCTTAAGAAATCATTTATTGTTACGATTCCTCAGTCTAAACAAATCTTTACTTACTTCATGGCGAGGAGCTCCAGCCTGTTGAACCAATTTTTCCGAAATGAGAATTTACATATGAAACGAAAATTAATCGCAAAAATTTAAGATAATTAGGGTGAATTCAGTAGCTGTGTGTGTGTGTGTGAGTGTGTGTGTGTGTGTGATCAGAAATAGGAACACAACTTGCTGTTAGTGCATATGCCATTCCAAATAACATTTTAAAAGTGAAGAAGTTTTACTAACGATACGGGGTCATGAACAATGGTTTTCTATATTTTATAATTATACTGAACTAATTTTCATTGAGAAAAATATTTTTTGCATTGAACTGTAAATTTTCCTAAAAAATCTTTCGTATATCACAAAAATTTACATATTTTTCTATTTTTTAATTCCTGGAAAGCACTCTGTAGATGATGAAACTACAAACGTAAGTTTAGAAAAAATTATTTTAATTCTGAATATTATGTAAAAATATTATTACAAGTGAAAAATTATCATATTTTTTATAATCATATTCCATGCGACAAAAAATTTTCTAAATTACTTGGTTCAAGATCAGTAGTTTTAAGATAGAAATATCATGTAGAGCACATTATACAAGTTATGATAATGATAAAATGACTAACTCAAAAGAATGACGTCCATTAACAAGAATAAAATTTACTATTGGTGATAGTATAACAAACCATATTAAATTGTGGAAATCGCAAATATACTTCTGAACGGAATGATGTCGAATGTGACAAAACAGCCAATTACGCATAAGAAAACATTTTTATTTGACATGATTGTACCATAGACTTCGTAATTATGAAGTTAGGTAAATCCGTTTTAAACTTCCTCCTTATATTTTCAATTGTTTTATTTTGTACCACTCATATCATGTTGAAATCATTCAGTAACATAATAATACATTTGCAAATAATTTTTTTCTATAAATTAATTGTGTTTTATTCCTTTCTTACGGTGAAGTTGTCATTAATTACATCCAATTATTCGAGACTTATAGTAGTCAGATATTTTAATAAATTCATTATCTGTTTGTCCCCAGCTGGTCGTTGAAACCTTAGCACTTTGATTTTAAATTCAACACTTCTCAGTTTTGACTCTCTCCTCGACTGTCAATTTTGTCGTGTGATTCGGAATCTTTTTTTAAAACTTAACTTCATAGAGAGCTAGCCCTCATGCTGACCATAGTCAATTACCTTCATTAAAAGTGGACTCCTTAGCGACTACAAACTAATCTCCTGTAAAGGCAAAAATTTAAAGACTGATAATAACAATATGCAACTAACAATTAAAAATAGCTTAGTCTGTAGAAAAAATTCTTTTGTTCGTCTTTATGCAGCAACATGAAGTGATTTTTATTGGCTACATGCTTTCATAGAAACAGAAAAAATTGCAACTTCATGCAGAGTTTTTATTCTTTTTTATATTTATATTCATAAATCTTCATTTTAGTAGATATTTTACCTATTATTCTTTAAAAGTATCACATACATAAAAAAATTACTCATTTCAAACGTAAAAAAATCATCTTAAATGTATTTTTATTTTTGTTGTTACAGATATCATGGTAATTAATTTTGTAAAAGGTATAGAGTGCCTTTACTTTGTTCAGGAAATAATTTAAGTTATTTTAATTATTCGGTGACATTACTCAAAATGTAACTTTATTAAATTAATCTTATAATCAAAATATTGTTAATAAAATAGAAATAATATATTTTGTATCGTTTCTAATTATATATTTTACACGACTTTTAAGTAATTCAAAATTATAGACATGAAATTACTCAAAGAAATTCATGTTATTCTTACTTTTAAAAATTTAATAATGAAATAGGATATTGAAAAGTAAAAATGTCAAGATGAAAATAATATTTATTTTTCTTGAGGTAACTAAATTATTTTAATTGTTTTCATAAACATTTTCGTAATGTTACATGTTTATTATTTATTTATCCATAATTATTTGCCTGGAGTATGCTTTCATGATTTAAAGGGAATTCGATCAGATGATATTTTCATTTAAAAGCTAAATCAAAAAATGTAATCTTTATTCCGCCAGTTAAATATAATCATATAAACTCAATGTACTTTTTAATATCACATTTTTTAAACTTCGCCTTAACTTATCTAATCTAGCTCGTTACAGTTCAAAGTTTACCATAAAAATTGCCGTCAGATATTTTCCTGTAATTTTATTTTTCAGATACCTTTTATGTGTAAGTCAACTTCATCTTGAAAGTGAAATATTTAGCATTAAATATTTTAAAAGTTAGTATAATAATGGTCATTTATATGAACATTTTTAAACACTTAGTTTGAACTATTGTTAATGGGTAAGTGAAGTGAACCTGTTTGTGGGCATACTAAATATGTTCTTTGCAATAAACATGATAAAATCATTAATTATTTGAAAAATTTGCATTTTTAGACAAGATAATGTGGGTAAAGAAATCTCTAAAACAATATTTTTTAAATAATCACAAATGCTGTACATTCTTTTAGTACAATAGTTTTAAATATTGTTTTTGTGTAATGAGGCAATTGCCAAATGAAATTAGCTTAAAAAATGAAGCAGTTTAAGAATTAAATTAAGTTAACAAAATAGTTAATTTATTCTTGAGATCTTGGAGTAATTGACTTTGTTCTTCTATATATAATTTTCTTACTACTTTAAAAATTGTATTCTTTCTTGGGAATTAAATAATTCCCCTTGTTTTTGAAATTTTAGTGATTTAAGTGTAAGCTCATGTTCAGTAATATGTACAACTTTGATAATGTATACAACTATTTGATCAAAATTAAATTTGTAATTTTATATAATGTGTAATTAGAAAATATATTTTTTAAATTTAGGTATTAATCAATTAAGGATAATATCCAATGTAATTTTCATTGAATAGTTAAATAATACTCGTATAAGCGTGAAACTTCTATTCTATCCAAACTTTATTTTCTAATTAGTGCTTATTACAAAAGGCATGGTTTAATTTTATATTAAAATATTTCAATGGCTTAAATAATTTTAAAGAGCGTGAACTTGCGATATATTTTTTAAAATAATGTTGCATTCATTTTATATTTATTACAAAACTGTTATAAATTCCCTGGCTGCGCATTTATTGTCTCAATCATAGAATAGTAAAAAGTTAGTTATTTCACCATCAATACGTTGTATACACACTATTATTAAGTTGTGTTTTTATATGAACAGTTAGATTTCTCCCCCCAATTTCCTTGATGAATGATTTTTTTTTTTTTTAGTTTGCCAATAAAAGAGAGAGAAAATTAAATAGTAAATTTTAAATATAAAAGTAAGGGAATACCAATTTTCCATATTCAAGTGTTTTTTTTTTTTTAACAAGTGGTAAAGATTTCAAATAAATGTTATCAATTCTTCCCAGCAATAATTTTAATTCCATTCAAATTTTTTTTAAATAAAATAACTTTAAATAATTTCTGGTAAATATTCCGCTGATTTGGTGTTTCAAGGAAACAGTAATTAAGAACGATAAGTTACCAATAGAAATTGATTAAATTTAAGTTATCATTTTAAAATGTAAATAGTACAAAATATTTGGAAATTATTTTTTGGTAAATAAATATCAAATTAAAATATCACAAATAAATACCATTTAAATTAGATGTTATTCATGCATTTGAATTTATTTTCAAGCGTAACACATTTCATGTAAAAAAAACACTACTTCTCTAGAATTACAATTGAGCAAAATAAGCTTTATAATACCATTTTTGCTTAATAGATTAGCTATTTTCCCTCTTTTTGATTTGATTTAATTTTGTGAGATTTACTGGTGCAAGGTCCAATATTGGACATTTTTGTACCGTACAATATTTAAAACTAAAAGTAAAAATGCGTTTAAAGACTAGTTAAATGTATAAGATGGAATATAATAAAAATTCAAGAAAAGCTTATTTAAAAGATTAAGATGGATAAAAATCTTAAAAATAGAATTCAAGAAACTTATTGCACGTAAAAATGCAAACAAATTTTCATATGATTAAACCCAATCAAGTCCTCTTTTTGAAATATGATGTATGAAATTATGCAAAGTAAAGCCTGCTCAAGTTAGGTATTTCCATTACGTTTCCAGTTGCCTATTCTGACAACTGAAACCACTAAATGTAGCTAACCACCTCGTAATTTGGATTTTTATCCAAGTGACGAGGTTAACACTTGAGCAGGCTCACTTTTTTTCATGCCACAGAAGTTTAGAGATATTGGACACAATATAACTTTTCACATGTATAAGCTCTTTCAGCAAGAGGGTGTTTGGCTGGGTCAAATATTGAACTGCTATCTCTTGGCACCAAGAATGACACCTATTACCATAGACTACTTTAAATTCCAAAAAATTGGTAAATAGTGTACGTTTATTTAAATTGCATATCTATAATATAATTCTAGATTTGTTTGCTTTTTTTGTGTTTCCTTCAAAGTTTCAATCGAGAAAAGCAGTTAAACACATCCAAGAAACTTGTAATTTTGAAACTTGTTCAAATAACATTGTGAACAATCAAGTTAGCTTGCTATTTTTCCCCCACCACACTATGAAAAAAATTCGACCCCCTCAAAGCTTTAAACATGTACGAGATAGTCTTTAATTAAGTTGGATAAAGAAATCTCTATTTTCTGGTCACGAAAAGGACACTTTTATCTAAAAGCCTATTGCGACACCTCTAGAGTTAAGGAGGGACAAATATAAGCAATAAATTATGTTTTAATCTTTATAAGTACAAACAAAAGTATGAGGTGAAACAAAGGACATGCTTTTGCTTCTAGTCATAAAGATTAAAATGTAATAGCAAATTCATTTTAATCAATTTTACAAACTAAAAGATATTGCAACAAAAAGTGAGTAATTTTCTCAAAAGTATAACAAGTTTAACTTACTTACATTTTCATCAAAATCAAACTATAATGGCAATAATTTAATCCTGAAGAATAACTGATATACATTTAATGTTTATTTAGCTTAGCTTCTCAAAATTATAATCTTACAAATTAATAAAGGATTTAATAACCAATACATTTTTAACATTATAATCTATGTATTGACGTCCCTGAAATATTACACAGCAACTATTGGTGACAGTCAGCAGAAATCTTCAAAGAACTCTTAAAATAATTGTAGTTAAATTAATAAAAAAATTCAATAGCAAACTCATGTTAATACCTTCATTCAAGAATTAATGATCAATTTCAGTTTAAGCACTGTCCTTGTGGGTGGCTCCAATAATTTAAAAGTAAATGCAATTTGTGAAAGATACACTCAGTATATAAACTATTCATTATTGGTATCACAGTTTGTGAATGAGAACAGAAATTGTCTATTTGAAAAGACATCGCTTTTGTGGTCAATCAGTAGAAAGTTTTTATCTACACTAGAAAAATGTTGAAAACGCTTAAGAACCTTAGCTCGAATCGTAAACCTCTGTTGATGTTGGAAGAAAATTTAAAAAGGGGAGTTTTGCCATCTAAATTGTTAACCACATCCTTCAATATGTTCCAAAATTATGAGGCGATCAACTATGGTTTTTGGGTGAATAAAAATCGGCTTTGAATTCAACGAAATATGCAACCAGTGGCACAATGTAATAAAACAAATAAATAATTTCATAGCTGAAATTGTAACATATTGGTGTTCTATGTTTATGTGAAAAAATAAGTACTTCATAATAAGATCATTATATTTTACAAAGTTATAAAAAATCTTCCTATCAAAAAATGACTTAATAGAATAACTTTTCATGAGGCTCTTTTGCTATGTAAATAAACAAAATGCAGAAAAGTATGTGCAAATAAATTAAGATTTTGAAAAAAAAACGCGTTCCTTATTACAATCTTTGGAAGAGCAGATTAATAGTTAACGGTTCATTTTATCTCTATATTTATGTGTCAATTAGTGTTCAATTCATTCGTGGTCATATAAATCAATTCGTAGCATTCGATCATATCTAAAAATTATCTCCTCATATTTACTTAGGATTCCATCCCACTCCGTCCAAATGCAACTCATTTACAACATTAGCGCAAAAAAAATACGATTTCAATTTAAAAAATCAAAATATTATTGTAATTCTTATTGCAGGAAGTAAAAACACAGCAGGTTTTATTCTACCACTTCATTCAAACACTCATTCTGTTCTTTTCTTTCCCTTTCTTTTTCTATCTTCAAACAATCCAAACTTAAAAAAGTAGATAAAAAAAAAAATAATTATAACTGGTGACTCTTTTAGTTTGTGTCAGCTGACGACGATGCACGTATATGTAGTGAGAGAGAAAAGCTTCGATTGATGGAATGGTGGAGGCGGGGCAGTGGTATCACATGGTATGTGACGTAGGGAACTTGATCAGCTGGTTGAGGTTCGTAACTGTGTGTCAGATGAGAGGAAGTTTCGGGATGAAGCAAACGTGTCGCATGTGTTTACTAACTTGTCAAAGTTTAATTTTTTGCTGTTATGCATGCATAGAATTCTTGCTAACTGAATGAGATTTTTTTTACTTTCAAGATTGCGAATACAGAATGAAACACAGTTCTTCGAGTAAGTACCACTTAAACACTGGCATTAAAAATTACGAAAACATTTCCTACAATGATTTTTTTTACTATTTTAATTTTTATGCATGAAACATTATTCTAGCCTATAGTATAAAATGCAATCTTTTCTAATTTTTATAATCGATCCTTTATTACCTAATATGTTTACATTATATCTTTAAACTATTAGTGAAGTAATTTTTAATTTGATCTTTAACTTGCACATAAAATACCCAATACAGGAAATTATATATATATATAAATTCTATGTGTAAAATTCAATCATACTCTATTTGTAATAAATTATATTAATTTTTGCAAAACTTTTATATGATCAATAATCATTTTTTTAAAATTAATATCTACCTTATAATATAAAACAATTGTTTAATTTCAAATTGTATAGCCTTACTAAAGTATAACAGTATTATAATATTTTAATTGTATAAATATGTTGACTAAAAAATACAATTTTGTTAACTACAAACTCTGATTATATTTTCTGATCATAAAGCTGAGTTAACATCTGTTCATATTATTATTGCACACTTTTTAAATTTCTTTGTTTGATTAATTTAGAAACATTTCTTGTGAAATTATAAATCCGTATTTGTATTGATTTTTCATATAATTTAAGATTGTCTATATTTTATTAAAATATTAATTTCTCATCAAATCTGTTTTCCATCAATATGTTAAAAACCTTAAAATGCTTAATTTTTTTAATTTCATTACTTGTACTTTGTGTATTTAAGTTTTGTGTTTTTAAACTGCTCTATGACTAATTTTTTTAAGTTAATTTTTTTTGCAAATTTTAACTGGTCTATAGCAAACGATACTGATAAGAACTACACTTGAATTTATGAAAAGTAATTGCTTAAAAAAGAAATATATTTTTATTAAAATTGTTTTGTTAATTGTGATTTTTTTTTAATGAAACACTTAGAATTTAATTCATTATTTTCATTGTATAAATCTTCAAAAACTAACACTCTTAAAATTATATTTGCTTAAGTGAATAAACAAATCAAACTGCTTCGGTAAAACAATCTCTATATATTAGATTATTTAAAACAAAGTTTTTTTCATTTCCTATATTTAGATAACAATAACTGATTTAAAGTATAGGTAAGGAATCATTATGCTATTGAATACAAGCATCAAAAAATAATTTTTTTTTTTGAATTATTTAAACATTTTCAAATTTAAATTCACCTATGTAATAAAAAAACATGTAATCGCTTTATTAAAATTTTTATGTCTCTAATTAATGTTATGACTTTCATTTCTCTAAGAATGATCACTAAATAGCGCATGCGCCCTTGTCCTTCGAAAGATTTCGTTGCAAAATATTTAGCCTCCGCCCTTGAACAACTATCGCCACCTCCGTGTGGAATTTCAATAAAGTGGTAATGAGCATGAATACTTTTTTTGGGAGAAAATTAACTATTATTTATATAACTAATTTTGAACTAAAGCAATATTTTCAAATTTATACTCACACGATTTATAAGTCCTCAAAAGTTCCTGTAAATATCAAAAATCTGTTGACGTACAGCTATTGTGCTTCTAATTTTTGATAAGCAATTGCATGCATTATATAAATTTAATTTAACATTCTATTTTACCAGCAATTTGTATACGTCTTCTGATTTTTAAAATCAGATTTAAAAAAATAGAACTTAATGACTAACCTGTAGAATATTATTTAAAAATGAAATTTTAGTATTTCGAAAAAATTAAAGTATTTAAATTCAGCAGCATGCTATACGAACAGAATTATAATTCAGCAGTAAAATAGGTCGGAATATTTTTCATATGTCAGTCAGTGATGAATGTAAACAGGATGTTTTGCTGCTTATATCAGAGTTCATATTTTCAAATTGCATTTCGAAATAATTATCAGTATTTACAGTTCCCTTCGGAAATATTATTTTGAAAAAAAAAATTATTTGATCGAACTTTGAATTTGGACATTTTTATTAAAATTATCTTCACTAAAGATAAAAATTATTTACTTAGTACGATATTCGTCCCAATACCTAAATTAAGTTCGCTCAGCTCTCTTGGAAATGATCATTTCGCTCCTGTCATTTCGGTGGAAGTTTGAGAGCTGACACGTTTCCTGAACAACATACGCGCGGTTTATCTTCGTTGGGTTTTTGGCTTACACAGACCGAGGGTTAAATAATCTTAATCGATCCAAATGCATGAGAAATGAGGTCGATGTAATGGAGAAGTGGAATAGTTGTTGCGCGGATTATAAAATAACTCTTGAAGCAAATTAGCATTCTTTGTTACAGGACTAAGTTAAGCAAAAGAATTATATTTACTTATAAATAATATTTTTGATTGAAAATGAAATATTGAATTATACAATAGATGTATCTCCCGTTACAATCCTTTTTTTTATTTGCATAATCATGAATTTATATTTTCGTGATATAGTTCAACTCCATCTGGAATTGTGTTCGAAATATGCTCTAGATGAGTTCAAACATGTTAATTAGTCTCGAATCTCATATTTGTTTATCACTTATATAATTACAGAATAATTAAATGCACTAATTTAAGCTGAGCAACTAATTTTTAATGCTCAGCTATTGCCACATTAAAATACCCATTTGAAATATTAAATATGTATTTATATGAAACTTTGAGTTTTAGTCATTGGCAACATCAAGATACACAACAGGGCGCTTCAATGGTAGGATATGTGATCCAATCAAATAATGCAGTCAACTTATTTGGGTTTCTTCATCTAAAACAATCTCTTCAGCAATGAGGCAACACTAAGCTCCAACAAGTTAATGCGTAAAGGGCCCCATCACTGCCACAAATTGTAGGTCAATGATCGCTCTTTACTACTTTCTGCCTTGATCGTCTGAAAAGGAGCAGCATATTGTAATTATTATTTTTTTTAAACTCATTTATCGGAACAATTTGCTGTCATAAAATAGCTATGTCGGCTTAAAATGTGGAAGTTTGATTATTTTTTGACAAAAACAAATTTTATTTATTTAAAAAAAATTATAGTTATATGCATGTTTGTGAAAAAATGTTTTCAAATAATAAAATGAATTTTGGCTATACGAAGTTATATTTGTCAAATTTCAAATGAGAAAGAATGCTATTAATGTGCGTGAGTGGATGCATAATGTGCATTATTAGCATTACTTCGCTCTTAAAAACTTCTTTGTAACCATTTGTTAAATGTTTTGTGAGTTAAAATCCATTGTGTTAAAAATATAAGTGAAATTATTTTTAAATTTAGAATTATCATTTGATATCGAGGAAGATTTATTTTGGATACATTTAATGATAACAAAGCCGCTGACATTTGATGTATTAAACTTACCCAAAATCCCCATAGTTGACGCAAATATCAATTACTCTGAAGTAACTCGCGTTTTTTAATACTTTATTACATAATGGGTCATGGAAACGCTTTCGCGGTATTAAAAATGAATTGTAACAAAACAATGGTCTATTAAATTATGAGACTGCAGTAAAAGCTCTAAACAAATACAGTAAGCTTCATTAATTTATCGTCCGTCTAGCATGTATTCCTCGTTAATTTAAGCAAAATCTCCTGAATCTGAAAGAATAGAAATTCACGTTTAACGCTTTTCTACTCGTAGACTAAAGTTATGCAATATTTAGACAATTTTTCTTCAGTAGGGAAAAACCGAAATATCGCTTTTTAAACATAATTTTTATTTTTACGTAAAAATTTATCATCAAGCAACTCAGTAAAAATGTTCAGCAGCTGACGTGAATAAAAAATATTTTTCAGGATGCGGTTAAATTTATCTTTTAATGTTTATTTTTGATGTTTTCAATCGATATGCCCTTGAATTTTCTCGAAGTGATTTGATGCAAAATTTGTGTTTATTGAATTCTATAGATCATAAAAATCCTTTATAATAATGCGGACTCCGGCTTGTAAGACTTAAATTTAAAATTGTTAAACATTTAACTTTTTTTTATAAATTAGTTACATTAACACACATTCTCCTCTTAATGTCTATAGAATCTAATATTTCATAATCAAATGAACGATGTTTATTTTAAAATAAAATATGAGCGAATGCGAGGATGCATAAAAAGTTCATGTGTGACCAGAAAAATGTTTTCTCTGATTACTTTCAAAAATTTCAAATTTAGTGGGGGATTTTATTTTTTTTATTTTATTTATTTATTTATTTATCTATTTTTTTTTTTTTTTTGCAAAGTGTAAGTAAAAATTAACTATACAATAGTTTCTCCCTCTGTCATGTGTATATATATATATATATATGCATTATAAAATCTTTGTGACTTGAATGTTCAGTGCTCCGTCCTTTAGTTGGTGAATTTGATTCTGACATAAGTGGATTTTGTAACACACCCACAGCGTAAAATCATAAAATAACAAGAAGATACTGTGTATTTAGAGAGTCGTGCATACAGCTTTGCAAGAGAGAAAATCCGAGAACACCATATGCGCATACCCCAAACAAATGTATGAGTCAAAAGTACGAAAGAAGTCAGAAGCGCATTATTCATTTCATTACATTGAACAAGCTAGGCTAGTACCTGAATACCGTGTGCTCCAGCCTTCATTACTAGAGTTCGTGGGTTCGATTCCCTCGGGTGTGGAAGTTTGTAGTGGTTTTCTTTCAACTGCAAATCCAGCTTTAATTAGATTCTTTAAAAAAAAGACGTTGTTGCGTGACAAGTAACATCAAACCCGTTATTTTATAGGAAGTGGTATTAAACCTACAAGTTTTCACTTAAAAACAGTTATAAATTTTTTAGGCTTATCATATGCTGTCAAAAAATTATATTTTGGATCAATAAGTTTTCGTTTCCCACTCTTTCATGTATTAGAAACAATTTGAAAGCTTTTATTCTACTGTCCAAGAAATCAAATTTACTTTCTCTAAATGGTTTTCTTTCCATATTGAGATGGAGAAAATACTTTTTAGGCAACTATTGTAATAAAAATCATTACTTTCTCTGACACTGTGGCTTAAATAATTGAATATTCGATTGTACGACACAACAGCGTGGCCTAATATCATTTGATATTGAGTCCGTATGATCCGAAACAATCTTAACAAAAGATAACAGGAGTCAAAAGAGTATCCGAAAAAATTCTCAACAAAAGATAAGAGCTAATAAACCATCACAATCATAAACATGTTTTCAAAGCTTTCATTTACAGTTTGTGTTGCCAAAATTTAGTTTCCTAAGCTGTTGTCTTAAAATAGATCCTGTAAAATTTAATATTTAAGGAATAAAAATTCTAACATTTTCAAACCAAACGTCTTCGCATTCAAAACAAATGTTGTTTTTTACTATTAGCATTAAAACTATACAGCTATAATCTTGAATAATCTATAGTGCGACACAAAACAGTAAGGCTTCATATCATTTGATATCAAGTCTGCATGATCCTGGAAAATCTTAAAAAGATAACAAGAGTCAAAAGAGCATCCAAGAAAAATCTCAACAAAAAATAATGGAAGCCAATAAACTATCAGACAAACATATTTTCAAAACTTTTATTTACAGTTTCTTGCCAAAAATACGAGTTTCCTGAAGCTAACTTAAAATAGATCCTGTAAAAAATTTACTCTTTCTTTTTTAGGGAATAAAAATTCAGATTTTCCAAACCTAATTTTCATATTCAAGATGACACATGCTTTTAACAACAGGCATTAAAACTAGACTTTTTATTAAATATAATTCTCTTCGGCAGTGTGCTTCAATTTGTTTCTTCTTCGATACTTCAAGTAAATAAGACAGCTAATTTCGGGGAAAGAAATAGATTTCTTCAAGAGTCTCCCAAACTCTCCGAATACCTTTCTTCATCACAAAAGATGTTCCTGGAGGTTATCCGAAATGCTAGCCCCTCTTCGGTTCCTAGCGTTTCCTGAGCTATTCCTGTATTGATCCCTTCCATTACACTGCGTTCTGGAAGCCAAAAGAGCCCCGGTCGGGGAATTGAATGGGCGGCGAATCTTTAACGAGACCCTTTCAGGAAGGGAACTTCACTGGAAGGTTTATTTTGGGCGATATACGTTTTCCTCATTCTTTTATATATGCTCAGTAGAAAGAAAACTCGTTACTTTTATGCACTTCGAATGGGAATTAATATATACAAGTTGTATATGCGTATAGAAAAATGGCTAAAATAGTGCATAATTTATTTTCACGGCTTTTAACACACATCGTTGAACGATGATAAAAATGGTATGAGGGTTCATGGTAAAATTAATTTCCTTCAAAATTTGGAATATGTTCATTTCTACGCGTTTGAAAAATATTTTCTGAATGAATCACTTTTATTGGTATCAAAATGAAAGTAGATATTAAATCTTATATTTATATAATACAAATCTTTATGTATATCAATAAAGTAAAAATATTAAATTTTAAAAAATTTCATTTATTAGTCCTTTTTTTACCCAGCTTATATTAATTTTCCTGTATTAATTTCTTTTTTACATCGAATTTGCCATTGCTGACATTAATCGTGTGAATTGAATGTAGAATTCTTTTCTTAAACTCGCCGAGCTGGCAGACGAATGGATAGCACTTTGGGCTTCATTTCAACAGTTTGTAGATTCGATTCCCACTTAGGGCTCGGTTCGGAATCCGCTTTAAACTGTAGAGCCTCTATCTAATTAGCCCTTGTGTAGAAAAATGAATGTTGGAAGTCATTTTTAAACTTCGAAAACCATCATGTACATTTAGACTATCCCAATAAATGATGATGAACTAATATTCCATTGTTGGCTTGGTGAAATATTTTGAAACAAGAACTTATCTTCATTTATGGATCATGACTTAGAATGGCAGACATTCAATCCTTAAATATTTTGTTATAAAACTGTTTAGTTGTAACCAATGCATCTGCATTTATTTAACCAATATATGTATCATAGCTTTTCACCTTCGGAAAATGTTTTATCAAGTTCTGGTGCTATTAGTGATCAATTAAATATATTTCTATTAATTATTAGGGAACGAATGTATTAATAATTCACACACACACACACAAATATTGCCCAGTCAAAAACGAAATTGTCTACCAGTCTAATATGATGGGGCCTGTCGTTATTATTCATGAGAAGAAATTTACTACTAGATTGTTAAAGCATAAGAAATTAATAGGTCTGCAGGTTTCTCCTCTATGTTACTAAGCCGTTAATCATCCTTTCTTGATGGTTTGCAGGTTGTTACATCCATTGATAAAGGCCCATGATATAATTCTGAAATGGAACACTTAATGCCCAAACGTAAAAGTATTTTCAGTGACACGTGCTCTTCAGATGATAATTCCCTCTGTCATCTTGCATACAAAAGAAAATCAATGGATATTCAAATTATTTCTTCAAAGAAAAATTTAATCCATGTCCTTCGCAAAGATAAATCGCAGTGACATTTAAAATTTAATATTTTCTTTCTTTAAAGATTTATAGCACTAACAGACATTTAAGCAAGTGACAAGTACTCTAAATAAAGCTTTCTAGTTTGAAAACTGTACGAAATAGTTAGACACATGTTTTTGTTTGAAATAAACCTATCTAAAATTAATGATTTTGGATTTAAAAGCGTCATCCTTGAATTTTTAAGCAATCTGTTTCTTAACGTAACTATTGGGTGGTTCATGATTTGCAGAGATTTTCGAATGAAGCATTCAATGAGTTATAAATCTTGGAATTACGTCGTTGCGTGTTACTTTTTTCCCCTTCACTGATATCGTCAAGTTGGCAGCCGAATGGTTAGCGCTCTTGCCTTCGGTTCAACAGATCGTGGTTTCGAATCCCACCTTAGGCATGGATGTTTGTAGTGGTTCGGAATCTACTTTAAACCGTAGGTCCCGGTCTAATTAGCCCTCGTGTGCAAAAAATGACCATTGAGCGACAAACCAACCATTCACTGATGTCTTAAATGGTAATGTATCGCTAGAAGTTCGATATGGTCAGTCTTACAAAAGCTTTTGTTCCGGAGTACTTTTCCTTATTATGCTCTGTACAACATTTTTATTTTAATGATTTTATCCATTTGCTAATTATTTTGCTTATAACAAAGAAAGATTTTATTTTGGCCCTAAAATCATCTATATAGTACACTTCATATTTTCACTTTTGGCTCATTTTATGATTTGTGTCAAAGCAGTAATACATTCAGCGTATCCAGTTGTTTCAGCAAGCACCATTTATTTCCATGAAACAAATTTTTCGCTACCGCCTACTGATGCATCATTTTCTCAGTTTTTCATTTTTGATCAACTTTGGTTGCTTTCGCCGAGTTGGCCGTCAAATGATTAGCATTTTGACCTTCAATTTTGCATTCTGGTAGTCATCCAACTTAAACTGTAGGCCCTAAGTGTTAAAAAAGTGACCGCTGACAGATAAACTAAATTATTTGTTCTATAGGGGAAAATGTTTTTCGTAAAAAAAAAATTGTTTTTAGAAACATTGCTTTTTTAATATCATTAAAGTATTCCGAAAACTTTCATGATTTTCCAATTACACCCTCACTTTCCTCAGAGAAATCTTGCTTCAATAAGAGCCGTGAGTATTTCTTACTTTGAATGAATCGATCTATTAAGAATTCTTAGCTCAGCTGATTCTTTTCATAAGATGCTTTTCATTTCACTGTAATCATTACTGATGTGTATTTACACAATTGAAAGCTTATATTTTGAAGGGAAGTTGTCTATTTATAATTAAAGCTGGCTATCACGGAAATTGAGTTTATTTTATATTAATGTATCGTTTCAAATGCATGTTATAGAAATATTCACACAGAAATATTGATGTGATTTTTTTTAAATTCCTGAACTTCCCATGTAAAATATTCCAATATCTCTAATAAAAAATACTTGAAGTTTTTTTTTTCCTTAGCTTGTCTAGATTTGAATTTTAGGTAGAGAAGCAGCTGTTTATCGCTACCGCATATACTCTTACCCCAAAGAAGTATCTTGTACATTCTTTTGTTTCAAGTCAAATCGTTTCTCTTAGTCCTTATGATGCAACAGTGTGAAAGTCTGAGATGCGCAAAATAAAAATGCTTATGCATTATTTCTTTTATGTATAGATTATATTATATGCTACATGTTATAACTATGACACTTAGAAACCCAAGCTCGCTATTACCTTGGGTATGCGAATTTAAGTCAGTTGGGCGCGTCTTCCGTTTAATCTGAGCACCACGAATGTGAAAGTACTACTTTGCTCTTCAAATCCTTCGTTAGATGGCACCACAAGAGGAGCCACTCCCTCAATTTTGACGTTGTTCTGAGGGGGAAGGAAATTTCTCTAGACCATTTCACTCATGGTAACTGTTCAACGAAAGACCACATGACTTTCGATTCCACAGATTTAACGAGCATGTATATCGCATGTATTCGGTGGGTCTTTGTCCACTAGGCTACCACGGCCCTATACCACGGCTACATTAATTATATTTTCTTCTTTACAAAAATTCCAGATATTGATCTTCAGTCCAAAATTCCGTGTCATTGATAATTAATGTTCTGACCTTCAGTTCAACAGTTCGTGGGTTCAAATCCCACCCAGACCCTGGATGTTTAATGGTTTGGAATCCACTTTAAACTGTAAGTCCCAGTCTAATTAGCTCTCATGTGAAAAAGTAACCGTTGATAAGCGACAAACCAAAACAAAACTTGGCTTCCACTTAAGGCATGGATACTTACACTTTGTTTGGATAAATTTAAGCAATATGACTAATTTGATTTAGCTTCTTGTGCAAATAGTGAACGAAGAATCCAAATAAAATATAAATGAATCAGTGAAATCAAACCAAATTTTACCCAAAATGCATATTTTGTATTCAATTTTTTTTTCCTTCAAAATTCGGTTTTAAGCGAATGTATAAAAAACGCAAAAAAAAAAAAAATATATATATATATACATTTTTAAATTTTTCCTCACAAACATCATTATTGCCAGCGTTATCCTGATGAATAAAACCTACAAATCAGCAATAAAATCCATACTAGGGTTAAATTTACAAAACAAACTATGGGAGACCAAAAATTGTATGGAGAAAAAAGTTTCTGTTCCAATTATTTTATCTTTAAAATTTGTTGCTCATTGTTAATTAATTTGAAAATTATACTATTTTCATAAAGTAATCAAAAAATTTCTCTGCAATTTATTAAGTGTTGTCCAGGTGAGCTTATTTGTATTAATGTAGTCTCATTAATATCTTAACGTCAGAAGCACTTTCTTTGTACTGATCAGTGATTGCAGTACTTAAAATTTTACAAATGTATTAGTTGAAAAGATCAGTTGCTATGTGATTTCAGTAGTCACCATCTTATAATGTTGACAATCATAATTTTATGCTTTTAACAAATATATATTTTCTTAATTTTAATATCTTAAGCCATTAGTGGCTATGTAATCTACTTTATTCATTGTTAAGCTACAAATGTAAATCGAATAACGTTTCACTTTGCCATTTAAAATATTTGTTTTCTTATTCCAGAGAAAGGCACGCCAAGCTGGCTGCCAAATGATTAGCCCTCTGAGCCTCCTTTCAGCAGCTTGAAGGCTCGACTCTCCCCTCGGGTATGAATGTTTTTAATGGTTCGGTATACAATTTAAAACTTTAGGTACTGGTCTAACTATATATATATATATATATATATATTCCTTGTGCAAAAAGGGACCACTTAGTGACAAACAATTTATACAAAACAAACAGAAGAAAGGCATGTGTTAATTGGTATTGCACCTTTTCTGTTATATCCTTTCTTTTTTTTTAATGCTTTGTCTTCTTCGAACAATTTCCAAGTCTTTAGGCAGTATTAATGCCATGCTAATGTGTGTATTTCAGTTTGCTTTGTTTATTGATCTCATTGGGTTGTTTCTTTTAATACTTGGAAAGTAAATAACGTTTTGAACATAATTTGACTGCCACCCACCCTGTCTAGTAGTCAGCGTGCCTGATTGCGGATAGCGAGGTCCTGGGTTCAAATCCCGGTTCGGGCATGGATGTACTTTCTCTGTCTATCCTGTTTTTGTTCTTTTCTTGTTTGAATAGGTTGTGACTGGTTTCCCACTTTTATAAACGGGTACCTATGGCATGTGTGTCCTGAAGAAGTAGGACTTCACATCATATCGAATAACGTTCAACATATATATCACTCAGTTTGAAATCATCAACTCAACATAAATATCACACGTAAATATCACTCAGTTTGAAAAGTGGAGCAGCGCACACCTTAATGCCAGGCTAGCTGGCATAAAACAATAACATATCTTGACTTCTTATGGTTGCTCTTCTAATTATTACTCAGAATTAATCAGCAATCATTATGGTGAAAGTTTTTATTACATTTCATTTATAACCTGTTGGTTATTATGCTTAAATTTGGTTGTAAAATTTTTCTGGATATACATAGAGTATTGCGAAAGTAATCTTATTGGAATCAATTCATGTTGGAAGAGAAGAAATACGGTAAGCCCTTATGCCCTCACGCCACAACAAATCTAAATCAAACGTTAAGTTCATACTAAAGACCATCAACTCTAAGATTCCTCTAGGCTACCGCGAAGCTTAAATGAAGAGGGTAACAGTAATTTTCCCAAGACCTTAAAACTATGTAGCCATTTTTATGCGAATAAGTTTGAAGTCAAAGGCTTGGCGTCCAAGCAAAAAACCTTTGGCTTGCTTTAAATATTTAGTAATCTATAAAATTAACCAAATAATTTAAAAATGAGATTATATTTGCATTTTCATTGATTGCTCTTGTTAATTTGAAAATTACATATATTGCATATTAACAGATTTCCTTAATGCTTATAAGTAAATATTTAAGATCACAATTTTACCAATGATTCCAACCATCTTTTTCATCTTAAAATTTCCACATAAAGTAAGGAAATTAAATTTCAGTATAATAACGTTACCAATGTTACTTTTATTTAGAAAAAAAGAATACATGTTCTTTTTTGTATGCTAGATTTTTACTGATATTTAAAGTTTATAGGTAATTTATGTATATCATTATCTTTTATAGTTTTTTTAACACAGTCTTAAATGCACTCGAAATCAATATTACACATTTTATTTGGAATTTTTTCATTTAATTCGAGACGAAATCTTTCCATGTAGATATTGTTCATTTACTACCTTGCTCATGTTTGTTGTGTTCAAACGCTTTGCTCAGATTTACTGGAAAATGTCCAACAGATTTACGAGTATTCGTTTTGCAATCTTTATTACGATTTTGATTAGTTTACTTTTGATGTTTGTATGTCGGAAAACTTATACAGAAGGAATTTCTAAAAAAATTGTCTACAGATTCTTCATAAGATTTTGACTACTGTTTTCTTGGTATTAATGAGATTAAGTTTTGTATGCTAGTCCCTGCGCCTTGTGAATACACGATCTGAATAATGAATTGACTATTAATGAAAATTTGACACAAATTCTGAAATGCTAACATTTATTTTAACATTTTTAAATTTTATGCACTTTCATATTTTAAGAAAAATGTCTTTTGAATTAATTTAACATGTATTTATGTTAAGACAAACTTTATTCACATGTTTGAATTTTGTTGAATTATAATGTAAAAATACTTTTTCTTGTTATTAGTTAAAAATTGGCCATTCCAAGATATTTACAGGATTTGTGTAAGATATAACTATAATACTAATATTTACATTTGTAATTTATATATTTCCTTTTACGTATATTGTTTCCAACTGTACATACTTTTATATACCAATACGGGAAGCTATTTAAGGAATGTTATTAAAACAACTGTTATATTAATGAAATAATTTGATACAATTTTATTGATAAGAGTACTTCAAGTTGGAATTAGCCGATCTGGCAGCTGAATGGTTAGAGCTTTTGCCTTCGGTTCAACAGTTCCCACCTTGAGCATGGTTGTCTGTAGTGGTTCGGAATCCACTTTAAACTGTAGGTACCATTCTAATTAGCCCTCACTTGCAAAAAATGACCGTTGAGCGACAAACAAACCAATCAAGCTACATTTAAATACTACAAGTACAGCTTTTATAGTTCTCATTCATGTTAATTACATAGGTAAAATCTATGCATTTTATTTCACAGGATCGATTTAAAGAAATTTTTTAAATGCTGCATTTTAATGCAAAAGTGTTTAAATCTTCAGTTGAATAACTACTAAGTTTGATTCCCATATCGAGCATTGATGCATTCAATGATTCATTTAAACCATTACTATTGGTCGAATCAGTTCTTTCGAGCAAGAGTGACAGAAGATCGACAAACCAAATCAGAATCAGCTTCCAAAAAGATGAACGTAAAGACGTGTGTATTTTATTACGAATTTTTATTATCAAAGCTCGTTCTGATTTTATAAAATACACACCGTCTATTTTCACTCATAAATTAGAGAATCGTATTGGGAAAAGTCGGAGTTATTACCGAGATGACTTTCTTTATTGTTGTGTATGGCCTTAGTTTAAGCCCAAATTCTAGATTAGAAATTTGGGGCAGTGTAACATATTGTGATTACCTGTATTTTTTTGTACTAGCTATAGTAATTTGATATAACAAAAAGCATACTCTGTTAAATTTGCGTAACATATCTTTCTTTTTTAGCACGTAATCCTTAAGTTGGAAGTTGGAAAATGTCATGATGAGCAAAAACTGATAGAAAGTCTATTTAAAAAATTAGATGGACACAATGTGCATTAGTCTGATATTAGAACTTGTGTTGATTCTTTTCTCTATAAGAAGGAACAGATGCTTGAATCATCATTGGGTGTAAATGTGCTCATGTGTTTTCTCCCCGAAGGAAGGAACAAGCACTATGACAGGTGATTAACAACTTTGAAATTATTTTTAAATGTTGTTTGTTTTCTTATTTTAACTGATTAACCAATGCATTTCTTTCGATTTAATAACTCAGGATCTTCATAAATAATAGAGAATCTTCTGATATTCGGATTTTTAAGAGAAAAAATCCCACCAGGCATGAAGGTATGATGGTTTTTCTGATAATTGGAAACTGATGGGACGATATCTATATTTTATATATCATGAGTATGAGAGAGAGAGAATTCTCTTACGTTAGATTTTTTTAAATGAATATAAAAATAGACCTAGATATTTCCCACTTAAGAGGATCGATCTGGCAAATAAAAACTCTTGCATTCAGTTATAGAGTTCGATTTAAGCTCAATTCAAACATGCTGATTTTTAATAGTTCTGAGTCTTTTTCAAAAGCATCTGTCAAAATCAAATCGTAAATCTACAAAAAAAACCAAACCTTACTTGGAGAAGCAGGGCTGGCAGCTGAATAGTTACCACGTTGTCTTTCAATGCAACATTTCGTGGATTTTATTCTCCCTTCGGAAATGAATGCTTGTAGTTGTTACCGAGCTGTTGCCGAATATTTAGTGCTCATGCCTTTGGATCTACAGCTCGTGGGTTCTAATCCCATCTTGAGTTTGGATGTTTGTAGTGATTTGGAATCCACTTTAAACAGCAAGTTCCGTTCTAATTAGCCCTCGTGTGCAAAAAAATGACTTGAAAAAGCTTGTAGTAGTTTGGAATCCAATCGCGTACTGTTTAGTACGTTCTGATATGGTTATAACTTTCGTGTACAAAAAATGATCGGAACAACAAAGCTAACCCGTATGTAGAGTAGTTTAACATTTTACAACTATTGTTATGAGGAGAAAGGGAAAAATTATAGTAGGAAAATGTTCTCTTTTCAGTGTATTGCCAAGAAAAATGAAAGTCATTTATACAATTGACACTATATTTTTTCCAATTTCATATGCGTTTCATTGAAAAAACAAAAAGCAGTATAAAAATTGTATTTTTATTTTTTTAACAGAAGTATGACAGCAATATAGCTTTGTAGATCATTTCCAGCATCCGCATACAGACACTGGTTAGCATTCTATCGATTTTTCCACATGATTCCTTTGTGGCAGATACATGGGGTCACTTACCAGTGTGAAATTCCTAGAAACGAAAAAAATGTATGTGCAGTGATTGCTTACAATGTTCTTATATTCCTTAGCTGTAATATGTATTTTATGAACAGGGAAAGGGGTGTTTTCAGCAAAAGTTTACTATGTTACTACATATTCAGCTTAATTCCACATTATATTTCAGATATTTTAGCCTCCATAAAAGGGACGTGTGCAATTATGGACACCAAATGAATTAAGAGAAAGTAAAAACATGACAGAGACCAAGTGGGTCAAAGTTTACAGTGCTCATATCTCTTTTCCTAAATTAGGGCCCTGTGGTGCGAAGCATATGAACAGGTTAGGTGGTCAGCCTAATGCAAAAGCCCCAGTGCTTAGTTCCCAAGCACGCTTGGCACTCAGTTTATCAACCTACTAAGGAGAAGAAGGGCTGGGTCAACCCTGCCCAGCCCGAATATCGAACTTGTGCCTTGGGAGCGCTAAATGCTACCACTAAGCCACCGGGCTTAGGAGGAAGTTATTGCTTCATTTAAAATAAGATTAAAAGAAATCTTTCGGATGAAAGGTTCAATACGCATTTAAACAATTTCTTGTGTCGAAAAGATAATTTTGGCATTGAAATTACTTTTTTGTAAACTTATTTATATAAGATTCACTTCCAATAATGCTATTTTTAACTTAGCTCTCGTGTTAATATTGCTTAACAGATGAAATAGCTATATGAGACGTAAAAACTGTGACTAAACTATTGTTTTAACATTGTATGCATTGAATATATTTCAAAACGAATTGTTGAATTATATTATCTTTCCTGTCTTCGAAATAATATTTGCATATTGATTTTAAGACAAATTCTAAATAAAAGCTAAGCTCTGTTATATTTATTTTTTTTTTACAAAATTAACCATGATATTAAAAAATTTAAATTTTATTAAAAAATTTAATTTTATTTTATTAAAAAATTTAATTTTATTTTATTAAAAAATTTAAATTTTATTAATATCTAGAGCGATTCCACCAATTAAAAACTAGTTTTTTTTAAAGCTTTTTGCATAAAAGAAATGAATAATTGATTTAATAAGAGTTGCTTTAATCATTTACTCTTTGATACCACCTAGTGAATAGCCTAATGGTCAGAAGTGTAAAGCTTCTTTAAGATCACTGCAAATTTGGCTTCCATGAAAATTTTTCATCGGTAATCATAATCATTTACTTTTTGCATGGAGGAAACCTGGAAGACTCCTTAGCACTCACCTTGATTGATAGACGTGTTTGCAGAAAATAGGAGCATGACATTCATATCTCAGTGTTCACCGGTGACTGGCTTCGAACCTGAGACCTTCCAAACAGAAGAGTTCTGTCCTAAGGCTTGACTATGTTGACTTGCTTTTTAAATCGGATACGACATAGTGAACAATCTCTAAAGACCGAAATATATTATAAAAAAATATATTCACCAAATATTAATAATCCCTGGGGGTATCATAAGTAGTGTCGTATTCACTTATCACAAAGGAGGAAACCTGAAAAACTACCCAACAAAAAAAAGATATCACTAAAAACTTGTCACAAAGGAGGAAACCGAAAATTACAATATACTCTTGCAATAAGCATAAACAACATTCTCCCCTCTCGTTGCTCAACAGAGGTAATGATTAAACCAGAGATTTTTTACTTCGAGAAGCGTGATCATTATATTTGATTTCTAGCATTATTCAGTTTATTCTAATTAGCTAATGCCAGAAATATATCAAATACTAAAGGAATGTAACGGAATGACTCGATATTTTTCTGCTTATGAGTTATTTTAATGATTAATAAAACTGTCATTAGTTTAAGTAGAAAATTTATTTTGTTATTTCGTAATTAAAATGTAAATGATTTAATATTGTTTTTCCAGTAATTTAAAATATTTTAGGCATATTTTTTTATGTATAAAAATGTCTAGCTGAGAGAGAGAGAGAGAGATGTGCGACTAACGTTTTGTTCCGAAATCATGCAATTTCAATCCGATAAACTTGGTGAGATGCGCCAGAATTGTTCTTCAACAGAAAAATGCTAATTCATGTTTTCAGAGAACGAAGCGTGGAGCGGAAGCATGACGTAGTGAGAGCAATTAAGATTGTGAATGCCATGAGAGTGAAACCTTTCAAGTGCTCCAGACACCAACTGAAAAAGAAAATTTATTATGAAGGAATCAAATGAATTTTAAATTAAAATGTGTTTTGATATTTAACGTTGGATTAAGATAGGGAAGTAAGTCATTAAATATTTGAGGACATGTGTGGGCTGTCTGAAGATAATACTCTCTACTAGCATCACTTTTGTTCCCAAGCTTCTTATTTTGGATTATTTTTATCCCGACTGATCAGTGTTATAAGATTTCTGACTAATAAATTTTGTTACTATTTATGTTTAAAACAATGAAGGTAAATTCTGTCTCGTCAAATAAATATATATGGATTAAAAATGTGCTTTCATGTTATTTGAAGGCGCATGATTTCATAAAGCAGCAATATTAAGATATATAAAAATGAAATAAAACTTATACGATATAGGTATCTTCACATTTTTATTAATTTTTATTATTTTTTCAGAGTATTGAATACATTAATGTTTTCTTCTGTTTAAAGATTGCTTTTAGATTCGTTAATAAAAAAGAGTAGATCTTTATTTTTGTACAAGAATTCAGGTATTGAAATGAGAGTTTTGAAAACTGTTAGTACATTATATTTTTCTATTCAACAATTCGTGGCCGAAGCTGGCAGACTAATGGCTATCACTATGGCCTTTGAATCGACAGATCATGGGTTCGATTATTACCTTGGGCTGTGTTGTGATTCGGAACCCACTTTCAACTGTGTGCGTCTCCATCTAATTTAGCCCTCATGTGCAAAACCTGACCGTTGAGCGACGAACAAAGCAGCAATTCATGGATTGGAATCATACTTCAGCCAGGGAAGTTTATAGGGCTCAGAATTCATTTTTTAATTCGTAAGTGATGGTTAAATTACAATGAGCTTGCAATTGAATGTTTAGCTCTCTGGACTTTTTTTTTTTTTTTTTTTTTTTTTTTTCAATAGATAGAGAGTTCAATTCCCATCTTGACTGTGAATGTGTATAGTGATTCAAAATGCACTTGAAGCTAGAAGTCCCTATGTAATTAGCCGTTGTGTACAAAAAATAACTATAGAGAAATAGGTAAAACAAATCATATGATATCAGTTTTGTCCTCTGCAAAAGAGAAATTACTTTAGAGCAAAAAATCAGCCCATTTTAAAATTACAATCTGTATAAAATTTAATGGAATGGTTGAATGTGTTATAAAAGAGTAACGAATATAAAAAGAAACTCACAATATAAATTTTTTTCAGATTAAAATTTTTTACTATAAACAAATTAAAATACCGTATTACTAATAACAGCAAAAATACCAAGGCACAAAAATATGTGCAAAAAACTGAAAAAAAAAATGTATACACATTTTTCTTAATATCAAAATTTATGATAATTTAATATTTGTTCCAAAGAATAATTTCAATAAATCTATTTCGTAACACAGGAATTTATAAAAGAAGGGTCTTAATAAAAGCATTTTGAAATCAAAGAGAAAACAGTAAGAAATTTTGCTTTTTGACATTAATTTTTGCAAATCATTTCATGGAAAATAATGTATAATTGCCGATATTTTTTAAAATTAAGATATAATAAAGGATACGGAAAAGATAGTGATGTAAAACTGAAATTTCTGCTCAATGTTTTATCCGAGTCTGATCAAGAGATTGGCAATTCTTATTGGAAAAAAAATTATATCTACAATAACTCCATCATTAATGATATATTACTTGAGACTTTGGTTACTAAAATATCATAAAAATCTCATCTCAAGCTCTGAATCAATTTCAGGATCTGAAAAGCAAAGATTCTGTAGGGTTTCGTTTGTTTTCAGTTATGTCTCTTCTGATATCCTAGAATGCAGTCTCTAATTTAAACTTAATTATCAAATATATTATTTGCTGTTGATTTTCAGTTTGACGAGGCTTCTTTTATGAGTTGAAAATCATTACATAAAGGAATAAATTCTATACAATCTCTTTTGTCATATTTATCACTGGAAGAAAAGAAATATTTATCCATGCAAAAAAGAATTAAAAACGACCTAGGTAATTAGGCTTATTTTTAAACAAATTATGCCCTGTATTTTTCACTGCAAAGAAAGCTATTTGCGGAAGTTTAAATATATTACTCCTCAAGAAAATGTATTTTGGTTGAAGACTTCTGTAAAATTATACATTATCATGTATTTCAAAGTTTACTTTGACTCCTCTCTTATGGAGTACTTTCTTCACATTATTCCATATCTTTGTTGAATGATAACGTGGAACACACTAGAAAAGCTTTATTAACAAATCATGAGTTAACACTCAAGGCATTTAGAAAAAAGGATTATTCTGTCTTTCTGATGATAACAAAAATAAGATTGAAAAATATCTTAGGCCTTCTAATATTTGGGTAAAGTATTTAAAAAAATATCTGAGATAAAAGAGAAGTTTTATCCTCTCTAAAACAATTTGCAAAGTTTGTTTTACTTCATGCAAAATCAGTTGACCGAATATAATTTTTAACTTTCTTGCTATTTTGGTATCAAGTAAATTGTTCCGACATATTTCACAGACAATTTTAAATGAATTAAAGATTAAAAATCAACTTTTAAAGAACAAAATTTTAGACTTTTTTTTATTTTTAAATATTTCAAATTTTTAGATGTAGTTAAAATATTTCAAAATTAAAAGTGAAACGTCTTAATGATTTTAAATTTTCCTGAGAGATTTTATGCAATTTTATGTTACCAGTAAAAGAAATAAATGAATATCTATACGGAATCTTGTGAAAATAAATACAGACTTTTTAGAATTGATTTAAGTCTTGTCGAATGGTGGCGCTGTACATTGAACTTCTGTATGGTGTTAAGAAAATAGTTTCTAAACTGATTTTATATTTATAAGTATTATACAATTTTATCAGGATTTATTCAATTTGCGGACCGCACACATCACGGAAATCGCATAAACTAAAAAAGAAATTAACTCTTCATGCTGAATGAATACACCAGAAACGATTGCACATATTTAATGTATCGATTTTTTTGTCCATTGTCCTGTGTTCAAGACTTGTGAAAACATACTATCCAAAAAAAAAAAAAGTAAGGAAAAAGATCACGTGACTATTTCCCAGTACATAAGTGTTTTGTGCCTTTGTTTATTTACTGAATGTTAACAAATTCTTACTTATGACTTTAATGCGGTGACCTGGTTCATATGTTGCGTAATGCCTTGCATATTTTACAACAATTGTAAAAATGAACATATTATTACCCAGGCATTAATCATTGTGGTTCATAATAAAATATTAATAACTGCTAGATACAGCAGCATAGAGATTAACTTAACGTGATATTATTACTGCAATAAAAAATCTTTTGTCTCATGAAAGTTTTCCAGTTAAAAATAACCGTATTTGTGTTCTACTGTATTTTAACTATTATCGGACCAAATAGTGAACAAATACCTGTTCTATTTCAATATATCATGGCAGGTGCACTATCCGTGAATTCTTATCTTCGTCACACCGTTTCAATTGTTGAAATTATATTTTGAGCATGACGCGCATAGAATGTTCTTCAGAATTCTGCATATGCTAGATGACGTTTATTTGAATTCATCCGAAAGGAGCTTAATTTCTCTTCTGATTACATCCAATAACTTATAGTGGCTGTCGTTCAATTTTAGTCTTTACAAGTTTCTCGAAACGCCTGTTTACACACTTGTGAATCCTTAGATTGGTCATCTATAGATCTCATGTTCATAAACTACAAATAAAATTAAGCCTACATAGCAGCTATACACTTTTTCAGATGACCCAAATTTCACTATGAAATTTCTGTTGAAAAATAATCTAAAAAAAATGTGACTATTTTTTTATTTCTTTAAGTTATTTTAAAAAACCCATTATATATACTTACAGAATTTGTCACAAAAGTATTTTATTCCTAAGAATTACTCTTAAAAATCTACTGTCATTCATTTTTATTAATTTTTTAATCAGTGACGAACATTATTTTTGAATCATTGAAAATATCATTAAATATTAGAAAATGATCTAATTTAAATATTCCATTGTATATAAATCTTTCAACGCGCATACTAAATGATCACCAATGCTGGCAATTAGGCTACAGCTCATTTAAGCTCAATTAAGTTTTCGGAAGGCAGCATATATATAAAATGACATCATTCTTGTTTCCCAGACTTTATTATTACAGATATTTTATTATCACATTATTTTCCCAACTATTGATCAATTATTTGTGTCATGACACTAACTCATACACTCACATTCATTCTCACTCTCGCATTCACTCACACACACCATATATACTCATACTCTATATTTTTCTAAATGTTTTGAAATCCCAACCTCTAATTTGTAGCAAATGTTTTAAATACGTTATTTCACAAATAATTATTTTTTAGTATATGGTTATTTAAAGCAGTGTATTATATTTATCAAGCGAGCATTTATTTTACCATTTTTTTTAAAGACACTAGGTTTTTATTAAGTATATTTTCTAGAAGCTCTGATCTCCAGTTTCTCGTATGACCACTTAAGAATTGCGTGCTTAATTAAGCATTCAACTTTAGTTTGTTAAATATTTTATGCACTTCATCGTTGAAAATGGATAACTCACATTTTTCTAAGATTCATTAATTTTCATACTTGCTTTTGATGTGGTAAGATATTAATGTTTTACGCCTTGTATATTTATGATTTAAAACTGCTTCATAACGTTTTACTTTAATTGTAGTGTTTTAAATAACATTTTATTTTAAATTAGGTTCTAAAATTCCTATTTTTTGAGTTTTAGTTTTTGTTATACCATAAGGAACTATTTAATTGCGAAACTACCGAGCTAGCTCTCTTATTCAAAAATGAACATTTTTTTTTTTAGGAGAGCTGTATGTGGGACAACAATAAACTAATCAATTTTATCACTAAATTTGATCATTGTAGTTAACACTCACATTTAGGAATTACATGCAAATTTGACAATTTTAATAATTTGACAATTTTTTTGCTAATATATTTTCTTAAAATGAATAAGCTATATGCACACTAGTATTTAGAAAATTGTACTTAATTATTTAAACTTTGTAAATTTTTTGTGCGCCGAATATATGATAATAGAAATCTATATTGATATTGTTATTTCTATAATAATTATATTTCTGCATAAATATATTTAGACTGAAATGAATTTAAAAAAATTACATTGAAAATCATATGAGGTATTTGTCATCTTTATTATTGATATTTGCCTACTGAAATGAATTCTTTATTTTGTTTCCGGATTATTAACGTTTCTGAAAAGATTTTAGTGTTTTTCAAAAAATAAATCTGATTAAGCAATTTTTAATGAAATAATATTAGGAAAAAATTCCTTTATTTGAATTTTATGTAATGATTGTTTTATTAAATGCGTTTCTTTATTTAGTCTCAATTTTTTTTTTTAACATTTTAAACAGCCAGTAAAGAAAATACATAAATTCCTTTTAAAAATTTCGAAATAGATTTTTAACTACCCTGAGTCAGGAAAATTTTATTTTCATCAGTTTCTCAGATTTAAATTTCATTGATTTAAATATTTTTTTTACATTTTGATTTATAAAATTAAGTTTATAAAATGAATCAAATTTACTTATATACTGTTATTAATTAATATTTTTTAAGTTTTTAAAATTATTTTTGGATGTTTAACCCTAGAGAAAAGATTTATTTCCTTATGAATTATCAAAACTAAATTAATGAATATAGTTATGTTCTTAAATAGTAATTAAATAAGAAAATTATACACAAGTTAAATGTTTCATTCACTCTTCATTTGCAATGACCACCATATTACTTTCATTCATACAATCTGCCCATAGTCGAAATGAATCATGAAATATTTCCTTAGAGAATTTGATTGTAGTAAAAATGACATTTTAGTTCAGCATTTAAAAGTTTATTGTAAATACGTGTATACAGTACTTAAATTTTTATACATTAAGTTTCGTTATGATTATCATTTGAATTTCAGTGAATAACTGCGATTAAATATTGAGTAATAGCATATTTAAAGAAAAATTCATATTTCTAGAAATTTCGCTATTTCTTAAAATATTTGAAAAAGAATTAAGTGATCCACTCCCAACTTGAATCTCTGTATCTTGCATATGTTGAAATACATCAACATTTTATGTATCATCATAATTATTTGGAAATCCTTGGGCATCACGCTTTGTCGTAAAATATCTGATGCCGTTTCAGCAGACACGGGTAGAGGAGAATTGATTTTAAGAGAGGTTTGTTTTGTGATTATAACGTATTTCACTTGAATTCTTCTCAGTAATTCACTGTTTTTACAGTTACGCTGAGTGTTTTTTTTTCCTAATCTAATAAATCTTTTTACGATTTCTTTTTTATAATGTCATAATGAATTTTATAAGTTTTTAGACCTCTATTATTTTTTATGTAATGTAACTGTGTGCTGTTTAACTCCACAGTTTTACTTTCCGTTATTAACAAAACAGAGTGAGCATATCAGCATTAATAAGTCAATTAAAATTTTATTTCATAAATTAGATCCCTCATTTTCTCTTTGTTTTCGTTCACTTCTTTTCTTAAGATGTATTCTTTAGTAGTAGCATATTTTTAACATTGCCCAAAAATTTACATCCTTGGAATACTATATTGAAAGGAACTATCAAATGACTATCACGAATGTTTAAGAAAAAATTATGTCATTGTTCATAAATGTTTAACTTATTCCATAGTTTCTAATAATTTTCTAGCTAAGTCCATTTTGGACATTCATATATCCTTTAAAAATGTAGATTTAATAAGTAGATCGCTTTGAATACTATTTTTTAACACCTATATAAAGCGAAAGCTTAATTCGTTTAGTATTGATTTTCGCGCATGCTCCACAATAGGCAAATCTATATTGACTATTAAAATTTCCATCGATAACTGACTGTTAAGATCTTCATCATAAATTTTTGAATTTTCTGACAACTTACATCTATTCTGCAAATAATGTAAAATGCATAAACTTTATATGCAGCCTTTTGATAAAATTAACTTTGCTGTATTCAAAACTTTTGTCACGTGGGAGGCATGACCTAATAGAGAATATACGCACACGTATAAATTGAAAGCAGTTTATTTTTGTTTCCTTGCTCATCAAAAGAATCTTTAAGAGAGCTTATGTCACAATACATATAGACTGGCTGCAGTTAATTACGTTCTGACGGAATAGGAAACGAGAATTTTTTTTTCTTTAGTTTACTTACAGTATAAGCTTCGACAGTATTAATCTATATATCGCTGTAGGGCCTCTCAAAATTGATAGGAGCAATTTGATTTTCGCCAAGTGAGGCATTCGTGACCATGAAAAATGAATCATTACTGATCACCGCTCATGTCGCTTGATAACATTCCGGCAGACATCTGAGTTTCTCCTTCCGTGTTAATGAGGCATGGAGGATCTTGAAAACAAAAATATTTTTTCGCAATCAACAAACTTGGACATGACCTTCCTTTTTTTTTTTTTTTTTTTTTTTTTTTTGTCCTAGTCGTTATGTTTAAGTTGAAGACAATGGTTATAGTATTTTTTTTTTTTAATCATTTTAAGTTTATTAATGTTTGTAAACATCTTACTCTGATAAAGCGATAATATAGAGACAAACTTTTGATTAGGCAATGTTTTAGTTTTCCCTGGTTTCTTATATGTATCACCATGACTTTCTATACTTCTAAAAATTGCACTTATAATAATTCAGTATTTTAAATACACACAAATCGCCTGTTAAAGATTTAATGAAAACTTCTTTTCGAAAGATATTATTACTGAAATTATTCTCTTAACCATTCCAACTATTCCGAAATTATAAAATTTACATTACTGACGTTTGTGATACCAAAATTACTTCTAAAAGCCAAAAGTATGATAAATTTTCATATCACTGTTCACAATTTTTGTTTAAAGAAGAATAGCAGATCATCCCCGTACTATTTATGTAATTTTAATGTCACATTTTTCCACAACATGTCCTAATAAACTTGCTTTCTGTAAACAAGATGTAACATGACTTGCATTGCATTATTTATAACAGATAGTTATAATTTAAACATTAACTTCAATATTTAGTTTAACTTGCAAATACGCAAGGAACGAAATAGAAAAATTTACGCATTTCAGATCATCATTTATGTTTAAATTTGATTTCGAGCATTATGAAAAAAAAATTAGTCATGCATGTCATACAAATGAATGTCATTATTTACTTGATCTTTACTACAGAAAGAAGAATCAACTACAGAAAGCCTTGATCTCTTGATATAAATTTTTATATCTAATTAAATAATAAACGAACAATTTTCTTCTTTATGTATAAAATTCTCCAATATTTTTTTTTAATCAACAAAGATAAAAAACAAGCAAACTCAAATAAATAATTAGGTTAATGTGAAGTAGGTTTATTCTTCAGATAGCTGCATATTTTTATGTGAAGAATTGCCTTTAGAGTGATTTGACTTAAGGAAGCTGACCCAAATACGAAATAAGATTAAGGGAAACACCCTTGCGTACAGCCTGAAGAAAAAGTAGATTTTAGACAACGATCTCGTAAAAATCTTCATTAAATGTGATTTATTTACTTTGTTTATATAAATAAGTATGTAAGTGGAGGAATAGAAGTTCATACAATGTGTCAGAAGGAGCATAAAAGATCATCGTATACGGATGAGTGTAGAATTCTCTTAACTATAAGTGTTTATATTTGTAGTGTAAAAAATATTCTACATATTTATCATAAGAAAGAATCATTGAACTATGTATTTTGTACTGAATATTAGTATCTCTTGTATGATTGCTAGTAATCGTACAGAATTTACTTGAAACTTATTCGGTTGAACTAGCTCTCACTTCAAAGAAGTTTGACCATAGAGTATTGGGTACTAAATCTGGCTTTTTTTTATTAGAATTTACACCCAATTATCACCAATAGCTCATTTTGCAACTTTAATTTATAAATGCAACAAATTCACTTCGTCTGTATTTAAATGTGTTTCGCATTAAATATGTAGAGATTTCAGTCACGCTTCAGCTGTCAAACTAGCACTTTAATGATTAAATAACAAAATAAAAAATTTTATAACAACTTTAAATTCAATTTTTAAAGATACTCTTTATGGCGTGTTGTATCTCCTCTAATCTCTTAGAATGAATAAGAATTTTTGAACCAAATTTCCTCTTATGCTTTAAATTTTAAATCATATTTCAATGATAAATAACCTCGTACAACATATTATTTCTGATAAAATATTTACTAACATTAATGCTATTGATTTTAAATAATTTACCTGCTTATGAATTTTTGCAATTGACTCAGATTTGATTTATATTGAATATATACCTGATTTTCCAAATAGTATTAATTCCTTTAGAACGAGATTTGAGTTCAATACAGATTTTAAAAATTGGAAACAATGAAAATTTTCGTTTTGCTCTAAATTTCCTTTATAAGAGTCAAAAAGTAGCATTAAAATGCGGAACACTTTTCTTTTCTAAGTTTGTAACATTCTAACCGAATTAATTTAACTTCTACAATTATTTAATTTCCTGAAATTTATCTGAAAAATATTTATTATTCATTTTAGCTATTTTAACGTGATAAAATCTAGCTTCAGTTTGATGAACATACTTTTCTCATCAAAAATTTTTTATTCATTTTACGCTTGTTTAGTTCAGACTATTGGAACTTTATAATGTTGTTGTGATATTGAACACATTTTTTGAGAAAGACTTCATACCCTTATAGTTATTTTTTATAGTAATTTTACTCGTGTGACATTAAATTGATTAAATACTTTATATCATAATAATAAAAATATAGCTACCGTTAAAGGAATTGTAATCTTGATATTATAGTAATAAAACAAGATTTTTAATTCTTAACTATTTGTCTCCAGAAATACTAAAATATCAAGTAACTTTGTGACTCAAATTGGTTTCAGTTACATTGCATTTATTGCGAAATCTAGAAAAACTTGGAAGAGGTTTTAAGACCAACCGCGATTTGAAATTGGAGTACAAATCAACACCGCTGCCTTTTAACCGGAAATTGAATTTACATCCATCGGATGGAAATCGGAATGCTAAGCATTATACTGTATTCAAGACTGGTACATCTATATTTGAATAAATAATAGAATATAAAAAAACTGCATTTTTAGAGGTTTACTTTTATCTTTTAAATCCATTTCATGAATTATCCAATAAAAATATTAGCTGTTTATCAAGAAATTATACAGCTTTTTGCAATAAAATGGGAAATATTCTTTAACTTTACCCGAAACACGAAAAGAGCATGCTACATATAAATTATAGTTTAATGGCAACACACAATATTCACTTCTAAGTCTAATAAAACATTAAAATTATGTTACAGACTAAAAATTCATAAAAGGATACTTAAAAGTATGGATTTTCTGAATACGCGGTGCTAATTTTGATGTTTGAGACTAAAAGGGATGGTGAATATACTCGTGTTAATCCCTAAGATCACTTGAAAATATTTAGTTTTTGAAAAGCAAATCGATAAAATAACTGGCACTTTCCTCATCTAACCCCCCTTTCAAATGATTGGCTTTTGACGGGGAAAATCTATACTAGGAGGCTTTCTATCCGCTTTCTATCTTTTAAATCTTATAGCTAATTCTGCTTTGTAAGTTCTCTAGAAATGCTTAGAAAATTAATTTACTTTATAATGAAAGAGTACCATGAAGCATGTTATCTTTTGCGTTTACTGAGGTTCAATTTATATTTCTTCGTTAGGAGGATTATTTGAAATAGTTGATCTGGAAATATAGGTAAGAAAAAATCAATAAATAAAGATTTCTTAAAATATATGTTTATTTAGTGATTAGAAACTGATACTTAAAAAAAATGATTAAATCAAACGGATTTTAATGCTTGCATTTTTACTTTTATGAAATAAGAATGAAAGAGCTTGCGTTTGTATTTAATTACTTATTAACTAAACAGTAAAATTCTGTAACTATCATGTTTTTAAGGAATAAACTTTTGAAAACGTTGGTAGAAATTATGAAATATTATTTCTGGGAGAGTTTAATTGCAAATGAGATGGGCTGTGTGAATGTTAACTGTGTGAAGAGCATGACAATATGCAGATAATATTGAAGTAACATGATTTTCCTTCCTGAAACACAAACATTTCAATCGCATAATGTCTGCTCGTGAAACTTGATGTTTTCGATCAAAGTTTAAAGTTTTTTTATTCTTGTTTACGTAACTACCGTTTCTATATATTCTTCAACAAACTTAAAATGAGTGCAAACACGTTGCAATTTTTTTAATTTCTTCTGCTGATGAAAACGATAAGTATCAGTGGGAGTCAAAATACAAATTATTGATATAAAAATCAGACTCAATCCTCTTAATACATAGAGAAACAGCAATTGTTTTGTATTTCAGTTATGAATTTTGTGAACGCTGTCACTTTTAAAGACAACATATTTTTAAGTGTTTAATAATGTTTTACTTTAAATTTTTAATGCATCTGTATTTACATAATAAATAACGGAATTTATATAATTTGTAAGTTTGTATCTCTAAACCCCCCCCTTATATATATAGAGTCGGTTTTGTATCAGGACATGTTAATTCTAGTCATTTATAATGACAATGTATACTTGAATGATAGCATGTGTAAGCCGAGCTGGCAGCCGAATGATTAGCGCTCTTGCCTTCGGTTCAACAGTTCGTGGGTTCGAATCCCGCTTTGGGCATGGATGCTTCTAGTAATTCGGAATCCACTTTAAGCTGTTGGTCCCGGTCTAATTAGCCCTCGTGTGCAAAAAATGACCGTTGAGCGACTAACAAACCAAACGATACCATGTGTATCAGAACAATGAAAGTTTATGTACAATGCCTTAAGTCTGATATGTTAAAAGGGGAAATATTTGCAATAATTTTAAACTGGCTCATTTGGCGTAACACTGACTTACATTCAGCAATAATTTATTCAGATTTTGTTAAATATTTTAGCTTTAAAATGTTTATATTTAATAAATATGATTTTTATATCATAGTCGATTTATTAAATTAACTACATTTTTTGATATTTTACATTTGAACACTATTCTCCAATATTTGAATTAAAAAATAAATTGGAAAGTAAATTAGAATATAAAGATTTGATTTTAAAATTCCTTCAAAGGTTATAATTGGGTTTCAGTCAGGGTGGCGCGGCATCGGAAAGACGTTTATCTTAAAGCAATGATGTTTAGCGATGAAGAGAATTTATTCTCTTGATCATCTTAGATGACTTAAAAAATCGACTCAAAGCAATTTGTAGGATGTGTTTCTTAAGCAATATTTCTTGCAACATATAATAGAAGCCTATATTTATTCATCTTGTGCTTATCAGGCTGATATATTCCTTGCAATGCGCAAATTCGATTTTAAGATAGTTTTTAAATAGAGTTTATACTTACTTATTGGGCAAGTTACAATTTTAAATCCAATTCGAATAGTTGAGTAAACTTGTTTTATAATTCTCCCTTTTTCCTTTCCTTTTCTTCTCTTATACATGCGGTAGGTAGTGAAAGTGACATTCCAATTCAGAACAGCTGTTTGGGTCAACTGAATAGAATACAATAAATATATAAATTGGAATCTACTCGCGAATGTGCCTCATATGATTTAAGTATCCATTTTGGAATACTTGAAAAATTCGTTTTAATGTAATATAAAATTTTTCAGTGAGCTTATAGCTTAGAACACCTTTTGATATTTTGTTTTTAACAATTTTTAATGGATGTTTTGCGCTTAATTCTATATATATATATAAAAAAAAAACCCTTACCTGTTTCTGAACTACTAACTTTCAGAGAATTGATTTTATATTGGAACGCATTGTAGGTTCGAGAATTTTAAAACATATATAAATTCTCTCTCTCTCTCTCTCTCTCTCTCTCACTCACTCACTCACTCTCACACTCACTCACTCTCACACTCACTCTCACACTCTCACACTCACTCTCACACTCACTCTCACACTCACTCTCACACTCTCACACTCACTCTCACACTCACTCTCACACTCACTCTCACACTCTCACACTCACTCTCACACTCACTCTCACACACACTCTCTCACACACACACACACTCTTCTTTTTATAAGAAAATTATATTTCAGAGTTTGAAGTATAGTAGTGGTTTGACTAATTTGAAATTTTAGAAATCGAATATCTAATTTGATTTCTGAATTTTCTATTTGAAATATATTATAGAAATATTTTCTTAAAAGTAATTACAATTATTTAAATAAAATACTACATGTTAAGTTCGCGGAATTAATAAAAGTTAGACACTTTAAAAATTTTTGAACGTCACAAGTGAGAAATAGGATAAATTAACGTGTGTATTTACTTCTCAGTTGTATCTTTATTTCATTATCATTTTTTACTCAATTACATAAAAACAAGATTTAAGTATACTTTTTTTTCCTCTATGCGCTTGACCTGCTATGAATACTAGAAATCATTTTCAATTTTTAATTAATGATTCTTTTCTTACTTTTAATAATGTATTTTATACATTTTTTAAAAAAAATCCTAACTTAAATAAAAAATATTAAATTTATTTTCAAAATGAGTAAAATGTGCGTAATCAATTTGTAATCAGTTCACAAGTTTGGAATCTCTGTATATTGGATCCATGAAAATGTATTGCATGTATTTTAATGATTTTATTTTTGTATACATATTGAAAAAAGAGCTATGGTCATAAATGTATGATTGCAAACTTTTATTAATATAAGCTTAATGAAAAAAAAAACTTTTCTTGTAGTTTGCTTTAAGGCTTAGACTATATTGAAGTTGAGACCCATTTGCATCCTCAACTACTTTCGTAACTGACATAACTTCTCGTTCTCCATTCGGTTACCCAGCTGGGTAACCGAATGGTCAGCGCTCTTGTCTTTAGATCAACAGTTCGTAGGTTCAAATCCCACCTTAGTCTTATATGGTTGTAGTTGTTCGGAATCAATTTTAAGCCGTAGGCCTGATCTAATAAACCATCATGTGTGAAAATGACCATTGAGAATAAAATCTCTTTATATTTTGAAATGGCATTGGATTACAAAAACATGTTATAGTGCATGTATGCAACTTCGCTGGACTGATAGCATTTTAAAACTTTTATTTAACGAATTTTTGTGTAAGTTTTTACAGAGCATTAGAAGATAATGCCATCCTTCTAAACAGAATCTTTTAAGAGATTTTTTATAATGAATTATGCAGAAATAATATATTTAAGCTTGTTATAAAAATGTGAACGGAAGCTCATTTAAGTACTTTTGAATATTTTATACGTTAAAAGTTATGGCAATCATTTATATTCTAGCCATTAATTTTTTAGAAAATTGAAGTTATACATAGCGCTTGTTACAAAATTGAAACCACTACTTTTCTGTAAAAAATTGTAAGAAAGCTACAAACTTGTACAATTTTCGTTATTTTATTCTTATATTCACATTTATTTATATATATAAAAGTTTTGATCATAATTTATTCATTTAACTGATCATAGGATGTTTCCCAATAAATTATAAGTTTTTGGAAACTATAATTTCTTTGATGTTTTTTTGTACGTCAGAATTCATTTTGTTATTGTCTAATTAGAAAATTGAAAATTTGGTCTTTAATGATAAGGAATATGATAAATAAATTTGAGTTTTCCATGTACACGTAACTAAATAAAGCTTTATCAAACATATAATCATTTCCAAACACAACAGCTGTATATTTCCTTAGATGAGTATATTCTTTCAAAGTAATTCATTTTAAACGCAAAATTTTAAATACTTAACTTTCAAACGAGTAGCATTCCCTCTTATCACATAAAATGTTTTTAAAATTGCTTATCTCTATTTTCGTAAAATTAAATTATTTTGAGCTATAGAACAAAATATTTTTGCCTTTTTTATATTTAAGTATAAAATATACTAGAGAAAAAGTTCTGTGTATTTTATTAAATGTTTAATTTTCAATTTGAATTACTTTCATGTAACAAAAATATTTGAGATATTGATATAACTGCCACATTTGTTTACTACAGCCAGTATACTATATAAGATCATAATTATTTTTCAAGAATTTAATAAAATTGATAAACTTTCCCTTTCATGATTAATTTTAGCTATAAATATTAATTACCAAAATAAAATTATGCTTTATAGAAAATTTCTGACTTCAAAGTATTACAGTAAATTCCATACTCTTCTCCGTATCCTTAAATTGAAAGGGATCCATTTTTAAACCTGTAAAATGTTACTAATTAGAAAAATTATACGCAACGTATTTTTTCAAAATAAGTTCATATTCGGAAATTTATTAATTTTTAGCAAATTTTCTTCATTCCCATTCAAGATCAAATAATTTACTTAAAATGCACTATTACTTATAAAATTTTCTTTTACGTCATAATTATAAAAGGCAAAGAAATTATCATAATTTCATTTAGAATATATTTCTTTACTAAAATTGTTAATCATTCAAAGACCTCATTTCAATGAATCTTATCAATTTGGTCGCGTTTTCTGGCGTGCTGCTTTTAAAACTAATTCATACGCCAAGTGTTGTTATTCTACTTCCGTGTATAATGATCAGTGTTTTCTTTTTACTTCCGTATAATCATTTTTTTTCTTCTTACTCTTGTAGCTTTTCCCTGAAACGTTTCGTGCTCGGCGTGCTGCAGTTAATTAAAGAAGCGCTATTCTATGCTGTTTCACCAGAGGAAAATGATATACTTAGCCTTTCCTCTCTTACACCTAAATTGCAGCTCACTTACATTGTGTTTCTGGAGAGGGATATAGATTACTTTCATCTGGAATGGAACACTTTATGAACTGGGTTAGACATGGACCATTGACCTAAGTCGTATTGGAATTTCTAGTAGTTTCAAGAACGAGTTTAATGTTTTAGTTCCACAGGGTATGAGGTAAAGAGGGGCAACACAAGGATTCTTTCCTCTAAAGGGTTTTTGTATATGTAAGACCGACTGCGTTAGTCAGTTCTCAACTTGAGACTCGAATTCATGACCTTTTCTTAATTCCCAAAGAGGAATCTCCTTCAGTCATTTAGTTGGAAGAATTTGAGCCAGGTCATGGCTTAGCCCAGAGCATTAAGCATGAATTTCTTGAAAAGACTAATGATTAAACAGCTACAAATATATACAAAGCGGCATAGTGCCAAAGACTATTGAAAAAATATTCTAATGCACTGGTGGCAAGCACTTTTTGAATGATAAAATTTCTTTATATATTTTCCCTACGAGCATCGAGTTCATGAGTATTTATAAAATGTGAACACATTAAATAATATTAAATTATATATATATATATATATATATTATATATATATATATATATATATATATACATATATATATATATATATATAAACTTAGTTGTGTATCAAATAAATCACAAGATAATTTAAATTTTCATCCTCATATATTAAAATTTTTCAAAAACATTTTCTTATGGAAGGAAGGTTTTATATTATTAAACTAACTATTTTAAAAATATTGAAAAGTTTTCAATTATCAGGGTTATTAAAATGTTAACCTTTACCTAAATCAAGTTATTTTAAGTATAGATACGAACCTCTTCTCTAATTCATACTAAAAGAACTAGGGAAATATGATGTTTATTTATAAGCAAAAGCGGAATTAAAAACAAAATTTTCAAAAGAAGTGCCCAGACTTACCGAATTCTGATCATTTTTGCTTACAGTAAGGATTATTTAAAAAAATTGTTAGGGATTGCTTATCGCATGCTATTCATATAGGATAATATATGAATATAGCCCAGCAAGTAGCCGAATGGTTAGTGTTCTTGCCTTCGGTTTAACAGTTCGTGGGTTCCTATCCCTCTTTGGGTTTGTATGCTAGTAGTGGTTCGGTATCCACTTTAAACCGTAGGTCCTGGTTTAATTGGCCCTCGTATGCAGAAAAGGACCGTTGAACGGTAAACCAAACCAGACCATAGGAATATATAATTTATATATAAGAAATTCTTAATATTCAAACAGATATTTAATATAGTATATGTATTTAATAAAAGTTTATAGAATTTATCAGTAGCGTGTTTTTCAATAAATTTTAACTCAAGATTAGAAAGTTAAAATTTGAAGAGAAAGGAATAAATACCAAAATATTTAAGCACAAGTAATAGTAAATATTATTATGTTGTCTGATTATTTAGTAAAAGTTTATTACTTTTCGTTAAACACAAACAAAATTCTGAAATATAGTAACTCTTGCCTTTTTTTTTTATAAATCTAGATGACTGAAAATATCTTAAGTTTGGAATGACTCATCTTTAGTTACAGCTTTAAAATTGTAAAAAATTAATTAATAAACTATGCTCCTCTAAAATGTGGAAAGTTTCATGAACTTTATGGAAAATGTGTCCTTGATGGGGAGAACTTTGAAAAATTAATTATCTCAATAGAATGTTATTTGTTGCAAGGATTCTTTATTAGTATGCGGTTATTGTATACTATTTAACTGTTCTTCGATACACTATTAACACTTATAATAGCGTTATCAAGAAAATATTTCTTAAAGTTCTTTAATGAGCGAATGAAAGTACACTATTTAAAATAATCAGTGTCACCATAGTCATGCATCGGCTAGAATGAAAGGATATGCGTGACGAAATATGAAACATAAAAATTGTCCAAAATATAGCCGTGATCTTTTATTTCTTGAATGATTAAAAGAACATGGAAAAAAAATTATGCCAAAGATTTGATTACTTAAATTATACAAACAATGTATTCAGATGCAGGGTCTCTAGTATGTCATATAATTACCTCCAAAAGCTAAGACAGATTCTCAAGTGTCTTATGTTTTTGAGATGGTGCTATGAGGTTATCGATAACTGTTTGAATCATCTTTCTTAAGAAGTCCTATTGCCAAGTCCAAGTGAATGCTTGAAGCTCACTATGTCTTAGTGTTAGATTAGTATTCTTTAGAATTAAAAGACTCATGGGAGCCGATCCCAGTCATAACAGTTGAACAGTTTGAGATGAATTTTGCACTTTTCTCTTTCGCATGCAAATTAGTAAAGGAGAATGGGCGAGTTTTCCAAGTTTCCTCTATTGCGACGTGTGAATATGGCTCATTGTTTTTGAAGTTTTTAGGAAAGGTAATTGATGCAATGGATTTTAAAGTGCATTAAATCTGCGATTGGTCATTAGGTTGCCCACTACGTGGTGTCAAAATTTCTAAAAGTGAAAAGAAACCTCAGTCTTGTAGCAACGTGTCTGATTATGTCTAAGATATACTCGATTGGATTTAGGTGGGGACAGTACTCTTGCTATTCTATGTGGATACGTTTCAAGCATGTTCTTTAAAATGAGTAAAAATCTCACAAAATGAGCTGCATGTTGTCAAATACCAACAGGATTTATTAAAAAGGAATCACCAAAAGTCGAAGCGTAAGTGATATCTTAGTCTCATTCGTACATATTTGGGTCACCAAACTGCCATTTACATAAATATTACCCTATAATAATATATATTAATATTACCCTATAATTATGCCAAATTTAGCCCTTACATTCAACTCACTTCGTTTTCCAAGAAATCTTTCCTGAAGGAATATACAGTACACTTCTTTCACTCTGTACTAAAACAAGTCTGGTGTCACGTTAAAGTGGATAGAAATTTTTTCTTAAGAATCCGTTTACTTTGCATCCTATTTTAATGTTGAGCGAGTCAACCTTTTATATTATGTAGACGCATGGTGTCCTAAGAATTACCTTAGAATATGTACCACACAATGAACTATACATATGGAAACTGGTCATTGGAGTCTATTTCTGATTATTTTATTTGATATTTTTCGTAATATTTGTCGAAAGAAATTGCCTTTGCAGCTGAGTAACCTTTCTTGCTCTGCTTACATAAGGTATTTAAAGGATGTCTTGCCGGCCAACTTGTCTAGTGGTCAGCGTGCCTGACTATGGATAGGGAGGTCTTAGTTTCGAATCCTGGTTCAGGCATGGATGTACTTTCTCTATTTATCCTGTTTTTATATATCTTTTCCTTGTGTGAATGAGGTGTGAATGGTTGCCTACCCTATAAACGGGTCCCTATGGCATATGTGTGTACTGAAGAAATCGGACTCCACACCAAATACGGTTCACTTGGAAAAGTGGAGCAGCGCACCCCAATTTGCCAGCCTAGCTGGCACATGAGAACAACAAATGATGTGTTATCTTTTTTTTTTTTTTTTTTGTATAGTTGCTCATTTATATTTCGATTGATATATATCAATTTCTGTTTCTTGAAATGGCTTGAGTAGACTTAAAATGACATTATTACATCCGCCAAACATCTTTACAGTTGCTAAGATAGACTTTTCCAATATTATTTGTCTTGTGGATTCTAATAAATCATGAATTTTCAACTTTTTAAAAGTGAACATTGAACTTTACAATTGCAGCAGTGAATAAAGAAGTTTCTGTGAAACCATATTTATTTTTATACTTATACATTTTTGCTTCTAATTCATGAATACTGATCTCCATATATCATTTTTTCTTTGTTTTATGTGACAATTTAATTTATGGTTTTTTACTTAAGATATAGCTATAGCTGTATATATATATGCGTACTTTGCTGAAATTATGTTCTTCCCTGATCTCTTAAGTGTTATATATATATATTTTCTATATTAATATTCGAACATATGAGAATTTTTTTTAACAAATTTCTCCCTTAAATTGCATAGCATTGCCAGAATCATATAGGAAAATTTTTTCCTTTGACTATTACCTCTTCATATTGTCGGTGTTTGCTTTTCCAAGTCCCCATAAGACTTCATTCCTTTTCATGATAATTGCTTGGCATATTTTTTTTCTGAATTTCTCAAATCGAAGTTTTAATTTTTGTGGCACTTAATGAAGTGAATACGTTCATTATTTTTTTTCAATGCATAAAAAATCATCTTTGCTTGTTTCATTCGAGCCAAGCATTTTTGAAGTTTATTTATTTTTTAAATATTTTTCAGCCACATTTTCATTGACTCGGGCTATGTTACGATTTGTTGACTTAAATAAAAGTAGATACCATACACAGCTCTTCCTGAGGATATTTCTCTTCTTTTTTCCATCTACTGAATCAATGAAACATTTCTTCAACATCTAAACTTCTATATCTTCTCAATTTTTCTTTCCACGTGCCATCAATTACACTCTTTATCACCAACTAACAGTGGCATGATAAAGAAATATGGCTAACAATTTTTCGTGAAACTTTTTTTAGAATTATTTCAAAAACTTATAAAATTAATTTTAATGAAACCTCTAAATGACATTTTAAATACCTTCGAAATGTAAACTTAAGTTGCATTTTAAAATTGTTTCAAGTGTACTAAATTACTTTTCACCTAGTATATTGGGTATATTTTTATAGTTCAGTAAAAAAATATTGTTGGCACTTGTAATTTCTCTTTAGAATTTTACTTGTATGCTGAAAATTAAGACTTACGTAGTTTCCTCAAATATTTAATCTCTTTTTCGCTGTATTCCAGCTAAAAAAATTTTATCATGATTTTCTCTAATAAAAACAATAATTTTCGCCTTTATTATTATAACGATAATGTTAATTATCAAAAGTCCTAAAACTTCTACACCCACCAAAAATAATATATTCAATTAATACTGAATTCAAATTACAAAAATTACTTAATGGTGATTTTGAATGTTTAAATTATTATTGTAAAAGATCAATTAGAGATTTAAAAATACTTTTCAATTAGAATGAGTAACCTAAACTAACTAAAAATTAGCCTTCTCCAAAAAGATTTGATTTTACAAGAAACTTTTGGAAAATATTTTCAAACCTTTTTGAGCCAGAAACTTTTTTTTTTACTGGGAATTCTTTCTTTCCAGTTTATTTCAATTATAATTTTTTATATAATATTAGAATTTTATGACATGTACGCAATAAAATACTTAATTTAAAGGCTGCTCTTGTTTCATTAGGGAACGCATTTGCACGAATTATCTTCAATGATATTCTCGATGGAAATGTAAAAAAAAAATTAAATATCGTGTATAATTTATATATAGGTAAAAAAAACTACCATTTTTTAAAAGATTATTTTGGAGTAATTCTCTTTTTGGTGATTTGTTTCAAATATTGTACTCTTTAAGGAACATAGGAAAAATAATGTGTTTTACGAAATAAATTACTTTTGATAGATGTAAACTTTTCTTATTAAGAAAACATTTTTTTCATATAGAAAAAGTTTTTTACAACTAAACATACCTGTATTAATTGTAAAGCTTAGCAAAATAACAGACAAACTTCTAGTTGAAATATTTTTTTTTAATTCCATTTTCACTTTTTTTAGTTAACATATTTCCTGATAATTTATTAGCTCTTTATACAAAAATAATACCTGCAGACTATTTTGTTACTCACATTCAAGAATGCACTTTGCTTTAATTAACTCTGACAGACTGCTGAAAAATTAAAATACTTGAAAGTAATTTTAAGATTGATTCCAAATTATGAGGCTGGGCGTAACCGATACGTTAACGCTCCGTTCGGCTCAACAGTTCGTTGGTTCGATTCACTAATAGCTCGGAATTAACTTAAGGTCCCAGTCTAACTAGCCGTCGTATGCAAAAAGTTACCATTAAATAACGAACAGGTTCAAATTGGGAGTAATTGAATCAAAGCTTAATTTTCTCACCTTTTAAGAATTTTTTTTATTTTAATTCTTAGTTCACTTCTATGAACGGACACATTTGTTATTTCAGTTACGTATGTCTTTAATTATCACCAATCATTTTCACAATGAACTGAAAAAAAGAGCTAGATAATTACCCGTTACCAGTAATGCCTCATTTTTACATTTACTGATAACAAACAACAATTTTTCTCCATTCTACTAAATATAAATTACTTCAATTTTATAACTTTAAAATCACATTTACTAAAGCTTTAGAATAAACTTACAAAATTTCCAGTCTTATTTTCAGCAGCAAATTTAGAAATATTCAGAATAACTATTTACATGATCAATTTGAAGTTTGTTTGCTTAAAATCTGAGACATAAGGAGACACAATGCATTTTATGAACCTAATAATTTGTTAACATCCAAGCAAATGTAATCAAATTTACAGATAACATTAATGGACCCTAATACAATCTTTGTTTAAAAAATTAATTATCCAAATAAATCTTCTAATTATTCAAGTATCTTTTCATCCAATAATTTTCCCATGACCTAGTTTCTCAAGAATCCTAAGTTGCTTAGTTTAATCTTCCCTATAATGGGAGGGGACGGTAACATAAATTTTCTACTGGAATCATTTTAACAATACTGAATACTGAAATTTTCTCAGAGAAAGCCACTCAAATTGATGAATTTCGAATAAACAAGATCTATAAGTAACTTGTTCTTAATTCTGAATTGCAGTCTGATAGAAGTAATTCATTTTTTTACTAGCAGAATTCGTTTTTCTCAACCAAAACAACTAACTTCTTATATACGAAACTTGTTATAAGTGAATCATAACAAATCACTCAAAATTTACTTTATGGAATATTCTTTAACTCTATCAATTCTTTCAAAGTGAAACTTTTTTTAATTCTTTTTTGCAAAAATGCACAGAGATAAGTTAAAATTTAATTTTTCAACGTAATACAATATTCCATCGGTAAAATAGAATTTTTACTTTAAAAATAATTGGAAAACACAAATTATTTTCATTAAAATATGACCAATTAGGAAGCTAAAGTTAAGTTTATGTATAGTTCGTTAAGATGAGAAAATCACATCAAGCAAAATTTAGTAACGAATAGTTAGTAAATAAATACAAAGGAAATATCTCAGTTCAATAAAACGTAGTGTAGGAAAAAGGATAGCAAGATAAAAGGTTTTTAGAAGTATGAAACCTAAAAAAGAGATTTAAAAGTATAAAAAGCAAGAATATGTGGGCGTCTCAAGAATGTTAAAAGTTCAATGGGTAATTTTGCTAGATATTATTTATTCCCAAAATTACCACCTTTCGAAATTTAAAAAAAATATTTTTGTTAATTATTTAAAAATTGTTTCTAAATTTATATTCGAATCATTGTGGAACATACTTTGGAAGCCCGGATTTTGTGCATAATTCCAATATAAAACAATAATTTTGATTATTGAAATTTTGCGTAATAATTATATTTTAAAATCAATATAAACAAAATTTTCTTCTTAAATTTTTAAACCTTAAAATAATAAGCGAAAATTTGCTTTCTTGTTATACTGTTAAAATAAAAATTCCTAATTTTATATAAATATAGAAAAAAAAACCACATAGAAATTTTAAACTAAAATTAATAAATCAAAGTGAAGGCAAATTCATTCAAGGTAGTTTCAATACAATAACAATTCATTTTAATAAGTACAGAAATATCCAGATTACGATCACGAATGATGTGTATTTTTCTTGCACCCACCTGTGGTCATTCATTTTCTTTCTTTAAATAGACGTCCATTCTCGAAATTAATAAAACATCCATAAAGTATACTATAACTGGAACATCTGCTATGGATAATTATTATCTCATTAGAAATATGTATAAAGTTTTTGTGCTTTCCTTGCAAATAGTGAAATATGATCGTAAGGCATCTGATCTAATTAAGAACAAGCCGAGCTGGCAGCCGAATGATTAGCGCTCTTGCCTTTGGTTCAACAGTTCGTGGGTTCGAATCCCACCTTGGGCATGGATGTTTGTAGTGGTTCGGAATCCACTTTAAACCGTAGGTCCCGGTCTAATTAGCCCTCGTGTGCAAAAAATGACCTTCGAGCGACAACTAATCCAATCCTAATTAAGAACAAAGAAATACAAAGGATATGACAGTTGAGAATACAACCAGTAAAATAGTGTTTAATTTATGTAAATGTTATATATAAGATTAAGTAAAAAACACAAAATTAAAAGCTCTGTAACATGAAAATTTATAATCAAATGTGTAAGTAATAACAAATTGAACTAAAAAAATTCAATTGATGTCGATTTTGCTACTGGAAAAAGATTCAATATTTTGTGTTTCAATCTCTAAATCTATCCACATTTAAGCTGCTGGAGAAAAAATGCCTGATTTTAAAACTATCCATTCGGAAAATGCATATTAATTTTGATTGTGGGTTTCATTTTACTATACTCTAAATTTTATTTCAAATTAAGAATTAAAATCCTGGGGGGGGGGGGGTATATAAATTATTTTTTCTACCATTCATGAGTTAAAATTATCTCTTTTTATTCACCCTAGAGTACCATTAATATTCTAAATCAAGCAATGAAAATTTAATCTCATAATGGGGGGAGGGGTAATCGTTTCGCTGAGCAAAATGCTTTAATGGAAGCTGGTGGGCGTAGCTCTTCTGGCCAACTATTCGTCGCCGAATTGCCAGTCGAACAAGTAGCACACTGGTCTTCGGTTCCACAACTCGTGGATTCAAATCCAACCTTAGGCAGGAATGTTATTGAGCTCCAAATCCATTTTAAACTGAATGTCCCTGTCTAATTAGCTCTGATGTGGAAAATGACTGTTAAGCTACAAAGAAACTAACAATCCAATGGTTTGGTCCTCAGATCAAATGATGATGCCTGATGCTTAGGAATCTAGCTTAAAGATCTCGAATTATTTGGTTCTTATATATAACGAGTGGCCAAGAAGAAACCAAATCAGCTATGGGCCAAGTAATTCCTAGAGCTGTGTACCACCCTCACAATTGTCTTTGTACACAAATTCAAAGGAAATCAGTTATGGTTAGCGCTCTTGCTTTCTGTTAAACAGTTCGTGGGTTTAAATCCCACCTTGGGCTTAGATATTTGTAATGATTCGAAATCTACTTGAAACCATAAGTTAGTACTTATGTTTTAAAGTGTGTAGGGACCATTGAGAGACAAACAAATCGAACCAAAGGAAATCAGTTTTAATTTCACAATTCTTCAAAAACAAATTGTTAACTTTCTAGATTTTGATTCAATAGCTTAAGTAAGGGCTCGAATTCCACCTTAGCTTAGATGCTTGTAATGATTTGGAATCTACTTTAAACTCTGTTTTGGGCTAATATATGCCCTAGTGTGCGAAATAGTACCGTTGAGTGACTACCAACCAAACTGTAAATTCAAGAATGCTGCGTAATTTTCCAAATTATATGTAGCGCATTTTTGTATAAAAGAAAAACTGAGAAATTCAAAAATGTTTTACTAGAATATTTTCTGCTTATTTGCGAAATTTTAATAAAATAATATTTCTGGTTTTTCCTAGACTATCAGTTTATGTTCTATTCTTCTCTTTTTTTAAACCTCTTTGAGGAGAGATCATTTTCTAAAGGGTGTAAAAGTAAGCTTGCCTCGGGAGAAATAAAAACCATCTCTTTTCTTTCAAATTTAAATTACTTGGAATTCATTAGTTAGACTGAAATTGAATGCATCAGTGAAGATAACAATTTGATTCATTCTGCTTCAATGTCGATGTTCTCTATCATATAAAACGAGAAATTCCTTGTTCGGAAATTCCAGTTGGCAATTCAATGGTAAATGTTCTGTTTTCAATAGTTTGTGGGTTTGACTACCACCTTGACCATTAATATGTGAAGTAATTCGGAACTCGTTTGAAACTGTCTCGGTCGAATTATCTCTTACAGGCGTGAATTTGAAATGACAAAAGTTAAACAAAAATAATTAAAAATGTCAGAAGTCTCATTGGTATATAAGTAAACTTAAAGTGAAAAGAAATTAACCATTGATTAGCAAATACCAAATCCTTAAGACTTCACTTAAAAGTTTTAGTAACTAATAAGACATTAATATGAAAAGTTAAATTTTATGTACAAAAAAAATATTAGTTTGTTATCATTTCTTTTACTTAGTATATGATGGTAAGATTTTTATTGTCTTATGCTATTTGGTAGAAAGAGACATCAAGTTCATGGACTAGACCGGGTCATGATGAATGATGCAGTTTTAGAAAATTCATGGCCAAGAAATGCAATGGTTGGCCTCAAGTCTGCAAAGCATATCTGAGTAACTGGGTGGTTCTTTGTAATTTAAAATCAGAGAGCAAGTGAAAGACCTTAGACTTGATGTGACACACCAGAGATATTATTTCATAATCACCACCACGATATATTTTACGTGCACCAGCCGCAATCAGCGAACACGACGGATTTTCGGTTAGTTCGAGATTCAGATTCAATACCTTCCGATAACGAGAGCGAATGCTATGACCAACCAGCCTCTGAAATTTTTATAGAATGTATAATTAAAAATTATTTTATGTACATTGTGTGGCAGTAATATAATTTGGAAAAACATTTCGTTCATTTTTGGTATATGATTTATTTATTTTTTCATAAGAATTTTAAAGAAACTTTATACTGAAAGAAATCAGAGCTCGTTTAATAAAAATAGTATTCTAGTCCTTGTGTAATGGATTTGTAAGCTCAGATGCAAAATTGAGAAACATTATCCATTTTCGTTAAACTATTCAACATTGTGATATTTTGAAAAAATTGTAATTTAAAAAAATTTACGTAATTTTGTATGCTTAAATAATAAACATTGTTTTATTCATTAATAGGCAATCTATTTTTTTACAAGTTGTGGGTTCGACTTATACATCGAGCATAAATACGAGTTTTAGTTTGGAGTATATTTTAAGCGATTTCTCTCTACTGAATTACCTCTTATGTGTAAAATGTGACCTTGGAGCAAGGAACTGAATAAACCATTCGATACTCTTTTTGTAACCTCTTATAATCAGAGTTTTTAATCTTGGGATTCTGTAACCACAAGTTTTCTGCATAACTGTATCAGCTTATGACAAAATACTATTTTCACTGAATGTAGTAGTATCTTCACGAATATCATGCCATCTTTACAGATTGCTCAATGCTTGCATTTGCATCTTAATTTGCACTTGTAACAGTCATTTTAGTAGCTCAATATTCTGAATTTCCCTTAAGTATTTTATAAATTTGACTCCCTCCCTCAGTATGGATGTTTGTAGTAGACTTAGGAATATTTTTAAATTGTAGGTCATGGTCAAATTAGCTAAACTGTCTACCGAATGGTTAGAGTTCTAGTCTTCAGTTTAACAGTTCATGGATTAGAATCCCATCTCGGCCAGGAATCTTGGGACTTCACATTAAGCTACAGGTCCTTGTCTAATTAGCCTGGTGTGCAAAAAGTGACCGTTGAATGACAAACAAATCAAACTCCGGTCGGTTTTTCAGTTATGGTCAAATGTAGCCTTAGAATGACAAACCAGACTTGTTTTAATTGGTTTTAGTTTGATTGGTGGATGAATGACCGGATATTTTTACAGCTACTCTATTGTTTCTAATAATATAGTAAGAAAAGAAGCAATTTAAAAGTAGTTTAAAATCTTGATACACCTATTTTTTCCGTAACTCATTACCTCATTCTGCCATACAACATTTTGTATATTACCAAATATTGCCTAAAAATGTGATAAAAAGCCACTGGATATTCGCTAGTTTGTGTAAGTGAACTACTGAATTTGGTATGAGCTATCTCTAAAAGATAATATCCACCTTTGTAATCAACTCTAAGTAATGATTAAGAGTGTTTCCCAATGAGGCATTAATATACTTGAGTCAATAATTTCCTTATCCAAAAAAATCTCGATTTAACATCGGAAATTTTGATGGGGGAAAACTCATTTTAGCATAATTCGTTCAATATCATGGAGAAAAGAATACACGAAGAGTAGCTCAAACCGTGAAAAATCATGTGCACCTGTGAAATAGCTAGCAGGCGTGACCGGCACCTACTGTGTCTTCGAAAGCAAGTAGTACTTTCATATTAAGGACACTATATCGGCAAACGACAAACGTTGTTTTAATTTAAATTGCACAGACTGAAATAAAAATAATTTTAATTACTATTTCTAAAAGATTATTTGCAGTGATAGTTAAGTTAGTTTTTCTCGTATTTTTGCTTATTATTAGTATTAAGTATTTCAGTAAAGAACTTTTACGCGCGTTATTCACCTTAATGACTTTAAGATAAGCATTTGAATATTAGGAATTAAATGAAATGCTATCACATTACTATATTTAGAATCATGAAAAAAGTTACTTTTCCTTATCATAATTGATATTTATAGGCAAAGTTTACTACCCATGTCACTTTATATGAGCATGCAATATTTTGCTATTTATTTCTATATAATTTTTCCCTTTATAAGAAAGAAATATGCTTCTGTATATTAATTGGACTATCAAAATAGTAAAAATATAATTTTTTTTTTGGTGAAACTTCAGTCCAATATTAGAGAAAAAAGTTTCTAATATATCAATAATTTATAAATGAATTTCGCTGACTAATGCAAAGTAAAAAAATTATAAACTATAAGAAGCCTAGAAACTCTAAATAAAATATTTACTTTTATATAGAATTAAATTTCAATAAATTTTGATATAAAAGATTATTATATTTAGTAAGAAAGATAAAAATGTTTACTCAAGTAGTATGAGATTTTAATTTTGTTTACATTTAAGTAATTACACTTGCTTAAAGAATTCGAATTTATAAATTAGAAAAATAATTAAAATAATTTTTATAACAAATATTAAAAACATATGATATTCTTCAAATTACTAAGGTTTTAAAAGATTAGTTCAATGTTTAGATTTGCGTACTTATTTGGTATTTTAATTTTATTTTTAGTATGCACACATGAAACCATTTGTAAAGTTGAAGAACAGGACAATGTTTAATATTACACACAATGTGAAGAAATGAAAATTAAGTAAATTTTTAGAATAAAATATGTAAAAATTTTCTTCAAACATTTCTACAATATAGTTATTTGGCAATAACATGATTAGTATTTATACAGGTATATATTTTATACTATTGAAGAGAGAGAGAAGATTGGGGTATAGTTGTAGTATTTGATAATAAAGTTGTTTTTAATTTCATTTTAATTAATAAAAAACCTATATATAGAAAATTATTTTTCGGAAACTATCAAATCAACTATTAATAATGTTGCCTTAATTAATTACCATCATTAATCAGCAATTGTGTTTTCTTGTTATGATTTATGCTCTAAATTTTTAGAAATTTATTTTTCTTTTATGTTCAATACACTTTAAAAAAGCGAGAGATTTAAAAATTTAGTTAATACCAAAAGGTATTCTAGTCTGAAAACTTATTCCAATTTTTTAATAAGCAAATACATTAAGAAAATTAAACAGTAATTACAATTATCAGTGAATTGCTGAGTCTTTTAGAATTTTTAGATTAACACATTTATATAAATTGTAATATTTTGAGGGAATTTAAAAAGCATATAAATCTATATATAAATATACAGATAAATTTTTAACATCCTGTAAAGCAAATTACAAATTTATACATTGTTATTAAACTTAAAAAAGAATTTATTTGTTCTAAAAATATTAGTAATCTTGAGACATCAATAGTATTTATACAAATTTGTGCATATATTACATAAAAATATTGCAAAATTAAAGTATATAATTATCAATAAACTTTAAAACCGACACATTAGATTCTGTTGAAATTTACGCACTATGAACATTTACATAAATTACAATACTAGGAGAACTTATGAAATATATAAATCTAAACATTAGGATAAATTTATCATGCACAGAAAATTAAAAATATTTCTGATCTCTGAGGCATACAAAATTGAATAATATCCTGCATATGCAACAAAAGATTAGATGCATTTAACTTTAGTCAGCAAAAAGTTCCTAAAATTAATGAAATTACCTATAAAAAATTACTCTAGGTGATTGTTAGAAGGTCTAGTTGTACATCCATAACCCCAGCAAGCAGCCATAATTATTTAAAAATCAAAATAACAGCGAATTCAACAAGGTGCTTAATAGTAAACAACATGTTTTAGTGAAATATTTTGAAAGACAGAGGAGGTGTGACACAGTGACCAATAGGGCACTTCTACTTATGTTTCTTCCTCCATGTTCAATAGATCCTTTCTGTACGGATTTGTGAAATGAAAGGAAGTAAATTTAGGAAGTAAAATACGGAAGTACACTAAATTCAAAATATTTTATTTCCCATATTATAAGTTTTTAAAATTGTTTCGTATTGTGCGACAAAAAAAGACCATTTTATGCATTGTATATTATTTTGAAATGCCAATTGATGAAATTAGAACAAATGTCTACTTTCATGTTAGATTTTTTTTTTTTTTTACAAATTTATGAAATTAAATATTTCTTGTATATTCCTCTTCGAAAAGAATTTATCTAAAAAATGAATCATGGATAATAACTGTTAATAATTTTATTAATTTTAATGCTGTTCTATGAGAAGTAAATCAAACACTGTTTGATCTTAATTTCTTGTTAAAGATTTTCTAATAAGAATACGAACAAGTCATTCGTAATTCTTATATGATAACAAATTTAGTCTTTAAAAAATTTCGTTGAATAATCGGAAATATTTTTTAAAAAAAAAGTTGCCTTATATCTTTCCCTAAATAATTACATTTAGATTTAATCCAATGAAATAATTTTAAATTTTATTTCATATTTTGCATTATTCTTTTATATATTTTTTTTAAAAAAAATTGCATTTTAATATCAATTTGATGAGTTATGAATTAAATTTAATGATTTGCTTTAATTTTATTCTTATTAATCAGTTATATTATTTTTATAATAGATTTATAAAAGGAATGTCAGAGTGAAATATTTTTGAGGCAATAATTAAAAAAAATATTAAATATAATTTTAATGGATTATAGTTAATTATGGTTTTGGATTCTCTCTATTTCTTCTTTGTTCTGGGTAATTCTGAAATCTGCTTAGTGTAGTTTGTGTATCTAAAAAAATTATTTCAATGTAAATGTAATAATCACTTGAACAACAATTTTTTAACGCAGAGAGAGCCTTCTTGATTTACTGCATTAATATAAATGCAATAATCTAAATCTAATTAAAGATCTGAAATTCATGCATTCAATCAGAAAAATTATTTTATGTATATAATAACCTAATTTATTACATATAAAAAATGTTTGACAGGGTAAATGTAAAACTATTTTATATGGTATCTACTTAAATTATTTTATAAAAATATCTTGATTTTATTTTCATTTATTACAAAATATTAGAGATAATAAATGAATGTCCATTTCTTACCATCTGATGAATTACATTAATAGATTAAAGTTATAAAATTTATTTCTTTGATCTTCAGCAAAAAATTTCAAGAATTAGTTACTCTGTATAAATAATTATTTTTAAAAAATTACTCTTTTTTTTTTAACTATCACTTATTTTAGTTTGTTTTAATTTCAATGTTTTATTATTATTAGGTATAAAAATTAATATATCATTGTATTAAAAAATTAAAAATAATTCTACTTTAACTTTTATTTATTACTTTTGAAAAATAAATAATTTTAACTTTAATTTTAACTAAAATAATTTTTTAAAAATTAAAGTATGTGTGTTAAAGTAATAAATTTTTTTTTTTTTTTTTTTTTTTTTTTTAGCTTAGAACAAAAAATTACTTTGAATGCTTGCAAAAAATTTTCATTTCAATGAAGTCTCCTTTGAAAGTAAAATAATTGCATTTTCAATTAGTTTTGAAAAGATTTCTTAATTATTTCAAACTTCATTTCAACATTTCATTGAAGTGCAAATTTATTATCTAAGTCATTAAACACATTATGGAAGGTAATAATTTGAACTCTTTTATTTTGCTACAAACTTTGCAGTTTTTGTTGACATAAAATAAAATTTATATATACTTAAAATTTTGATCAACATATACAAAGATATATTTATAGTGCTGCAAATTAATGACAAGTAAATAAATTTTGCTCTTAAACTATAATAAAGTTTGTATTTATTGATCATTATAAATTAAAAAGTTATTTGTCTGTTATTGATCATGATAAAATTAAAAGTGAATTTAAATTACTATTCCTAAAATTCTCAGTTTATGACATGTTTATATGGACTATATTTTGTGCTTATAGATATCAAATGTTGTATTAGTCAACTATTCTAGTTTTATTTTCAAGCATATTCTAGTAAATTGGTTATAGTTTTTAAAACTTGTTGATAAAATATAATATATTAACATTTTTTAACAAAAGCATTCTTTTATTTTGTAAAACCAAGTTTATTAACTTTATGTACATTAGATTAAAAAAGTTTTAATATATATAACATTCACAATAGTACTGAATTTTTGTCTTATTCATCGATAGTTTCGTATATTTACGATTTCTGTTAGCCATTTCATGGTTGTAAGGCGATACATTAAAATAAATGTGTATCTATGTGTTGACTGTTATATTAATGTAATAAGATTTGTGTCCTAAATTTTTAAGTTGAGTTGGCAACTAATTTGTTCTCTGGCCTTCGTTTAAAAAATCGTGTGTTTTTCTCACTTCAGAATTGGATGACTGTAGTAGTTGGAATCTCCATGAAACTATAAATAACAGTCTAATTAACCAAATATTCATATTTGAGTAACAAACAAATCAAACCTAAATTTTTACTCAAAATAAGTTTTATATTTTGTCTTTAAATTTAATAACTTTGACATAAAAAATGTTTGAATTAAATTATCTGTTTGCAGTTAAATTCAATAAATATAAATAATGAAGTATCTCATCTTGGCTGTTATATGTAACATATATAAGAAAAGACTAATTTCTTGTTTTATAAAATTAAAATATATATTTTAGCTTTGACTTTTATAGTTTTCTAGAGTTATTTCTTGTGTTATTTAATAATACATTCTATTTAAAATATAAATTTATGAAAAAGTACTGTTTTATCGACAAAATAAGACTTTCATATTCATTAAATCTTCAAATAAAAATTAATAAAATCAGGTTTCAGATGCTTTAACTTTTATTCATGTGTGTCTTCATGTAAAACAATGAGAATCATTTCACTGTATGTGTATTTCATAAAATCTTAGCACTTATCAGCCACCTGAAAATTATTCATAATTCTTGAGATTGCTTCTAACACATCGTTCATGGTTTCCTTTCTTGCCTTAGATTATGCATGTTAGTTATGGTTTAGAAACCTGATAACAAATTGTAAAAGATTGATACTCCTTTTAATCATTTTGTATTGACTTAGAATTTGTCTTAAACTATATGTCCCTGTTTGAATTTACCCTTTTTGCAAAACTGACTATAATAACATACATACCAAATGTATCACATTAATATTTTTCTTTTCTAAAAGTAAGTTGACAGATGAATGGTTAGCATTATGACCATTGATTCAACTATTTGTTGGATCAATTCTTGAATCAGATAGAAATGTTTGATTTAATTTGAAATCTAGTGTATATTCTATGTGTTGAAATTTGTAATCGCATTGCGTAAAACTTAATCTCAAAAGTAGGCAGTAAACTTGTCTTTAAAAAATATGTTGCTTTCTTTTTCATTCATTATAGCACCGAGCTGGTAGCCGAATGGTTAGCGCTCTTGCCTTCGGTTAACAGTTCGTGGGTTCGAATCCCACCTTGGGCATGGATATTTATAGTAATTCGGAATCCACTTTAAGCTGTAGGTCCTGGTCTAATTAGCCCTCGTGTGCAAAAAACGATCGTTGAGCGACCAACAAACAAACATTCATTATAGCTTGCTGTCATTTAATATGCATTTTTGATCATTTTATAAAGTTTTTTTTTATTTTCTCTTGAAAGATGTGATTTTTTAATTATTTTCTTGCAAGTTCCTTAAGATTATAGCAGTGGGTGATTGGTTAAGAAACAGTTCGGACAATGAACACTTTCACAAAAGATTTTTGTGTTCAGACAGCGAACACAAAGTCAGATAACAATCTAAAATGAATTCTAACAATCACTACTTAACTCTCGGAGCATGATGTGCAGAGTTGCCGAACCCAACAGCCTAATTTTTTTTTATCTATCTTTCATTATGTTGCTTGTCTATTAAACTTCAAAGTTCTATACTGGAAATTATGTCTTCTAATAGAATATATATTGATAAAGCAGACCATCAATTTGGCTTTGTTTTCATGCAAAACTAAAACTGGTTTCATTTTCAGCACTCCCACCTCATTCATTTGAAGAAGTGGGAAGATATTAAAGCAATGGTCTTCCATACCAAACAGTATAGTTAGGGACCTTCACAACAACAATGCTATTAATCACTTCAGGAAAACTCTAGAAAAGAAACAATTGACATTGGACATGTTCTTTAATGCCCCATAAACGAAAAATGGAAAGGACTGATTAATATGCAATACTATGTTTTTTTTATATATAAACTTGCTAAGAAATTATACACTCTTTTTTTTAACTTAATTTTTAGGATCTATTGAATGAATTAATAACTTTCACGAAGAAGTATGGTAAGTCAGTGATCAGTTTACAAATAATTTGTATTGCAAATGTAGTCTTGTAATGGATTATGTTCGTTAACTGATCGCTATATTTCATTATAAAAAAATTTAGAGAAAATTTTATGAGCTTTTTTTGTAGATTGATGAGCATATATCTGTTTTGGGAATGAAACAATATTGGCAGTAAAAAGTAAGCAATATTGGGCAAACTTTTATACTTAAAACTAATTGTTTTTTAATTTTTTGCAATATACCAAAGATGCAGTAATGAGTTATACTTGTTTTAAAATGCTCTTTTTCATTATGATCGATTGATATGATGGTATCTCCTTTAATGTAATGATATTGTTTGTATAAATATTAACTATAAAAGTAAAATTTCATATACTATTTTATAATATATCTTAAAGCTGTAATAGTTCATTGGAATTCACCAATTTAAAAAAAAATTTCCATTTATAATATGTGAATGTATTAGCCAATTTCAAATTGCTGATCTTATACTGAATAATCTGTTCTGGCCAACTGTTTTCGTATTTGACTTCCATATCAGGTATGATTGTTTATAATAATTTAAATTCCTTCCTAAATCAGGATTCCATATTTAATTCATCCTTGTGCAAAACATGACATTAAAATAATTAATCAATTAGTTTTATACTATTATCAGATACAATTGTTTGAAAAAATTTAAAGTAAAATGTTTCTTACATTTAAGATTATACACTGAAAAGTAATGAATATAAAAACCTATATATGTAACTGGAATGATTATCTATTGTCTTGAGAGAATATATTTGAAAGTTGTCCTTTTATTAGTGTGATTATATGAATTTTAACTAGCAATTATCTATACAAAAGTTTGGTAAGTGACTTTATTCAAAGCAATCATTGTGTGTGTATGAAATTAATTTAGGATTATAGTGATTACAAATGTCTACAACTGTTGAAAAAGAATTTATCAATAATATTAATAATGTTGAGAGAGATGGAACTTCAAAATTCTATGTTCTAAATGACTTTTCTTAGTCACACAACATTTAGACTGTAATCGATTTCATACCATGCATTTCGTATCATGTTTGCAGTCATGATTATAAGCACATTACAAATGCATACTTTGAATTTTTTTAAACTATTTTGGAGGTATGGGAAACACATGAACTCTTTAAATTTTGCTGAATGTGCTTTCCATCCAGCATAAACATAGAGTAATTCGTGCATTTGCCATTATTTCAATTCTACATGTAGGTTGAATTATGTAGAGTTTCATTTGCTACCTCTCTCTGAGAACATGACATATGATTGCTTATATCATTGAAACTGTGGTAATTAATCTTGTAAATCTTTCTGTGTGCATTATTCATATGTGTAATAAATTATGTTAGCATCGTATGCTTCTATTTTTCCTGTGTCATTAGCATTTTATTTCTTCAAGCATTTGCAATATGCATTTATTCACAATTGAAGGTTCTTAATTGTAATGCTGGCAAAATCTTCTCTGCAGTGTGATAACAAAATGACAAGTATTGAATTCTAATGCAGAATGATTTCTGAATAGGATTCTATTTTATATTAATAAGATGCCAAACTTGTCATGTGTTGTTGTGCAGTTTCAATTTGGACATGAATAGGCTTCTGCCTTACAACACCTACAACTTATATAAAAAATGTTTAAGTTCCAGCTACATTTTATGTTAATCTTATCAATATTCTTTTTGTTAAATAGCTATAGCATTTTATAATTGCAATATTCATTTTAAATTACTCTAAATAGTTTTAATAACTCTTTATTATATAAACTTTTAAGATTAAACTGTCAAGAAACAAAAATATGTTTTAAAAAACAATCATAAAGTGTGCCAAAAGAAGAAATCAGCCCTTTCTAATTTTCTTTAACAAGTGTTATCAATGCTTTT